>ML675612.1:10442321-10511095 GCA_007922155.1 Mesoclemmys tuberculata | reverse complement strand
TAGGAAATGAGCACCTTCGGTAGTCCATGGTGGGAGTGGATGGGGTGTGGTAAGAATGGGCTAGGAGGAGGCTTGTGAGGGCAGTAGAGTAAGGAACATTCCTCCCTTGAGTATGTGAATCCAGTAAACTTTTAATTGTCTCCCACTTTCTATTCTCAAATCTGGATCTGGCACAAATAAATAAATTTTAGAAGAATAGTCTAGGTGACTTTTTAAAAAATACATACCTTATTTTATGTGCAGTCTTATTAACTTCAACTATTAACACAACTTCAGTTGTGTTGGAAAAATTCTCGCTTGGGATTGGCTTACATTTTGAGGTCCGTCTTTGCATAATAAAAGGCCATAGACTTACTGTTGTTTTGAAATCAGTGCTTAGGTCTTCAGTAATCATTTGATGATGTACTTTAAGCTCTTTGGAGCCGTTCTAATGTTAGTATTTAAATGTTAGTAAGTTTGCAAAAGAAAGCTTAAGTAACTAAATTTTGTTTTTGTATAGTAGATCTCAACTAGGTGAGTTTAGTAAATTAAGTTTTATTTCTCTCCTTTTTTTGTTTATTTGGATGGATTTTTTGCTACTAAGTTTCAAAAAAGTTAAAAGAATTTTTAACTGTTGTGATCACCTCTATTTTAGGGTATCATATTCAGTAACCACTTTTTCAAATCATTTAATATTTTGTTAGGAAAAAATCCTACTTCAACTTCAGACGTAGCCTGCCAATTCTGAGACCAACATTCCTTTGTTTGTTGAGTTTAGGTGAAAGGTGAAGGCAAAATTGAGTTTGTAGTAGAAACTCTTGTTTCAGGCATAGCTATGGAGTATCGTTGCTGGTTTCACAACACACAAAGAAAGGCCCATACCTTAATGAGGTTACAATATCAATTTAGCTGTAATGTGATAATGGAGGGAAAAACACAGTATGGAAAAAGATGGGGTGAGGAAGGACCAGGGTTACAGCAACAGGATTATGTGGTTACGCAGCATATGCACATGCATTTCTAAATAGTGTTTTTAATGGATATTGACTTTCTCTTTCGGGCACCACAGCAGAAGTGAATCTTAAGAAGGGATTTGAATGAAGAGAGGAATTCCTTACATCAGGGGTGGCATGGAAAAATGATACTGAAATGTCTATGGAAGTAGAAGGCAAATGAGATACTAAGGCTCACATCATTGGTGGAGTAGATGGGACCGAAAGTGACTCAGCTTCAACAAATCTTGAATTCTTGACAAGCATTGTCTTGCACTTCAGGGACTGGAGGAAATCAAACATAGGGGAGAACAATAACACATTTCAGCTGCTGTCACAAAAAGCCTATTTAAATCAAAGCTGAGCAATGCACCCCACGGTTTTTAAGTATTTCTTCTTTGCTCTCTTGGGATAGTTTAATATGGACTTATTCCTTATAATTGCTTATTGGGCTTGGTCCTCTTGTCTGTGTGTGAGCTGTACTTTTTCATTTGTTCTCTCTAGATATTGATGAGTGTGTTGCACATCCTGGTGTCTGTGGCCCTGGGACCTGCTACAACACTCTGGGGAATTACACTTGCATCTGTCCTCCTGAATACATGCAGGTTAATGGAGGACACAATTGCATGGGTATGTAAAATTTTATGTTTACCTGACATGCTGTTTTGGATCTCAACTGTCTGTTTAAAATCTTCCCTGCAGCAAGGCTGACTTTCAAATCTTAGAAGTTTATAGCCTCTTTTAAGTGCCTTATCAGAACACTAAACTTAAATGGTTGTAACTTCGATGCTTAAAAGCTTTTGATGTAGTGTGACCTTTTCTAACCTTTATTGCAAAACGGCTACATCAGATAGCTATGAAAGAGCCATATGGCTGATATGAAATGACTACGTATGTTCTGTTCTTTAACAGAAGTCAGAAAGAGGTTTTCATTTTTCACATGTAATTTTTCATGTGTTCATTTAGCTTCTAGGTGGTGAGTCTGCTAGGAAACGGGTCTGAAGAACACCTTTTTTTTTTTTTTTTTTTTTTTTTTTAAGTTTCGTTTTCATTTTTTTCTCTTGTAAGGTATCTGTGACTGAATGGAGATAGAAGTGTGTCAGTGTGAGCAAATACACTCAGCTAAAGTAACATGGAGACACACTGTAGTTTAATTTAAGGTGATTTAATCCATGGAAAAAGTTATTTTTTAAATGTATGCTGCTTGCACTCTCAGGGTCACAGTGAATCAGAATTCATAAATCACAGTGGCTAAATCCGTAGTTGAAGGGATTTGACTTCAGCTGAACTACTTTTTTGGTTTATTGCAATGGGCCAACTGCTTCCAGTGCACCACTCATGGCCTAGTATCACACTACTGGTAGTCTGCCGTAGTTTCCCCTCTTGGAGTGTTTAAGGAAAACTTCACTCAGGTTTTTTCTTGGTCAAAAATACTGCTGCTTGGGGACTGGGCTTATTAATATAAAATAAAATAAAACTCAGAATCCCAAACAAAGTCAATTCATAAGCTCCCAAACACAAGGTTTCTCTTTTTTCTCCTGGCCTGGGGCAAAACTCCCCTGGTCTCAGGTCTTCCCAGAAGTAGCCTTTGCTCACCCTGGAGACTCTGCCACGGATTCCTAAGCTTCCTCTTTCACTGCAGTCACCTGCTGCCATTTATAGGGAATTGCCTGATTCAACCCTGCTGTAACTCATTCTGTAATCAAAATGGCCCTAGTCCTCCACCCCTCAAGGGAAGAGCCATCCTGTTGCAGTTACTTTGTAATTCTCTGTGTTTTCCCTCATGTAGATATTAGAAAGAGCTTTTGCTATAGAAGCTATAATGGCACCTCGTGTGAGAATGAGCTGCCTTTCAATGTGACCAAGAGGATGTGCTGCTGCACGTACAATGTCGGCAAAGCCTGGAACAAGCCTTGTGAGCCATGTCCAACCCCAGGAACAGGTAAGACTCCCCTTAACAATCCTGTTTCATTAACTTCCATATCAACTTGGCTCCCTCTTTGTATCAGTTAATATGGGTTTCAGTCAAGATCATACCTTTGCCATTGTCCAAGGGGACAATGCTATTCATGTTAGCTGCCACCAACATTACTTAGTTTTCATGGGCTAGACTCAGTTCAGGCATCTGCCATCATGATTCCAGGAACAGGGGGGAGCAGGAAGCTGTAGATTATACACACACACACCCATCATTGGTAGAGTGAATCTGGCCAAGGAAGTACAAGTTTCTCTTTTATGTAGAATGGAGCAAACTGTGGTGGATTTGTTAATTTTGGGTGACTTGTGTTCTTAATAATTGCCAAAGCACTTAGAGCCTTGAATAAATGCTTTTATGGGCATAAATCAAATTGTAATTGAAATTAAAATAAGCATACATAACTAACTGTAATATAAAAAGCCACAAGGTACCTGCCAGAAAGCATGTCATGAGCACTGCCTTTTTTCCATGCATTTATGCTGCTATGCAGATCGCTGCAGAATTCTCACTTCTAAAGCTGTTGCATTAATTACCACTCAGAAGGCTTGGAAGAGAGATGGTCTGGCAGTGACTGAGGTGGCCCAGGATGCAGAAAATACATTGGTTTTTGGAAGAGGTGCTAAAAGAGAAGAGCTCCTACTCATCAGAGTAGCAGAACTCAGCAAGACTGGCACCTTCTCCAGTTGTGGAACTGCTAAGGTCCATGATTGAAGGACATTCTCTTGTACTCTGACAAAATAGTGGCAGGGCAGACTTCCTGTGGGGCTGGGGCATGCTGTCTCCACTCCAGTCTCATTGAGAGACCGCAGCTGGGGATGTGCTTCCCCTATGGTATTCCTGTCACCAGAGCACAGGCTCCGCTTTGGCAGAGTTTAGGAATTCCATCATGCAAGCTCCTCCACCTGCCAGCCTCCCTCTGCTTGGTTTTCATTTTAACAATTCATTGAGTGCAACCCATTTCTCAGGCATTCACTCACCATCCCAGACATGACGATCTGTAAAGTCCCTCTCCGATCAGCTGCTATTACATATTCCCCTTGGAGGGAGACGAGTTCAGCTCCAGAGAGGCTAAGCTGAGCAGAGAGGCATCTGTGAATGGGAGTCAGGGTAGTGGGATGAAGGGCTCTCTGCCATGCACAGCCTTGCCATGTAATTCTAGGAGCTGCATAACTGATGTCTAATGTGTTGCATGAATTTAGGGGCCTATTCATATGTCTGCTCTGTGTATTATCTGATACTGCTTTATCAGCACCCAATGTTGATTGTAAAATTAGTAATCAAATAGAAAGACTATAGTACGTTTATCAACATGGTAAACCCCCACCAGAATACCTTTTTCATCCCAGTGTATGGGATTTCAGGAAAGGGATGCAGTAAATATTCAATCCCAGACTTTTTCCTGAAGATCAAAATGAGGAAGGAAAGATTTGCTGGATTACACCACCAGCAGGAAAATTGTCAAACCTATATGTAATGCATGGAATTCATAAATAAATGCTGACACTCAGCAGTAGAGCAAAGGTCTTACAATGTGCTGGGTTAAAAGTAATCAGTATAGCGAGAGATGCCTTTTATTGTGTCATTGGTTTTGCCCCTAAATCAGTGATTCTCAACCTGTAGTTGTAGTGCTGCATGCATCTTTGGTGGAGTCCTTGTAACTGAAGTAGTCCTTTTGCTCTGCCTTGTCTATTATATGGCAGGGGAGAAATGATAGCCAAATTGAAGAGTACCACTTGGGAACACCCTGTCCCACAAGCAGCCAAGAAGGAGGAAAAATGGACTGAAAGGAAAAAGACTTTCTTTTTTTCTTTTCAGTAAGCAAAAGTAGGGAGAATGAAGAGAAGTGCTCTTCTAGCGACCAGGTGTGTGAAATGAAAGCAAGTGTGAGAGAGGAAATACTATGATGCAGTTGCAGAAAGCCACAAAATATTTATGATGGAATATCCTTACGTACTTTAGTGATGTTTTCATCACAATGTTGAGCTACAATGACAATATCATGATAAAAATACAGTATCACAATGTCAGGATCTCATACACTGAGAATTTATGGCTGTGAAACATCATTGAGTAAGAGAGCCTCTGACAATGTTCTTTAAAATCTCTCTGCCTGGGCAATTCTGCAAATAGTTACAGAGTTAAAATAACTCTGTTTCAGGATTTTCCCTGGTTGGCTTTTCTTCTTTAGATGCTTTTGTTGCAGTTAGAGACATTTCTGAACCTCTAATTCCACTAAGAAAGGGGTTTGTGTGGGGGTATCAAACACAAATTCTAAATGTAAGTGTTTGAATAGCTACACTTATTATGAGATAATGCGTATTTTCTGAAATCTGGGTGTAGGCTGCACATCACAGAAGCAGAGGTTATGGTGCATTGACCTTAACCAGCTTGCTGGCTTCAGCCCAGTAGCTCTTAAAAGCATTATTATGCTTTGATGAGAACTATAATGTTCCTTTCAGTGAGTTTAGCCTTTACGTTTTCTCTTTCTGAATAACTCTTTATTTTTTACGTTTATGTTTGACAAATAGTCTCTCTGTCTCTGATGTAGTTGGGTAACAAAGATTATATAGTTTAATGGTGCACATGCATGTGAATCATATCCATTAACATTAGACAGACCCCCAAACCTTCAAAAATAAATGCTCTTGGAAGTTTTTCACTCTCTCTGCTTCTCATTTATGACCAAATTGTATCTACCTAATTAATTTATCATTTTAGGTATAAGTAAACCATGAGGGACTTGCTACTGTTAACTGTCGGATCTTACTATTTTTATGAAATGTAATGTAGTAATAAGTATGTGATATTTGAAAATTACATACAAAAATCTAAATTAAAAAATGTTAAGGTTGCAAAGTCAAGCACTCAAAAGTTATAAATACCAAAATTAACGTTGTCTGTGCATATGCATTGTGAAACAGTCTTTAATTATCCAATCACATACTGTTTTTTCTACAAAAAGCAAACTGAAAAAAGCCAGAAATGTCATCATGTATTATATTGACGCCCATTGTCAGCAGGGCTAGAACCTTTAAAATTTTGCACTGTTTGGACTGCTGCCACGTGAGCTAGCAGAGTAACTGATAGCAGTAGTAGCTTGTCATCCTTTATGTGGATTAATATCATTCCCTTTAGCGGGAGATAAAGGACACATATTTGCTAGTGGATTTCACAGGCATTTGCTGACAAGATAAGAATGTTGAGACTCAGGAATCCTGGATTCTATTCCAGGTACTATGGAGAGGGTACCATAGTGGTTATAGAAGCCCTACCCCTACTTGGCTACTTGTTCCAGTTTATCCCTTCCTTCGCTCCTTTTTGCAGTCCCCTTCCCTTTTCCTCCTCATCAGCTTCTTGTCCTAGCTCTAGCTCCAGCTCCAAGTCTCAGTTCCCCACCCTCATTGCCCCTTCATCCCTGTTCCTTTAAAAAAAAAAACCAACCCTCAGCTCATTGTCCCAGTCTCCTTCTCTGTCCCCTTTTCCTAGTATGTCCCCTTGCCACCCATCCACACCTAGCTCATCACCTCTCTGCATTCCAATCATTCTGTTTTCTCCTCTTCCTTGTTGTCTGGCCCCCAGCAGGGGAGAGCATTGAGAGCACAGGAAAAGAAATTCCTGTTCAGTGCCTGTGGCCTGTTCAGTGCCTTGGTGGGGGCATGCCTGTGTAGATGGAATTTTCTGAAAATTTTGCTGCCAAACTCTAAAACGTCCACTGAGCATGTGCAAACTGCAATTTTCAAAGGCTTGTAATTTACTCAGATTTGGGCAGATTTTTACAGGCATCCCCGTGATACCAGGGTAACACACACCCCTGCCAAATTACAAGTCCCTGTTCCAAAATAAGGTGTTAGAGCATCTCTGTAAAACAGTTGATAAAACAACACATGCAAACAACATATGCAACATTAACATGCCAAATAACATATGTTTCCCTCACCATGTCTGAAAAACAGCTGAAACATATTTGCTGGATTTTTTTTTTTTTTTTTGTAAAATCATCCTGAGGTAGACACCCGGCCTGGCAAATTTCAGCTCCTCTGGTTAAGATTTGGCAAAGTTATAAGCAACTGAAAATAAGTTCTCCTTCGAGTGATTGCTCATATGCATTCCACTTAGGTGTGTGCGCGCCCTCATGCACAGCTCTCCGGAGAACTTTTCCTAGCAGCCCCTGCAGGGGCCGGTCTCAGCGCCCCCTGGAGTACCGCCAATATGCAGCGGTATATATAGCACGACCGGCCCCTCCCCTCCTCAGTTCCTTCTTTCCGCCCGTGACGGCCAGTTGAAAACTACCCCTGCTCTTCAACAGTTTGTGTTTTCTCCTTAAAGTGAGTAGATAGCTTACCAGTTCACCCTGAACTAAGTTAGTTTTTAGTTAGTGAGGGTTTTTAGTTAGTTTAGGGAGCCTTCGGGCTCGCGGCGTCCCGGCTATGCCGGGCTCGCGGCGTCCCGGCTATGCCGGGCTCGCCGGGCTTCAAGCCATGCGCTAGCTGCGGCAAGACCTTCTCAGCTAGCGACCCCCATGACCGTTGTTTGCAGTGTCTGGGGGAACTGCACCGTAGGGATTGGTGCAGTATCTGTAAGTCCTTTAAGCCTCGGACTCAGAGGGAGCGGGAAGTGAGGCTCAGGGCTTTTTTAATGGAGTCCGCTTTAAGCCCGGCTTCCGAGCCATCGCGGACGACTCCGGCACCGAGTGTGTCTTCGGTGCGGAGTGCGCCTCCGGCACCAGGGGTCTCGGTGCCGAAGAGGAAGAAGCGCCGCCCGCGCTTGCAGAGCTCCCCCGCACCGCAGGAGCGGCCGGGGTCGAGTTCGGAGGTGCTCCTCCTCATGGACGTGCCGCCGGCCCCTGCTCCGGCACCGGCCCCTGCTCCGGCACCGGCCCCTGCTCCGCACCGGCACCTACTAGGGAGGCTCCCCCGACTCCTGGGAGTGGGGGACCCCCTATACAGGACCCTTCGATGCCGGAGGCTATTGAGGCGGCACATGCCTTGTTGACTTTGCCTACGCCTCCGGCACTCTCTCACCGGAGAGAGACAGGGCCTGTTTCCTGGGGCAAACCCGCGATGGGGGGCCCCGAAGGGTGGGCGGCCCTGGCATCGGTGGACAGGCCGCCCACCACCCGACGCAGGAGAGTCGAGCTCGGAAGCTCCTTTCCATCTTCGTCTTCGGACGACGCGTCGCGTCATCATTCCCGGCACCATTCCAGGTCCCGGCACCGGTCCGGACACCGACACCGCTCCTTGTCGCGGCACCCCTCCTCGTCGTCGAGTTCAGGCTCGGCACCGAGACGGCGTTCTCGGCACCGCTCCCCAGCATCGAAGCGACGAAAGACTCCCCGGTACCGGTCGTCTTCTTCGGCGTCGCCTCGTCGGCACCGAAGTCGTAGCCGCTCTTCGAGATCGTCGCGTGGCGAGTCTCGGAGTGCTTCCTCCCGGCATCATCGCCACCTGCGTTCTCCTGACTTGGGATCCCGGACCCGACGTCAGGAGCAGGTATGGTCGTCGGCACCACAGCCGGCACCGGACCCAGTACTGCTACCGGCGCCGGCACCGTCTGTTGCAGCACCGGCTTTGCCCTCGGCACCGGTGCCACTTCTGAGCTGGCCACAGGGACCCTGGCAGTGGCCGTTGTGGGCCCAGTGGGCGGCTCAGATGGGGCAGGGAACTATTTCGGCCCCTACCTCTGTCACCCAGACTCAACAAGCACCTTCGGTGCAGGAGGGTGACCGCTCCTCTGGAGAAGAGGAAGAGGAGGAGGACCCTGGGGAGGGTTCCTCCACTGGGCCCCGCCACCCATCTTACTCGTCGTCTCCAGATGAGGTGGCGGTAAGAGACCAAGGAGCCCCGCTCATTGACTTTAAGGCACATCAGGAGCTCCTGAAGCAGGTGGCTTTGAACCTTGGCCTTGAGGTTAAGGTGCTAGAGGAAGAGGTGGACCCTCTCTTTGGGCGTGTTGGGGCCCAGGGACCGGCTAGGGTGGCCCTTCCCGTACATGAGAGGGTCCTGCGCCTGGCGAAGTCAGTCTGGCAGACCCCCGCCTCGGCTGCCCCGACCTCCAAGGGCGCTGAGAAGAAGTATTACGTGCCAGCCGAGGGGCACGAATACTTGTATGCACACCCTGCCGCGGGTACTTTGGTGGTGGATGCCGCCAATCAAAAGGACAGGCAGGGTGCTCAGACTGCCTCCCCTAAAAATAAGGAAGGCAGGAGATTGGACCTTTACGGCAGAAAGGTCTATTCAACTGGGGTGCTTCAGCTGAGAGTAGCCAACCATCAGGCTCTCCTCGGCAGATACAATTTAAATCTGTGGGACTCCTTGAGGAGGTTTACGGAGTCGGTCCCTCCAGACCAGGCCGCAAACTTTGGTATGGTTCTGGAGGAGGGTTTGTCTGTGGCAAGTGCGGCTCTGCAGTCTGCATCGGACGCTGCGGACACAGCCAGCAGGGCTATGGCCTTCGCCATTGCGATGAGGCGGGCAGCGTGGCTGCAGTCCACAGATCTGTCGTTGGAGGTGCAGCAATCCATCCAAGATCTGCCCTTCGATGGAGCCGCCCTCTTTTCGGAGAGGACGGACGAGAAGCTGCACGCTCTCAAGGACTCAAGGGCAACGTTGCGCTCCTTGGGCCTGTACACGCCCCAGGCGGCTAGACTGCAAAGTCGCCAGCAGCCACAGCAACCGCCGCAACGTCAGCGGCAGCAGTCTAGGCCGCAGCCTAGGCCTTTCCCCCCCGCGAGGGGTAGGGACAGGACCAAGGGCTCTGGACGGCGCGATCTCCCGGCGTCGTCCTCCTCTTCCTTTAAGGGACCCTCTCAAGGACCTAAAGGGAAGAGACAATTTTGACGGTGTCTCCAAGGGTGGCACCGTCTCATGTTCCCTGGGTTGTTCCCCGCCTTTCCGGGACAGGCTCAAGCCGTACCTCGGCCTGTGGCGGGAGGTAACATCGGACCAATGGGTCCTCAGCATTGTGCGCTGGGGCTATGCCCTTCAGCTCCTGGCCTCCCCTCCCCACTCCCCCCGTCCCTCTTCAGGGACCCATCTCACGAGCAATTACTCCTTCAGGAGGTTCAATCCCTCCTAGTCAAAGGAGCCATAGAAGTGGTTCCACCACTCGAGGTGGGGAAGGGGTTCTATTCGAGGTACTTCCTCGTTCCCAAGGCCAAGGGAGGCCTCAGGCCTATATTGGACCTGCGCAGGCTCAACAGGTTCATAAGAAGGCTGAAGTTCCACATGGTGTCCCTAGCGTCCATCATTCCCGTACTAAACCCAGGGGACTGGTTTGCCGCCCTCGACCTGAAGGATGCGTACTTTCACGTCTCCATCCTTCCCGCCCACAGGCGGTACCTAAGGTTTGTGGTAGCTGGTGGCCACTACCAATTTACGGCCTTGCCTTTTGGCCTGTCTTCCTCCCCCAGAGTGTTCACCAAGTGTATGGCGGTGGTGGCGGCCTTCCTGTGGCGCAGGGGGGTCCAGATATTTCCTTACCTAGACGACTGGTTAATCAGGGGCAAGATCAAGTCGCAGGTGTGCGAGGCGGTCTCTCTCGTCCAGTCCACCTGCCATGTTCTGGGGCTGCTCATAAACGAGCAGAAGTCGACGCTGTGTCCGGTGCAACGCATAGACTTCATAGGGGCCCACCTAGACTTGGTGCAGGCAAAAGCCTCCCTCCCACGCTCGAGGTTCGAGGCCATGACAGCGATAATATCGCAACTTCAGAGGTGCCCCACGACTACAGCCAGGCAGTGCCTGCAGCTGCTCGGCCACATGGCCTCGTGCACCTATGTGGTGAGGTTGGCCCGCCTCAGGCTCAGGCCCCTCCAAGGTTGGCTGTCCAAGGTTTACATGCCCAGCAGGCATGCTTTGAACAAGGTGGTAACGGTGCCCCCTATGGTGTTGGGGTCACTGACTTGGTGGCTGGACCCCGGGACTGTGTTGGAAGGGATTCCCTTCAGGGCTCCCACCCCCTCAGTCACCCTGATCACGGACGCATCAGACCGGGGATGGGGAGCTCATATCACCGGTGGTCTGACCACGCAGGGTTGCTGGTCCCGGGGGGAGTTGGCCCTCCATATCAATGTGAAAGAACTGAGGGCAGTCAGACTGGCATGCGAAGTGTTTCGCCACTCTTTATTGGGGAGAATGGTGCAGGTGTTAACAGACAATACCACTGCAATGTATTACATCAACAAACAAGGGGGGGCGCGCTCCTCGGCGTTGTGTCAGGAGGCGCTTCGACTCTGGGACTTGGCGGTGAGGTGCAATTTCTGTTTAACCGCCTCTCACCTGCCTGGGGTCAGGAACGACGAGGCGGACCGCCTCAGCAGGTCATTCCTACCCCAACACGATTGGTCTCTCCACCCCGAGGTGGTGGACAGGATTTTCCGCGTGTGGGGTGTTCCCCGCCTGGACCTGTTCGCGTCAGCTTGGAACGCGAAGTGCCTGATGTTCTGCTCGCTCAGGGGTCGCGAGCCGGGTTCCCTTTCGGACGCATTTCTCCTCGAATGGACGGGGGCCCTCCTGTATGCGTTTCCCCCCTTCCCGCTCTTGCCCAGGGTCCTCTTGAAAATCAAGAGGGACAGAGCGGACGTAATTCTGATCGCCCCAGCGTGGCCGAGGCAGTACTGGTTTTGCCTGCTTCTGGACTTGTCTGTCGCTCCCCCGATCGAGCTCCCGAGGGGACCGGACCTGTTCTCCCAGGACCACGGTCGTCTACTGCATCCCAATCTGAACTCCCTGCACCTGATGGCCTGGAGGCTCTCTGGCTGACAGAGGAGGAGAGAACCTGCTCGGAGCAGGTCCAACGCGTGCTGTTGGGAAGCAGGAGGCCCTCCACACAGATCGCCTAAAGGGCCAAGTGGAGGAGGTTCACCTGCTGGGCGGAGTCGTGGGGCGTAACCCCCGGTACGTCCCCCGTGCAGGCGGTCCTTGATTACCTGCTGCATCTTAGGCTACAGGGGTTGGCACTAGCCTCCCTCAGGGTGCACCTAGCGGCCATCTCGGCGTTCCACCAGCCGTTGGAGGGGCGGTCCCTGTTCTCCCACCCCATGTCGGTGAGGTTCCTCAGGGGTGTAGAGAGGCTTTACCCGCAGGTCCGTGACCCGGTGCCTCCCTGGGATCTGAACCTGGTCCTGGATAGACTAACCCCCTTTGAGCCTTTGGCCACCTGTCCCCTGCTGATCCTATCCTGGAAGGTGGCCTTCCTCGTGGCCATTACCTCGGCTAGGAGGGTCTCTGAGCTGAGAGCCTTGACCTCGGAGCCCCCCTATACCGTGTTCTTCCGGGATAAGGTTCAGCTTAGGCCTCACCCGGCGTTTCTGCCTAAGGTAGTCTCTCGGTTCCATTGTAACCAAGATATTTTCCTCCCCGTGTTTTTTCCTAAACCGCACGGGTCCGAGGACGAGAGGAGACTACACACCCTCGACGTCAGGAGGGCGCTGGCGTTCTACCTGGACAGGACGAGGCCGCTCCGAAAGACCATGCAGCTCTTCGTCGGGGTGGCAGAGAGGATGAGGGGCTCCCCAGTCTCCGCCCAGTGCATCGCCAAGTGGATCACCGCCTGCATCCGGCTCTGCTACGAGCGTGCAGGCGTCCAGGTTCCAGGAGTGGTGACGGCGCACTCGACGAGGGCCCAGGCCGCGTCGGCGGCTTTCCTGGAGAGGGTCCCCCTAGAGGACATCTGCAGGGCTGCCACCTGGTCCTCGGTGCATACCTTTGCTGCGCACTACGCTGTCGTCCAGCAGTCAAGGGACGACGCGCGAGTCGGCAGAGCCATGCTGAGGGCAGCTCGCCGTTGACTCCTACCCACCTCCAGGTATGGCTCGTTAATCACCTAAGTGGAATGCATATGAGCAATCACTCGAAGGAGAAAACATAGTTACTTACCAGTAACTGTTGTTCTTCAAGATGTGTTGCTCATATCCATTCCACACCCACCCTCTGTCCCCGCTGTCGGAGTCGGCAGAAGAAGGGACTGAGGAGGGAAGGGGCCGGTCGCGCTATATATACCGCTGCATAATGGCGGTACTCCAGGGGGCGCTGGGACCGGCCCCTGCAGGGGCTGCTAGGAAAAGTTCTCCGGAGAGCTGTGCACGAGGGCGCGCACACACCTAAGTGGAATGGATATGAGCAACACATCTCGAAGAACAACAGTTACTGGTAAGTAACTATGTTTTTTTATAACAGAACGCATGAGACAAGCTTAACTATAGGCAGTAACAGAATAAACTGTTGCCACTTTGGATTGAGGACAAAGTGTTAGGGGAGAAAACAGAGATCTTTTTTCTTCCTTCATCACCACTTCCATACCATGTGTGTCTGTACTTGAGGCATCCATAATTTAGCGATTTGCACTTCCGGAGCAGAAGGGATGGCTGTCCATTGCCATCAGAATGTCTAGATGAGACATGGCCATGGCCTGACTGTCCCACCCACTCTCCACACTCTGGGTAGTGGGGGAGGTCTAGGTTGGATATTAGGAAAAACTTTTTCACTAGAGAAGTGATGGAATCTCCATCCTTAGCGGATTTTAAGGCCCAGCTTGACAACACTCTGGCTGGGGAGATTTAGTAGGGGTTGGTACTACTTTGAGAGGGAGTTGGACTAGATGACCTCCTGTAGTCCCTTCCAATCCTAATCTTCTATGATTCTATAGTGGCTATGAGGCTCTGCTGCGTATAACACGGACTCTTCCAGCTCTTTAGGAATGCCAACAAGAACACTGGGCCTAGGTCTCCTGGAGGCATTATGCTTGCTCTTACCCACTGCACACACAATGCTTCCAGAAGCCCCCTAACAATCTATTAATTGTTTTCACTTTCAGACAGTTGGTCACCAGCAAAACATTTAGAAAAGCCAATTTCAACTGAAAGCTTTGAGCCAAATTAAGACTCCTACAGGGCTGCACCTGGTGGAGCCTTGATTTGTCCAAAAGTTTTCAGATGAAATTGTCTTTTCTAAATGTTTTGCTGATGACCAATTATCTTAAAGTAAAAACAGTTAATAGATGTTAAGGCCACAAGGTGACCACTCTTATCTAGTTAGCCATTAACTACCACCCAGTAACTTCTGCATGAAACCAAAAATTAGTGGTTGAACTTGAACAAGGGTAGAAATTTGAAAAGCATTGACGTAACTGGGAGTCAATAGCACTTAGGCTCCTCAATGCATAAATGAGACTTAGATGCCTACATCATTTAGGTGCTTTTGCAAATTTAACCCTGTCTTTTAGAAACATATTACTTCTAGCTTTAATGATTCTCAAATGATGGAGAATCCACCACATCCCACGGAGATTTGTTCAAATGGCTAGTTAGCCTTACCTGCTGAAAATTATGCCTTATTTTCCTATAACATTAGTAGTATAGAAACTTAATACCAGAAACTATAAATCAGTTTTCAGTTTGTTTTAATGCTGATGTAATGACCAGAGGAAAAGCTTAATAACATTTCAACGTTGTGTCAAATTCTGCCCTTAAATAGGTCATGAAATAAATAGGAACTATACGTTTACATCCCAGGGCAGAATTTGGCTGTAAGTATTCACACAGTAAAGTTATTATGCCCCAACTCCCCTATTTCACTGCAAAATGCACGAGGCTGACAGTAGTCAGTGTTTTTCAGATTTGACATAGTGAGATGCTTCTAGTTGTATGAAACTATACATTGTTGTGCTGGTCAAAATGGGTCCATTTTTCCCTTTTAAAAGTTCACCATGCATTCTGAAGGTTTTCTTACAAACATTGCAGTGCTGGTAAAGTCTCATATTGACTCAGAGGGTTAAAAAGAAATATTTGACTACCAAAGGCAGTTCTCTGACATACCCTGCACTAACTGATTCCACAAAATGCTGGAAAAAGGTCACTTACAAGTAACTGAACTTCTCTAAATATATTGGCACTGCAGATCCATACTGTAGGAGTCATGTGCCTAGTCTTGAAAGCTCCATGGGTCAACAGTAGTAAAAGCCATTAGGGTTGTCTATATTCTCCATCCTCAAGATGTCCTGGAAAGAAGGTCTTCAAATCTCACTTTTGAGGATTTCAATAACTCAGTCATGGGTTCGGGGTTGTTATAAATGTGTATGGGTAGGGTTTTGTGGCCTGCCTTGTGCGGGAGGTCAGACTAGATGATCATATTGGTCCCTTCTGACCTATGAGTCTATGAGTCTATGAGTCTAAGTAGCAGTCCCCTAGATCTCCCTTAGTTCCTTGGCATTTAAATACAAAAATCTCTGAAGAGGAGAGTAGAATAGGAGAAATCAGTGTGGATCTGCAGAGCTAATATATTCGGAGATATCTAATTACTGTTTAGTTACCTTCAGTTTTCCCTTTTGAAATTGCCTCTGTAGATTCTCAGTAGTTATCATTATTGCTCCCATAACCACATAGGTTGTTGGGACACCACAGTTGATGAATGATCAACCAATTGTCTCCAACCCCAACGGTTGTGTGTCAGTGTCTGAGTCTCCGCAAAGTTCATTCCTGTCTACTCTTTTATGTTATCCGTCCATCTCCTCTTCTGCCTTCTTCTTCTTCTCTTTCCCTGTACTGTCCCTTAGAGGATGATCTTCGATGGGCCAGATGATCTTGTTGCATGGCTGTACCACTTCAGCTTGCGCTTCTTCACAGTCGTCAGGAGATCTTCATATGACTCAGCACATTGGGTAATGGTGTTCCAAACCTCTTCATTAGTGACATGGTCAAGATAGGAGAGGCCCAAGATTTTATGGAAGTATCTCATCTCCACTGCCTGTATTTTCCATTTGAGTTCTGCTGTAAGGGACCATGTCTCACACGCATACAAAAAATGGAGATGACTAGTATGTACAGCAGTTTCAATTTGGACTTTAGGGAGATGTTCTTGTTCCTCGAAATCGGCTTTAACTTTGCCGGTGCTGCTGCTGTTTGTGCAGTTCTTGCCAGAATTTCTGCCTTTGATACCTCATTGGTGATGAGTGCTCCCAGATACTTGAGCTGTTTCACTGTCTCCAGCTCTTGTCCACTGACAGTGATGTGTGAGTTGATCCCATCACATTTGTTTGTCATCAGCTTTGTTTTCTCTGCGTTGATTTCCATGCTGTACTTTGCAGTGATTTCATCCAATCGTTTCACAAGGTTAGCAAGTTTCTTTGCTACCTGCCAGGCCATCAATGTCATCAGCAAATCGAGTATTTGAGATGGTTCGCTCCCCAGTGCTGACTGTGCATCTGTGATCTTCTGGGGCATCAGTCATTATGTGCTCCAAGTAGATGTTGAACAATATAGGTGAAAGAAGGCAGCCTTGCTGGACTCCAACAGTGGTGTAGAACCACTCTTCTTTTGTGCCATTGATGAGAACTGTACTGTTGGCCTTGGCGTACAGTTGTTTAATGCTAAAATTGAGCTTACAACCAATGTTGTGCCATACTCTGTGCAATGCTTTCTTGGAGTCAACAAAGATGTGGTAGATGTCCTGCTGGTATTGTAAGTACTTCTCACATAGAATATGAAGGTTGAAAATCTGTTTTGTGGTGCTTCTTCCAGCATGAAAGCCAGTCTGTTCTTCAGTGATGATATTCTCCACTTGTGGCTTCAATCTGTTCAATATAATTTTCAGCATCACTGTGCTGGAATGGCTGATTAAAGTTACAGTCCGATAGGCAACCTACAACTGTGTCAAAATTTTCTTTGGCAGAGTAATGGTTAATTACTTTGTCCACATGGAGGACCACTCACCAGTCTGCCAGATCTTATTGCAGATCAGGTGAGTACATCTATTACTCTTTCTCCTCCAAATTTCATCACTTCGGCTGAGCTGTTGTCAATACCTATAGCTTTTCTGTTCTTAAGTGATTTCACAGCTACCTCCACTTCTTCATGCAGTATTGGAAAATCATCCTCATTTTTTGAATCTGGGTCATATAGGACACTATGATCTCATTTTGTCTGGTGGTTGTACAGATTGAAGCAGTAGTTTGTCTACCTATTGATGATGTCCCTTTCTTCTGTGAGACTGTTCCCTTCTTTGTCTTGAATTGAGTTGACTTTGGTCCATCTTTCTTTTGCCAGATCTTTTACAACCTGGAAGACTCTTTTGCTATTTTTATTGTTGATGCACTCTTCAAATTTTAGAGCCTTGGTTTTAGAACATCCTCAACTGTAGGAGACTAGAAAATAGTAACTAATCTCAAGAAGTAGGTTGAGGAGTGCCACTTAAACAGAAAATCAAGACCTGCTCTCCCAAACTCAACATCTGATCTAGCTCCAAATTGAAAAATGATGATACATAGAAATATGAATCAATTTCCGAATGGCAGTTGTTCTTATTGGTATATTTGCTTTTAAATTTTACTCAGACAAGTAGCAGAGTTTCATATCACTAGTAGAACTGACTGGAAGTGTTCTTTCAAAGCTGAGGGAACCTAAATAATTATTGAAGGATGTATATGTATTCTTTATAAATGTATCATTTGTTTCATGTTTAGCTGAATTTAAGACCATATGTGGGAATATTCCTGGCTTCACCTTTGACATCCATACTGGCAAAGCTGTTGGTAAGTTTTACTAAATGTGTTTTTGCCAAGTAATATTTTGTAGCATAGTATGTCATAGCAATATAATAATACCACAATGAACACTGTATGCCAGCTGTATGTAATAAAACTGTGATTTCATCATGAGGTTCTAGTGACATCATAAATTGCAAAAACAATATGTATGTGTTTCTTCAGGTCACTAGAACTCCTCGTCTTTACTTGGATTAGTAATGAATACTATTTTAATATAACAGTTGTATGAAAAAATCTCACCTCTCCCAACTGGCATTTTGTGTGCTTTCCTCTCTCCCTTTGGAGTTGTATAGTCTTCTGCATTTCTCTGCTACATCCTGACAATTTCAGAAAAGTTTTAAAAGTTTAGAAGAAGATCTTTATTATATATTTCATCCTGTTATTAAGTATTTTTCTATTGCCATATCTTCTTATGACTGCTACCATTTCCTCTCACTCTCCATCCCAGAACATGGTTATGACTGATAGGTACTTTAAAGTAATAATCACCTATAAGAAGCTTCCCTCGAAGTTTCTGTGGGCCTTTTCTGCATGCTTGACGCTTTAAATATCTGTTTTCAGTATATAATGTTCAGTCTTATCTCCTTGTAGTTTCACTTTTCTTCCTTTTTCCAGCATCTGATTTAAATTTATAATCCAACTCTTGATATTTTATTGAATTTCATATAATTTATTTGCCTCATCATTGAAAACAGCAGCATGTTTATTTTTTTCTCCATAATATATATTTTAACATTTAAAAGATGCTGAATAGAGCTTTACTAGCTTTTGTGTAATTAGATATAGAGAATCCACGGGATAAATAAAACCATGCAATAGTCTGTGTGATTAACGTATATTCACTTTCAGATATTGATGAATGTAAGGAGATCCCAGGGATTTGTGCAAATGGTGTTTGTATTAACCAGATTGGCAGTTTCCGCTGTGAATGTCCCACTGGATTCAGCTACAATGACCTACTCTTGGTCTGTGAAGGTGATTTGAATGACAGTATTTTCTGCTTTGTCCCCACAACATGCTTATTGTAAAGTAGAGTATCAGGGCATAGTTCTAGTGCTATTAATACTTTAGGAGGAACAGGTCGTGGGCATTCTTTCAGTGGTCCATCTCATGATGTGCTTAGGAGGCACATGTCTTTTAAAGATAAATGTATGTGCCAGCCAATTTCCGACACAGTTTTTGTTGCATTCGGTTTCAAGCAACCTGCTAACTCTTAAATATGGATCCTTAAAAATCTCTTCTCCTTTTTAGGCCATGTATTATTTTGTTTTCTTTCTTTACCTTCAGAAGTGCTATCAGTACACCTGAATGTGAGGACTAACAACACTCTTGAGCACCACACTTTTGCCAGTGCACCTTACTCCTGATCTGCTCTTCTAGTCTTCTCATAGGCAGAGACTATTAGTCATACTCAGTGGTTCAGTGTTGTTATGATGATAACACATGGGAATTAGAATTAGATCACTATGCTAATTTTCACTTATGCTCTAACCTTGGATTTGAATTCAAGTCTAGAGGTGAAATTCTGGCCCTGTGGAAGTTTTTGCCATTGGCTTCAGAGGAGTCAAGATTTCACCCGAGAAGACTAGAACACTAACTCACTGCACCACTTTCCTACTGTTTTAATTAAATTATTATTTTGCTTTATTATTTAAAGTTACATAAGTATATTTGTTTACCCAGACCTTTATTTATTTATTTACACTGACTTTGACAGTTTTATTGTCAGCCCCTCTGCATTGTGTTATCATATTAATTTAGTTGGAATATATGGGCCCAAAGGATTTAAGGTGTTAACATGATTTTGGAAACTGTTTAATGTTAAACAATTTTAAACAAGACTTGAGGTTTGATATGCAGAGACCATACCCTGCTTGCTTCCAAAGCAAACACACAGGTCAGACATCTCTCAGGAGTAGGATGAAGATCCGGGGTCTGAGGCAATGGGAAAGTGGCGGGCAGCCATGATGTCTCCTTTTCCTTCTCTTGTCTTTTCATCAGCTAGTGTCACAGTAACCAGCTTTTCTTCCCAAAGTCTTTTTATTTAAAGGACCAAAAAAGAGGGGAAGATGGAATAGCCCATCCCCTCATTGTTTTGTAATGTAAATTATGTAATTTCTGGCATACCAGTTTGGGCTCATTAATTTCCAGTTCCAGGCTTCTATTGTTTGTTTGTTTGTTTACTAAGCCTGATTTTAACACAGTCCTTGAGTTAGATCAGTAGGTCTTTTTGTTTTGCCTCTGCACCTTTTTTCATTAACTTTTGTTGTTTATAGGTGGTTGTGATATGAACTTTCACTTATTTTACAGTTGAGCACACAATTAGGGTAAATATGTAGATCCAACTATTGCAACATAATCCGTTTTTTATGAACCAGTTCTACCTAGAATCAGACTTTGGTTCATAAAATCATAAATACAAACAAAAATCTTATTTTACTTTGAACATATAGGAGGTGGTGGAAAAGGCACTTGTTTATATTTAAAGGTTTGCACTTCTTTATTTTAAAACTGGAATTTACAAATTTTATTTAATTAAATATTACAAGAATTACAGTTAAACTTTTTAGATGTTAAAGCTAAAATCTTGCAACTTTATTTATAGCTGAAACAAAACTGAGAATTGGTGCTGTTATATTTTTTAAGATGTTTGAAAATAAACTGGCTTTTATTACTTTTTTGGCTGTATGCCCAGAATGAGTAAAGATGGAAAAAGCTCTCTTTCCTCCTCCCTCCCCCGCCCCAGCTTACACAGTTAAAGCTATTTAAAGCTGTACATTTACACAAACTATAAAAATTTAATGCACAAGTGGTTAAACCTGCTTATTTGGGAAAAATCTTTACCCCAGTGGCATGTTTACCTAAGTGTGTTGCCTTTGTTTTTGTTTTTTTTTAGGAAGAAACAAAATGATGTTCTTTGGAACTGCTTTAGCATTCATAAGCCATTTGCAATGCCCAATGGTGGTAAAAATTTGCAGGGGTTTTTAGATTGACAGACCCTGCCCACCAGCTTCATCAACATTTGTGAGGACAACATGGCCATTGTGGCAACTTACCCACTATGGCGCTCTAACCTGCAAACACTAGCTCTGTGCTGTCTTACACGCACAACAACAAATATTGACATTAAAAACTAAACAGGAAAAATCCTTGCAGAACCCAAAACAATCACAAAAAGGTTTGGTGCTACAAAAGCCCTAGGTTTTGCTGGCTTCTTGAAATTTAATTCACAGTCAGTGAAGTAGCAGCCCTGAATTAAGTTGGCATTCTGCTAACAAGAGAGTTACCCAAAATGTACTTTTAGTAAAAATTTGCTTTAGCAACTACACTTCATTTTTGCCACTCTTTCAAAGTGCCTTTCAGGTTTTTACCATTTCCAAAAACTACAACCCCTAAAATAAAAGCAAAGGGGAAAACCAAACAAAGCATTTGTAAAAAGGTTAAAAAATTAATTGCTATGAAATAATGGTTAATCCCTTTAAAAATAAACAAAATTAAAAGCATGTAAAGCAAAGTGTTAAATTACATGTTGATACATTTGGGGTTTTCCCCCGGTTTAAAGGCTGATTTTTAACACTTTTTGCAATTGTACTTACATACTTTTAAAATACTTTCATTCAAATAATTGGCAAACTTTTTCTTTTCCCTGCTGTCCTGCAACGTTTTGTACTCCCTTTGCAATGTGCCCATACCTTCCCTTAATTTACAGATTTTTTTAAGACTGTTTAACGTCTTCATTGTACCAAGAACTTAAGTTTTTTACACTTTTTAAACTCCTAACTATATGTTTATAAATCCTTGTTTTTTAAACCAGCTTTAAAATAATTGCCTGTTTGCCAAGTTGCCAGCTTTTGAGTACATATTAACTCTTTAGGCCCACCTAGGGACATAAATGTTGCATTAATGTTGATGAAATATATGGACCCAAAGAGTGAAAGGTCTTAACATGACTTTGAAACTGCTCAACATTAAACAGTTTTTTTAAAAGTTAAGGTTTGGCATACTGACCACAGCCTGCTTAGTACCATAGCAAATACACCATTAAAAATCATGTTAACCTTATATTAAAGATACAGAAAAGAAGGAAAAACAATTAAAGAAATGTAATGTGTTAAATAAGGCTTTTAGTTTACTAACACTCTTTGGGACTTTTTCTCTTTAGCTGGAGAGAGTTTTTAGGAAAAAAAATCCCATTGTTTGGCTGGTTGTTGTTGTTGTTGTTTTTTTTAAAGATGGTATTAGATTTGGTAATATTACCAACCTCCTTTTGGGGAAAACAAGAAGTAGTTAGCTGAAATGGGCTGGAACTGTTGCTATTGCTACTGTCAGATTCCATTTCCTAAGAAGACAAAACAAGAAAAACCCACATGAAAGGGGAGAGAAAAGAACAGCAAAGATAGAAAACGCAGAAAATACCATCTCCTGCGGTTGACTATCACTTACAACCTTACCACTGGAAAAACAGGCTCCACACATGGTCTTACCAGCTGCTCCATGACCTAGCAACCTTATACCAGCATTGGGCTGTTTAGGGCACTGCTTTTTGCTGCTTCTTTGTGGGCAGAGACGTACAGCAGTGTTGCAAAATACACAGTACTGACCAACTAAACGAGACTCCTATTAGACAGAAGGAAAAAGTAGAGATGAAAGAAAAGACATAAAGTAGAGAAATAAAAAGACACAGGATTGAGGAAGGGGGGACAGACAGTCTGACATGCCAGATGATGTTTGAGATTGCGGTGGAGGTGGTGGTGTCATGTGGGTCCCTCTCTCTGGTCCAGGCTGGTAAGGACATCTCTCAGGATTCGATTGAATCAGGTCCAAGGTCTCAGGAGATGGTTGGGATAGCAGCCATGATGATGAAGCTGGCTCCAGTAGCCAATTTTTCTCCCCAAAGGTTTTTTTTTTAAGGATCTAAAAAGGGAGTGGTGGATGGAATAGTGAAGCCCCTCGTTACTTTGTTTATTAATTAGGCCTAAATTCAGTTAATTGATTTTGTGTTCTGCACTTTTTTGTTTACCAAGCATGAGTCTAACATAGTCCTTTATCTATATTAGTAGGTGTTTTTGTTTGGACTCATTTAGAAGTTTTTTTTTGTTTTGCTTTAGGACTTTTTTTTAACAACATTTGTTGTTATAGCTTATTGTACTATCTTGAATTTTTACTTACTTTTTACAGTTAAGTTCACAATAAGGGTAAATTTGTAAGCCCTATTACTGCAACAGGTTTTAAATTCATAAGGTCTGATTCTCTCCTAATTCCAGTTTTTCACTGATAGAATACGATTGACTTCAGTGCCGTTACCCCTGGTTTACACTGCTGCAAGTGAGAGGTGTATTAGGATCACCATTCTCCAATCTCCATGTTGTCCTCGTATGG
Source organism: Mesoclemmys tuberculata (assembly GCA_007922155.1). Taxonomy (NCBI): domain Eukaryota; kingdom Metazoa; phylum Chordata; order Testudines; family Chelidae; genus Mesoclemmys; species Mesoclemmys tuberculata. The sequence continues at coordinate 10,488,229 of ML675612.1, read as the reverse complement.
TGCTGAAAATATCTACACTCTAGACAAAATATATTGTGATGCTTGACATTAGGATTGTTGATGTTTCAGATATTGATGAGTGCAGCAATGGAGACAATCTCTGTCAGCGAAATGCAGACTGTATCAACAGTCCTGGGAGTTACCGCTGTGAATGTGCTGCAGGTTTCAAACTTTCACCTAATGGTGCCTGTATTGGTAAGAAATCAGTTGATTCCACTGGTTTTTTTTAAAATCCATTTGTATCTATCAAATGTATGTTTCCTGTTGAGAAGCAAGTTAAACTATTATTTTTAGTTTGCTTGTATATCTCAGTCTTTATTTTGTATATAAAAACTTTACCTTCTAGCCATATTTCTCTGTTCATAAGAAGAAGAAACTTCAAGGGATTTTTAAACAACTTTCTTGAGGACAGGCTATTGCTAGAATATGTTTGAGACCTCAAAATGTTATAAATAAAAAGAAAGGTCCTATAAAAAGTTTTGTAATGATTCAGTTTTGGTTATGGATAATTTTAAGCATGTCATAATAATTTAGTAACATTGTAAAAGCATGTTTGTGAAAAATGAATGATAAAAATTAATAATGTGTGCCATGTGTTTTATATTTTTGTTATAGATCGCAATGAATGTCTGGAAATTCCTAATGTTTGCAGTCATGGCTTGTGTGTGGACAAGCAAGGGAGTTACCAGTGCATCTGTCACAATGGTTTTAAGGCATCCCAAGACCAGACCATGTGCATGGGTATGGAAGGGAAATGCTTTAAGTGCTAGACAGTGGAATGTAGCTAGAATCTGAATTATACTGGGTTATATTCCTATTACAGTACTGATTTCATATATTATGTATCAATTAGACAAATTAGAATGTCCTTTAAGAAAGTGTGAAGTGTTTTGTTTGGAGCAAAATATGCTTGATCCTAGTTTCTTCTGCATGGCCACATATCACAGAATAAGGTATAAAATCAGTGTTCACAAAGATACGTGATGATGAATGCCTTCATAATGAAGGGCACTTAATGTGATTAAATCCCTTCTCTCGTGCTCATGCAGTGATGTGAAAAACATGACACTAAGGTATATAAATTGCAAAACCAAAGATTCTTGTCCTAGACTTCTTGGTCTGTTTGTTTTTTTTTAAATTCTACACATTTTATTATTATGAAAAGGAAATGAATGCATGCAGCTCCTTTTTGTGTCATTCGATAATGCTTTGAGAAAAGATCAAAATGGAGCTATTGCTGCTTTTGTAAATAAGCTCTGGTGTAAATTTTGGCTCTAAATAGGAGTTCTGTGTCTCTCAGAAAATATAGGATGTGTTTCAATTTTCTTATTATATAAATATTGAAAACCTCTTCATATACTGCTATGTGTCTGTGTGTCCTCTTTTTCTCTCTCTCTCTTTTTTTTTAAATTGAATTACATTCTTCAAACTATTTGTGAAGAGTACCTGGCAACTGACTTTTCTAAATCCAAACATGCAAACTTTGATTATTTAAAGTAGTAACATCATTCATAACTTTAAACTAATATTTTTTAAGATTTCAAACCTAAATCCTGAAAACAATTCTATATGGTAAAAATATCCCTAGGATCCTGCCAATTCTTACAGAAAAATTCAAAAGCCTTACCTTTCAGATTAAAAAATAAATAAATTTAAAAATTCTGTAAATTCAGAAGATTCATGGAGGAGGGAAAGGAGAGGATCTCTGAGTCTGAGTGAGTCCTCTCCCCCACACAAATGCCTGCAAAAAATCATGACAGCTGCCATGTAGTTCTTAAAAACACACTACAAACTAATACTGAATTAAAGAGCCTTTTAAAAGCCCAAATGCTTATGTGATTTCTAAAATTGTGAGTAGAGGTTTCTATCTTATTTTATTCCATACATATAGTGTAGTTAAATACCTAACTACTGATCCAGATTTGCATGCACAAGTACAGTTTGTTTAATAGTTTCAATATTTGCACATGCAAAACTATAAAATGTGTGTATAAAACCTGAGATGGCTCAAAGCCTACCATAGTGCCCAATCCATAATTCTAATAACTTGCAAACACTGAGAAATCTTTGCAAGACATCTTTCATTAATTGATTTCAAGTCTTTTTTAGTATGTTAAAGTCCAGTAGTACATTTTTAAATCCTGTTACCACTAAATGCACTCGTTGTATGACAGCCCTTTATAGTAAAAGTACTTTATTAGAGGAAATTAAATTAAATTAAAGACTTCCTCATGGTAGTGCCTGTTGCACTTATTTGTATGGCCTTAAAAAGTAATATTGTCTGGAAAGCATAGGATTAGCTTAGATAGAGTGTCCACTTCAACTCAATAATCCTACAGTTTTCAGTCTCTGGTGGTCTGTGGACTGCTGCCTGAGTGCATGATGCGGAGTCTCCTCTCTGGGTCCATCAGCTAAATCACATTAAAAGACACTGTTACTTTTCTTTGTAAGCAATTGCCGTAGTTGCCACAGGAATGTTATATGAACATGAATAGGAGTGGAGGATGCCTCATTATCACAGATGGGATCACATATATAATATGCCCCACACAGGTGTATAACATAATGAGGGCCAATGACACTTGGGCACTATATTGTTAACCACTAAGCTATTCAGTTTAATATTCTAATCCTCTGAACAGACAAACAGATCATCCAGCCAGTATAGTTGAAGACAGACTATTATTATTATTAATTTGTTTCCAGTAGCACCCACAATATGCTAGAGACTGAACAACTGTTAAAAAAAGCATGGCCCTTGGCCAAAAAAGCATACAGTGATTGTTGGGGACCCTTCACTTTGAGGGAATCTCTTAGTAAATTCAAATCCTCACAGCTCAAATTTCCTCCATCATCATCAGTTGTTGAGGGTTACCTGAGATTCTCCAAAAGCAACTCATGACTTGATCTTCCCACCCACCGCACTTTGCAACAGCAGGAAGTCAAGAAGCCAGTGACTCTCAACTCAATTTACCATCTTCCCTACTGTATAGGGCCTTGTAATTCATAAGGACAGCTTGTTGACTATAAGTGCATTATGTCTTTTATTTTAAAATACAGATTTTCAAAAAAAAAATGGATGTACACAATAATTTACACAAGGTTGCTCACCACACAACAAGCCAGTACCAAAATGTGAAGTATAAAGATGAAGTCAAAGACTGAGATTTACAATGCTGACACTCTTTGTGTGCATACCACATTAACAAACAGCTGGGAAGACAAGTTCCTTTCTACAAATTTATTTCTCTTTGCAGATGTTGATGAATGTGAACGCCATCCATGTGGAAATGGTACTTGTAAAAACACAGTTGGATCATATAACTGTCTATGTTACCCAGGATTTGAGCTTACTCATAATAATGATTGTATGGGTATGTACTTTAATCCAAACTTTACTTTCATTGCTGTTGCTTTGGTGTCACATGGGGATATATTCAAAGAAATTCTAAAAAGCCTACATTAGGAACCGATCAGGGTACTAGTAAAGGCAAGGAAGTGCAGAAAATAATACTGTTATCTCATCTGTGGGCTTCTGTAGATAACACTTTCTCAAAAAATCATTATTTTTATATGATTTAAAGAATTTTCTTGTTTCATTCTTTAAAAAGGTGCAAGCCCTGATTCTTTGGTACAATGGGACTGCTTTGCTGTGCTCTGATAGTGAAAAGCAGCCCCAGCCACTGGAATGTTGAGGAATGTTTGAGTAGAGTAGTGCTGCCATCGTGGCTTTTGTGCTATCCATCTCTCTTGGCTTGAGGTGTAGAAGGAAAGGAGACATGGCTGATACTCCCTTACACTCAATTGATCCCCAACTGCTGGGACAGTCCCTGGGGGCCATTGGCAGCCAGCATAAATTACATCAGACACTGGTCCAGCATCTTCAGAGGTTGAAAATGTGACAAAGTTCTTCTTTGAGGACTGGCATACACGCCATGCACCGGAACTGGAACTGTTGGAAGTAATCTCCATCAACCTGTGTAAGTGTCAGACATCGGCCAAATGGTGCATCCAAAGTCTTATGAAACTGCATGGGTCCATGCCCCCTGAATTCCTTCTTGCTACCGCATGGTCGAAGTTGGAACACATTTCCTCTTCATTTTTCATCCTATAGCAAAAAAAAAAAAAAAAAAAAAAGGTTTTATTGTTGTAAATAGTTCTTTAATAGTAAGTTATAGTTATAACCTCTTGGTATAGTTAGTCTACCATCATCCTACCCAATATTGGGCATCTTACCTGCTCCAGGGACTATGTCACGATAAGTCGGGTTTAAGAACTGCATTTCATCCTGCGATCCTTCTCGGAAAATGAGTACCAACACTGTCTTTATTGTCTCACTGAGACCCACGCTGTCACCCATTGCTCCATCTGCTGATCCTTCCAGCTTCAGCTATGCAGCTTGTGGTATAGCAAGGACAGAAGGCAGTAGGAAAGTTCTGGAAGGGCGCTATATAAGTGCTAGAATGATCCGGGCTTTATACCCTATAGACTAGCCAGAGTCCATAAAAGGTAATTAGTGTCAGCTGACACCAATTAAGGCCCCACCCGGGTGCCTATAAAAACCCTCCACTCCTGAGAGACAGGGTGGAGTAGAAGGAGTAGGTGTGTGGTGAGCAGTAGGTGTGTGAAGTAGAGAAGAACAGAACGGAGTACGGTGGTGTGTGGAGGAGAACAGAACGGAGTGCAGCGGTGTGTGGGAGAGAGGTGGAGTCCTGAAACAGGTGCTAGGCTCAAGAAGCCAGAAAGACAGAGGGGGGAGAGTGGCCCAGGGAAAAAGCCTGCAGCTGCAAGTAAGGTGCCAGCAGCACATAGCTGCTACTCGGAGGGCCCCTGGGCTGGGACCCGGAGGAGTGGGCGGGCCCGGGTCCCTACCCCCCTCCCTGGGAAGACGGGGTTACCAGCGACACCCTGGCCCAGTGTGAGACCCACCAGGGAGAACCCGGCTGTTTGCCACATGCTTCACTCGCTAGGACCACACCGGCAGTACCAACAGCACTGGAAAAAACCCATCCTGCTCTTAAGAAGCAGAGCCATGGGCACAAGGGCAGATACCCGAGAGGGACCACATCCAAGTGCAGCCTTACCTCACCAAGCCATGACAAGCCAGGAAAGAAGTTGCGTGCTGATCCAGCAGTACCACCTCCGAAGAAACGTAAAGCAGAGCTGGAAGGCCAAACATCATCGTGACTGGCCGGAGTCATCTGCCACGTTGGCCACCAAACACCACTAGAGCTCCCATCTCCATCCACTCCGCTAGGTCTGTCTGGCCTTTCACGCCCAGTGCCGTGTACCTTCCTAGTACCAAGCACGCCTGGCCACCTATCACCCCTTACACTCATAGCTGAACTGCTTCTGCCTCTGGAGGGCTCCTTGCCTCAGCACAGATCAGCCGGGATCGTGCAGCCTCCATCTCCGGTGGATGAACCGCTGCTGTTATATCAAACATTTACCCTCCTGCTTGGAGGGTCATCACATGCCCTACCTGCACCACCGGCTCCACCCACTCTGACAGCACCGCCTTTCCCAGTCCAGCCATCAGACTCTGAATGGTCCTCGGAGCCAAGCGCAGCCTTCTCACCAGCATGCTCACATATGGCAGTCACAACAGCTAATGTGTGCACCAACATATGCACCACTCGCAGAGCCGTGTTTCCAATACACCCACAAACGGATTCGTATGCTTGGTCCTATTGGCCCTGTTGAGACTCCTGTCATGGCACAGAACACTGACCCCTCCTCAGCACCAACCCTCGGCCAAGTACACCACCTCTCCCTTGGTCTATGAAGAACCAAGAGGCACCATCATGCCCCTGGCATTGCCAGAACTGATTCTGACTGGAGCATTGTCATCCTCGGATGAGTCATTTATCTCTCCCTCCCTTTCCCCATCTGATGACCATGGACAGCACAAAGACCTCCTGCACTGTATGGCAACGGCCCTCAACCTTTCAACTGAGGATGTAAAATAACCCCACAATGAGTTCCTTGACACTTTACAATCAGCAGGTCCCTCACGAATTGAGCCCCCATCCGCAATGCACTCCTTCAAGCATCCCAAGGGATCTGGTATGCCCTGACACCTAGGTGTACTGAGAGATGATATTTGTTCCGTCCAAGGACACTGACTTTCTTTTTATGCACCCACCACCCAGTTCTCTCATAGTGCAAGCGGTAATGCAACCCACCCAGCAACCACACCTCCAGATTGAGCAGCCAAGAAGCTTACTTGACCTGATCAGGTGGAAAGTTTTATTCTTCAGCAGGCGTGCAATTCTTCATTGACAGCTACCAGACTATACTGGCAAAGTCCGACTTCATATTGTACTCTAAACTGAAGGAGTTCCAAGCCTTAATTCTGGAGGATAAACAAATATAATTTAAGTCCTACATCATGGAGGGTAAACTAGTGGCCAAGGTCTCCCTCCAAGCAGCACTTGATGCCATGGATATGGCATCATGCTCCCTAGCCTTTGTAGTGGTGCTCAGAGATTTTAGTTAGCAGTGTCCATACCTGCACTCTGAGCAATATGGCTGATGATCCACCTCCATTAGTCCCAGCAACTATCTTCCTCTCTCATAATGGCTCCATGCCATTTTCAAGGAGGCTAACAAGCTCAGGTTGATTCATAGCCCTGGTCATTCATTATTATTTGCCTTTCTGGCCTGACCCCCCTGGCCTTCTCCCTCAACCATGCTCCTGACTACTGACGGGTAGCATAGCTCATCACAAGGAGATAATAACCAACTACAAATATCTGAATGGAGTAAACAGCATGGAAAGAGAAGCATGGCTCATGAGATGTAACTGGTAACACAGGACTTGCCATACTGCATTAGACTAGTGTTCCATTTATCAACAGCAACCAGTACTAGATGTTTCAGAGGAAGGTTGAAACCTCTACAATAAGCAACAAGAATTATATTCCTGCTAGAAGAAGTGTGTTTAATCTTCAAATTTAATTTTTTTAAAATAACAAAGTGTAAGTTGTCTCTGTTAATTCTAGTTGGTTTAAAGTTGTAGTCTACCTACTGTTCCTTTTTTCCCTTTAATCTACGCCCATGCTTTCCCATCTGCACTTTCATTGTACACTTCCCTTTTTAAATATACATTTCTAAAATGGCTCTGTAGAGCTAATTGGGCATTTCCAAAGCTCAGTCTCCCATGTATGGTCTCCTGAACTACAGAATCAGCTTGCAGAAAGCGATTCAATGCTGACTGAAATATATTTTTTTAGAAATGTGAAAAATAACAATGCAAGTTCAGTCAAAACCTGAGCACATCGATAACTTCAGATACAATCCAGAATCCTCCATGTAACATTTTCTTCTCTGTGTCTGAAGTTAGTATCACACAAAGAGTTACTTGGCAGCAACTGAACATCTCCAGATGCAGTGGCTGATGTAATGCTGCAAGTTTAAAAATTGTACTACTCTATAAAAGGTGGTGGTGTTTAAATGGAACATATACCTTAATGCAGTGAAGTGAAAGTTACTTTCCACTAGCTGTCAACGGTTTTCTTGATGCTCAGGATTTGTCTCTTCTGTAGAATTATATATTGCAAATTTAATGTGTTTAAAACATACTGTATATACTGCGTCTGCATATACATTCTAACTGTAGGCCTCTTGGAAAGACTCAACTTCACTTGTTTATTTACAGATATTGATGAGTGCAGTTCCTTCTTTGGTCAGGTGTGCAGAAATGGACAATGTTTTAATGAAATTGGTTCTTTCAAATGTTTATGTAATGAAGGATATGAACTTACTCCAGATGGCAAGAATTGCATTGGTATGTACTAAGCCAACCGGAAATTCCAAACTTCTCTGACTCGAAATAATCAAACTATTGGCCCCATTTTGAAGGAAATATTACATTCTGAATATCTAAGATAAAATATTGAGAACAATAGACTTACAATAAGAAAATTGGTGGTAAAAGCCCAAAGATTTAGAATAATGTCATTTGTTTCCTTTCCTTAGCTTGCTAAATTCATGAAGTCAGGAAAGAACCTATAAGCTCATAAGAGACAACCCTCTACGATTTACATCTCTGTTAGGGATGACAACGTCGTCAACCATTGTTACATAAACATAAATAATTCACTGTTGCATTACTTTCAAATTTTCTAAATCTTTATATATTCTATTTATTCTTTTAAGATACAAATGAGTGTATGGCACTTCCTGGTTCATGCTTTCCTGGTACTTGTCAGAACTTGGAAGGATCATTCAGATGCATCTGCCCACCAGGATATGAAGTGAAAAGTGAAAGCTGTATTGGTAAGGCTAACTCTGACTGTTACTTCTGAATGATTTACCAATATAGTAAGAATATCTGGTGCAAACTTGATGAAAACAACATGTAAATATTATTGGTGAAAAGCCTCTTCTATTTTAGCAAGTCATGATGACAAGGAATGTGTAATAAAGAATAAGCAACAGCCATCAGCACCTGTCCTTTTAGCCAGCAGGCAAGATACTATGAGCTGTGATGAAAGAAAAGGATGTAAGGACTCAATGTTTTTTATTAACCCAAATTGAAAAATATTTTGTCTAATGTTCAAAGAATTTACAGTCTCTTTCTTTTCCCAATCGTTTTTCCAAATGTAAAGAGAGAGACTATATACTGAATATGTACAGTGGCTACAAATATTGTAATCTTTGACAAACAGGGCATTAAACAGCTATTAGAAGTTCTGGTATCATAGAACTGTGAAGTTTAAAAATCTTGATAAGATATTGAGCTTCTTTTTCCTATGGAGACTGAGTTTTTTTAATCAGTTTCTCATAACAGATGTTTTCTGGTTTTGAGTCTTATAGCCCATGGGGACATGTGCATCAAGATTTCAATCCCAAATGCATAGCAGGCCTGGCAAAACAGATCCTTGTTTCAGTTTCACAAGAATATCTTTGGAAACCCTGTTGAAAATTAATTCAATGCTATAATGTCACCTTCCTTTTCTTATTTTGTGGATGAGAAGTACAGAGGTCTGCTCCAGTGTAGCAGGCAATTGAAACCATAGTTACCAAATTAGAAACAATATCAAAACCAGTTCAGTCCTCATCAGTAAAACTCAGAGGAGGGCATATAATATATATATAAGTTAAAATTAATCATACAAAGTCCTTATTGAAATTCTTGCTTAGGCGGAACTTGCACTGAAGTTAGTGACAGGCTTGCTCAAGTAAGAACTGAAGAAAACCTTTGTTCAGACCTCAGGGTTTGGTCTGTAACTATTTAATCTATCTAAATTTAGGAACAAAGGCACAAAGACCTTTTAGAATTTCCTCTTTTAAAGTATGATACATTTTTTAAGATCACAGGTTCTTTCATGTCATTGTATCATTCTACATTGGTCAGTTTGCCTGCCAACTTTGCAGCTCCTTTTGGCTGCTGCTGCCCAAATTAACATTTGAGTTTGAGATTAATCCAAATCACCTACAGTTGTAAAGTCATTCAAAATGAAAGTTGTTGGGTCCCCTGGAATATCATTATTTAAGACCATGTTTAATTTTCAATTGGGTTTTGTATGCTTAAGGACAACAACACAATAAAAGTGTCAAATATTCCTTTTTATCAACTCACATTTCCAACAAAAACCAAAATCATGTATTCCTACGTTCTTCACTCTGCTGGGTTAAAAAAATTCTAATAATATTTTGTGCTTGAAATCAAATGTCATTTTTATTTATATTTTGACTAATATCACAATCTTTTGCAATCAGTTTTCTTCTCTATTTTATCTTGCTTTTCTAATGTGCAGCCGTCTTTGTAATGCTCTGTTACTGTATTTGAAATTTCTCATTTTAGGATTTGTTTATTATTGCTAAATTCAACTCATTTACACCTGTGCAGTTACTTACATACATGTGAATGAAGGCAGAGTGTGTCTCCGCATATGCAATTACATCAGATGTACCATAAGTCAGTAATTATCATTTTTTATAAATGTAATTATTTATCATCATTCTCTCCTAAGATCTGGAGCGCGTTTTGATCTCTAATGAGAAGACTTGATTTGACTAGAGATAATGAGATAAAATCTGTCCTCAGTTACATGCATGACCATTGTGAGAAGCAAAGACTAATTAGGGGAGCTGATTGGACTTTTAAGTTGATCAGCTGGAAATCCAACCAAGCATGCAAACATTCTGGGCCCATATTGCTCATTGAAAGAAACGTGACTCAGTATCTATTTTATAAAAAAATTTAAAACACCTAACCTAAAATTAAATCAACAAAACATATCATCAAAGATAAGATACTATTAATATTAAAATAAGAATAAAGCATTATAACTATCAAATAATAAAATCAAGTCAAGCCAGAAACAAGTTCTGAGAGTATCCTATGAGGTTCAGAACAGCAGTTAGGCCTATGAATTCTGCAGTTGTTTTGAGAAGACTTTCCCAACTGAGAATATCTGACCTTCCCCAAAAAGTGGCCATCAACTTGCCTTTTGAAGGTTTGGATTGCTCTAATTTCATAGTGGATAATATGCTAGAGAATCTGAAAAGGACCAGAAACACAACAAGATTCCTAGGGTTCATTCATTTCCCCTAGATTTACTCTTTTAAAATATGTGACTACTTCTGGAAAATCAGCAAAATAATCCATTATAACCAAGTGATCATGTCTTTGCAAAGTTGAGTGTCAATTCTAATTGTGTTGCATGGAATTGTGAGTTGTTTATATTGAATTATTGTTTTTTTCTGCTGCGGATCTCTGTACTTCTAACACATTTCACATCTGATCCCATTTCTTCAATGTCACTATTCATCTGTGGTCAGAATACAATTTCTGTAGCTCTCCTTTTTGATTTGGTCATTCTAAGGTGCTCTTTGTGTATTCATTCCACACTTTTCCTTCTCATCGCTCTGTGGGAACTACAATCTATGTCCCCTTCAAGAACACTCCTAAGATCATTGGAAGCTCATTTTTATAATAGGAATATACAGGTGAGAAGTGTTGGTTTTTTCACCTCTCCTTTATTTATCACTTGTATCACTGCTTGCAGCATTTCATCTTTAGCTGTTTGTTTCCAAATGCAGCTTGTGACACTTTTATTGTGTTTGCATGTATATTTACTTTTTGTTCCAGATCATCAAACTGTGTATTGACAGATGGAGCACATGCTCTTGCGAGGATGTCTGCCATTACTTAGGGCTATCCAGGTTGGAACTTCAGGGTCACATCATACTTCTGTGTTTTTAAAAGTAATCACTATATCTTTGGTGGTGCTTCTCCAAGCCTCTTTTTGTGTATTGCAATCAGAGGTTTGTGATTACTTTCTGCTTTGAAGCTATGGCCATAAAATTGTGAAATCTAGTACATCCATGTGCCAGACCTAATGTCTCTTTTTTTCAGTTTGCACATACATTTTCTTTACAGTTGTTATAGCCCTACATGCACATGAGACTGGTAAATCAATCAGTTCCACAATACTGTAATAGTACTACTTCCAGCCCTCCTTTCAAGGAACATATGGAGAGTTTGATGTTTTTCAGGGGCCAGAAAATTGCAGCTCTGAAGCTATCATCAGAATGTTGTTTAAATCATTGTACTCTCTTTTATGCTCTGGCATCCATGCCCATTATAATATCAGTGTATGCTTTCATGCCTGCTAGATCCTGTAACATCTACCCCATTCAGTGAAATATTTCGGGAGTGTGACATATTCTGAAAAGCAGTTTTAGGAAGCACTATCTGCCAAATGGTGGATTGAAAATGCAGGTCTTGGAGTTCTTCTTTGGGTTATTGCCCCTGTGTGTGCTCCACCATAGGATGTGCACATGCCCTTGAACTCTTGCTCAGAGATTTTAGTTAGCAGTGTCCACGCCTGCATTCTCTACATCCTTGCACTCTGATGCAAGGGTATCTAGGGAGAGGTGGATCCATCACTGCTCCAGTTCCTTCTCAACTGTCCGTTGCTCAAGACAGAGCATAGTGGTGTCCACTGTTAACTTCTCAGCTACTATCTTCTGAAGAAAATAAGTATTTTATTTATTTTCTTCCTAATTGTGATATGATTTGTTTTTTATTTGCTTTGGCACACGTTTGTGGGGGCCTTGCCCCCACCTCACCCAATTCATCTTTCTTTGCAGTCAGGGTCTTTCACCCTCACTCTTGATTTCTAATTACCCTGCTTGGGTTATATGAAAGACCCAGTGTTTCAAACCCTGCCAGACCTGCCACAGGTCTTTCCCCCTCAGCAACAAGCATCATGCCTTGGAGAATCATATGTCTCATCTAAGAGCAAGGTTTGCGCTGGGTTTAAAAGCCAGCTCACAAGCTGAGGGAGGATAGATGGAAGCTTCTCCTGATGGAGTGCTTGTTGAGACCTTTGGGATTCAACTACCTTCACATCCCTCTACAATGTCCCTCGTACACTGGCCTTAGTCATTTAATCCAGACTGGTGACTTCCAAAGACCATAAAACAGATCTGGAAGTGAAACACTCAGAGGAGGAAAACCAATTCCCCTGAGAATGAGTATGAGTACTGCTAAGGCTTCTGCAGGTCCCAGTACTAAGCTACCAGTACCCACCAGAGAGACTTTAGGTATGTCTTGTGCCAAGAAGTCTTCTAACAAACAACCATGAGCAGCACCATCGTTAGTATTGGAATCGGAGACCTCTAATAAGCCTTCTTCAACTAGTGCTCCAGTACTGTCTTTCTCTGTACATAGCAACAGGGAGTGCATGGGCCTTACCTCCACACCAGCCCCCGGTACAATCTGCCTCTGGTTACATATGTTCAGAGTGCTAAGACTGTTACTTTTCATTGTCCCCAGTGCCACTGCAAGTTCCTTTAGAGCACTGTGCAGCCTCTCTGGTACTGTCCAAGTTCCTCTCCCGTGAAGCCCTCTGAGTTACAGAGGAACCCGGGTCTCCCTTTCTAAGGGGTACCAAAAGGATCCCTCCCTTCTCACCATTTGGAGCCATAGAGTGCTCATGTTATCTTGAATGCCAGCATAAGTCTCATCCCCCCTGGTATTGATACAACCCCACTAACGATGCCTGGGTCTCTTTAGTAGGGGGGGAGGATAATTCTTCAGATTGGGGTGTTTCCATCCAGGATTCTACCTCTTTTCCATTCCAACTCCATTCTCTGGTGTATTGCTTGAGGAGGAGATCACAGAAACCTGCAGGCATTCATGTCATCATCTTTATGCACCCCAGTTGTCTTTCTGGAACCCAGGAGCTCCATATGGAGACCAGTATTACAGGGTATCCTCCCATAAGAGGCCCCATCTTTATCAACAGACACCGGTATGACAGGAACCTCTTCCCCAGGAGGAGAGAAGCTCTTGTTAGAGGTTTAGATGGTCTTACTCACTACCTGATGAGGTGGTTATGGCCCACCACCATCATATGCAGATGACATGAGGACTTTCCAAAGCCTAATGAAAAGAATAGTGGAATCACTCCAGATCCCTTTGGAGGAAATCAATGAAACTCAACACTCCCTGGTGGGCGCTGTGCATTCCTCCCCACTGAAGACAAGATCACTTTACCCATTAATAAGGTTTTACTGTCAGCAGCCCATACTGTGTGGCAGAATCCTACTATCATCCTGCCTACTTGCAAGAAAGCGAATAAAAATATTATGCACTGGACAAGGGACTAGAATATATTTTCTCCTGTCCCTCCCCCAACTCTTTGGTAATGGATGCTGTCAACAAGAGCAGCCAACAAGCTTATTCCAAATCAACTCCCTTGGATGAAGAGCTCAAGAATCTGGATCTTCTCGGCCAAAAAAACTACTCATTGGCTACTCTCCAGTTTAGGGTTGCAAACCATCAGGCCTCAATGGCAGAATATGATTTCACAAACTGCTAAATTTACACGTTTTAGTGACCATCTGCCAAAGACCAAAGAGAGCAGTTTCATGCTCTCATATTGGAAGGCCAGATGATTGTGAAGGCTTCCTTTCAAACCTTCCTCAATGCAGCTGACACAGCCTCGCATTTGATGACAACCACCCTCATCCTGTGGGAAGCCCCTTGTTAGAATCCTCCAGCTTCTCCAGAGAGGCTCAGAACACAGACTAGGACCTTTCTTTTGAAGGGCCTAAGCTATTCAGCAGTGACACCAACAGCTCACATCATTCCTTTAAGGATTACAGGGTGACTCTGCAATCTCTTGGGATATATATAAGTACAACAAAAAGATGATTTAGCAAATTGTAGCTTGCTCAACCTTCTCAACCTTTTCAATACCAGATCTATATGATACATGGAAAATCCTTCTAGACCTCACAAGAAGGGGCCCTCTTCAATAGTGACCTCCCAGTCTACACCTTCTTTTAAATGGCCATTTTGTTACCATGGTCAAGGATCATGAACCACCCCCTTCTCTGGATCTCATGCTGCATGAAACCACCTTCCACCTACTCTTTGGGGACCATCTCTCCCATTTTCTACCTGCTTGGGAATTCATCATATCAGACAGATGGATCATAGACATGGTTTCCACAGGATATTTCATTCATTTCCATTTCATTCCCCTCCCCCCTGAATTTCTCTACCTCTTCAGGGATGCTTCTCACACGGTTTTCCTAAGGCAGGAGATTCAACCTCTATTTATGGGTGTGGTTGAGCCACTTCCGCCAGAATTTGTCAGAAGAGGGTTCTGCTCCAAGTACTTTCCAGTTCCCAAAAGAACAGGAGGATGGAGATTGATCCTAGACCTCATGACTATGAATACCTTTATCTTCTTGCAGCCTTTCGAGATATTGACCCTAACAGCAATAATTCCATCCTGAGATCCCAGAGACTGATTCATTGCCCTCAACCTCCAGGCTGCATATTTTCATGTAGTTATGCACGCATCTTGCATCTTTGTTCGTACAGAGTCGTCTTCTTTGGCCTTTCAGCTGCTCTGAGGATCTTTTCATCATCATTGCAGCTCAACTGCATCAAGGAGGATAACCATCTTTCCCTATCTGGACAACTGGATCCTCCAGGGTTGCTCCTTCCTTGAGGTCCAGTCAGAAACAAGCAAAGCTGTACTCTTATTTCACATTCTGGGCCTTTGTCTAAACCTGGAAAAGTCTACACTAACACTGGTACAGCAGACACAGACTTTACTGGAGCTACTATGGACTCCTCAACAGCCAGAGCATACCTACCTGCAGACAGGTTCATCATTATGGCCATTCTTATCTCCACTCTACAGCAGAGCCCAAATCCAAAGCAAGGGCTTGCCTGCAGCTCTTAGGCCATATGTCAGCCTGCATGTTTGTGATGTCCCATTGAAGACTTCACCTTCAGTGCTTTCAGGCCTGGCTCTGAATGGTTTATACTCCTAATACAGTCTTTTCAAGTGAGATACCATACCTCCAATAGTTCTCTACTCTCTCAGTTGGTGGAAGGATCCTCCCAAAGTTTTTCTATGGGAGTTCCATTTTTGCATTTGTCCCCATCAAGGGTCATCACTACGAAGGCCTCTCTACTTGGTTGGGATGCGAGGCTCCACGGCCCAGGACTAATGGATTCCTCAAGAAGCTTGTCTCTATATCAACATTCTTAAATTCAGGGCAGTTCTCTGTGTGCCAGTATTTCCTCCACATTCAGCATTGAGAGTCACTCAGTCAAGGTAATACTGGAGAACAGAGCAACAATTATTATATAAATTGTCAGAGGAGGAGGAGAGCAAGATCCTAATCCTTATGTGCCAAATCACTAAGACTGGAACTGGAGCTTATGCCACTGCATAGCTGTCTGTGGTCTACCTTCCAAGCCTGCAAAACACCATATCAGATTATCTCAACAGGCACTTACACCAAGACCATGAGTCAGAGCTCAACAACTCAGCCTTTCAGAGTATTAGCCATTTCTGAGGCCTTCCTAAGATTGATCTTTCTGAACACTATCCAATATGAAATGCTGATGCTGCTTCTTGTTGGGGGAGGAAGGGGCTACAGTTCTAATTTCATAGGGGATACCCTCACTGTCCTTTGGTCACACATACTCTTGTATGGCTACTTTCCAGCAACACTGATCCTTAAAACCGTGAACAAACTGAAACAAAAATGAGCAGTAGCTATCCTGATAACACCATTGTGGCCAAGGCATGTGCGGTTCCTGAATTTGCTTCTCTCTCTGAAAGTGCCTTTTTGCCGCCTTCTTGCAGTTAATCTCCTGATACAGGACTTGGGTACAATAACCCACCCCAACCTTTCATGTCTGCAGCCAAGGCCTGGCTTTTCAGTGGTTCTTGGGCATAGAGCTGGGCTGCTGTCCCAAAGTTTAGTCTGTACTCTTGAGCAGTAGGTAGCCAGTCATGAGAAAAACCTACCTGCAAAAGTGGAGGCAGTTCCAAGTCTGGCGTAAGCATGAAAGCGGGGGGTCAGTTTATTTCTTTGTCAGGGTGTCAGTTATATTTTTAAAGATGAAGTCTAACAAATTAGGTTTGTCACTATATGATAGAATCCAGTAGGATAAACCCTTTTTATTGAGTCCAGGGAGCATTAACTTACTAGATCAATTTTTATCTTGAACAGAATTTTGCAAATCAGGACACTTTTGTGTATTCTTAACCAATCAACAATTTATTAATTCACCCAGAACCATATAAATCTATAATCAGCTTTTCACCACTCAGATGTAGACACAACCCATTGTGTGTACTACACACACAGTATAGACTTGCAAGCAATTAGAACATATTAGAATTGAGGCTCATTAGTTATATTAAAAACAATGCAAATTACCAAGATTCCTGTCAAGTACTTGCTCATGTCCATTCCCATATAGGTGTGCGTGTTCTGTGTGCACCATCGTCGGAAGCTTTTTCCTAGTGATACATGCTGGGTTGGCTCTGCTGCCTCCTGGTGTGGCACCTTCATGGTGCAGTACATAGGCAGCTGCTGTCTCGCTGCCGCCTCAGTTCCTTCTTTCCATCAGTGGCAGTCATTGGAACACTGTTCTCTTGCTTTGCAAGTAGTTCCAACTAGTGGTTGTGCCTGTAATTAACTGTGAATAGTTCATTATTAAAGTTTAAATAGTTAGTATCATATATTAGATTAATTAAGCACTTAAGTTCCCCTCACTGCAGGGCTAACCTGCTCAAGGCACTGGGTCATGCCTCATTCTGAGGACTTCAAGCAGAGTGTTACATGCCCAAAGAAGATACCTGTGAGCAACCCACACAGCAGCTGCCCAAACTGCCTGGGAGAGGGGCACGTCCTGGCAAAGTGTCGAATCTGCAAGAACTTCAGGCCCAGGACCAAAGAGGAAAAGGACAGTAAATTGAAGTTCCTCCTAATGAAGGTTGCGCTTTGCCTGGCGTCAGAGCGCCAACGAGACCCAGTGAGGAGTGCACTGGCCTCAATCAGGGAGCTGCAAAGAGGCAGGAAGTCTCAGGCACTGAAAGCCTCCCCATGCCATGAATCTGTCTTGACAGCCAGAATGTTGGCACCCTTCCACATCCCTGGTGCCAACAAAGAGGTCAAAGCAATCGGACCGTGGATGCTTCCCAATGAGGAAGGGCACAGAGAGGGCAAGGCCTTAACGGGCCCCTTTCAGATGGCAGTTGGCCAGGTGGCACTGTTGACTATGGCCCCGAAAGGCGTACTGTTATGTCTGGTGCATAACATACTCCCCACTGAGGGTGAGCCAGGAAGGGGATTTGACCCTGGCAGCACCATCAATGCCATAGGCTTACGAGACAGTGAGGAGTCTCTTGACCCTTCCGGTTCCTCCATCTCCCCTGAGCCAGCAATGATGATGAGGTACCATCACCCATCTCATCTGGATTCGTGAGCCTTGACACCATGACAGCATTTGCCAGCATGTCATAGTCAAGATCCTGCCACCGGCTACAGTCCTGGCACTGATTGTGGTTGCAGCGATGGTCTGGGTCAACGTACCATTCGCAGTCATGACGCCACTCTGTGTCGAGTTACCACTTGCCATCAGGGCACCTTCACCACCTCAGCACTGCTTACCATTGCGGCACTGCTCAATAACGCGGCTCCAATACATGGTACCAAAGGGCATGGCGCCACCATGGTCACCCAGAGGTGACTCCCCTGGATCAACATATCAGGCAGACTCACAAAAGATCATGTGGAGCGGATACCATTCAGGCCAGAAATATGAGGCAACATCACAGGGGCCTGTGCCAAATGAACCGTAGCCCAATGGCAGATGCTGCCCCAGTGATCAATATGAGCCCTGTGGATGCCCCAGACCTTCCAAAGCTACCACACTGGTTGGTCGTACTCAGTCCTGTCAGAGAGAAGGGCATCCCTCCTCCTCCCCCATCAGAAGATCAGTACCAGGAGAGGAGGTGTCAGAGGTCCATGGGACTCCTGTGGGAGACCTGTCAGCATTGGAGGATCCCCAAGACCCTGGGGTGAGCCTGTCACCATCATCATCCTCCCTGGACGAGGTGGTGGCCAATATGTCCATAGCCCCAGTGCAGGATGATTACAAGGCCCACTAGCAGATCTTAAAAAGGATGGCCCAAAAGCTTGGTTTGAAGGTGGAGGAAATTGAGGACTCTACCCTGGCATTGGTAGACATACTGATACAGCCCTGTCCAACAAATGTGGTCTTCCCCTCAATGAGACCATTTCTAAACCAGTAAAAGCACTATCGCAAACTCCTGCAGCCTGGGAAATGGGTCAAGCGAAAGTACTTCGTGCCCCTTAAGGGGTACAAGTACTTGTATACGCAGCATCCTCTGGAATCCCTAGAGGTGGCAGCAATCAATGAGCAGGAGTGGCCAGGGCAGCAGGGTCCATCTCCCAAGGCTAAGGAAGCCAAGAAGTTGTACCTGCTAGGGAGAAAAGTAATACTCTACTGGGGGACCTCTAGTTAAGACTATTGAAGCACCAGGCCCTCTTAAGCCAATATGACTTCAACTCATGGACAGTCATGTCTCAGTTTAAGGAACTCCTTCTGTCGGAGTTTAGGGTGGAGTTCGCGGCTTTGGTGGAGGAAAGCAGAGCTATAGCCAAGGCTTTCCTCCAGGCCTCCTTGGACACGACAGATGCGGCCGCACATGCCACGGCCACAGTGATGGTGTTGAGGCACAGCTCCTGGCTCCAGTCGTTAGGTCTACCTTACAAGGTACAGATGACAGTTCAGGACCTACCGTTTGAAGGAGGCTCCCTCTTCTCCAACCAAATGGACACATGACCGCACAGCCTGAAGGACACTGAGGCCACCTTAAATTCTCTGGGCCTCCACACACCAGCCCCTTCCCAGAAGCACTTTAAGCCCCAGCCTCTGGGCTGTTTCCACCACCCACAGCAAAAGCAGGACTTTGGGAGGTGGTGCAACAGGGGCCTCAGAAGAAGGCACTTACACCTCTCCTCATCAACCTCCATGGCTATGTCTACTGGGCCACCATTAGTGCCTAGACAGAATTTTTGAAGGGGCAGTTGATGACAATTCACCAGTTTGGATCCTGGATCTTACCCCAAGATTTGGAGATTGTTTATCCCACTTTTACCAAGTGAGGGGCAACATCACATTGGACCTCTGAGTACTCCACATGGTAGAAGTGGGACACACACTTCAATTTATCGCTTCCTCACCTTCCCACCTTTCATCCACATCCCTCTTCAGGGACCCTTCTCATGATCATGCTACTTCCTGATCCTGAAGTTCAGTGGGGATCTCAGACCCATACTAGACCTGTGGAACCTCAATAAATTCATGAAGAAATTGAAGTTCCACATGGTCTCCCTGTCCTCAGTTATTTCTTCCCTTGCCTGGATTATCTGCTTTACTTGAAGGGAGGAAGCCTTGCGGTATCGGCCATACGAGTGCACTTGGCCACAATCTCACATTCGAGCTCCACTACAGAGAGCGCCAGAGCTGGTCTCTATGGATACCACTGGGGGAAAAAGTTCTCCGGCACCAGTGCACGTGGCGTGCACGCACACCTAGATTGGAATGGACATGAGGAACACATCTCAAAGAACAACAGTTACAGAAAGGATAGTAGACTTTTTTTTCTTTTTACGTTTACTTATGATCAGCAATTCTCAGTTCTTTAGTACCTAACACATTTATAACATGTCCAAGGGTGCACTTGTCTTTAAGGCACTACGAAGAATGTGGTTACTTCTCTTTGACAACATTGGTCCAAGAGGTACAAGTTTAGAACATTAAAAATGATTGCTTTAAGCTATTCTTTTCAGTCTATCTTAGGTCAATTTGCTATGATTTATAAAGGAGTTAAAATCTAAACTATGATTAGTTGAATTCTCACTAGAGAGTGTAGACTCAGCAAGATAACCTGCAGTTATTTATATTAAAGAATAGAAGGGGAAATACAATCTTCAAAATGAAATGTCACCACATCTTATCCTCTTAACCCTGGGATGGGGAAAAGAGTCCTTTCCACACAGGTGGTCTGGACATCAGTCACATTTAGGATTGTGCAGCTTCTTACATTGGGTTCAGTCAACTCTCTTAAGCATATGGTAGCCTCCGTTTTATGTACCCTAATTTCAGAGTTTGTTGGGGGGGGCAACTTCTTATTCCTACTGGACACTTGCCAAGTGAGTGGTTAGGTTTTATGCAGTGTAGTTGTAACCGGGTCGGTCCCAGTATATTAGATTAGGTGGGTGAGGTAGTATCATTTATAAAAGGCCACTCTACCTTGAATGGTCTCTTACAATATGTGCCCAGTATTTATGTTAAATAATCTGTTCCACCTTGCATTTTGCTGTGATACTGGAAGTTCCTTTCCCAGGCCTGAAAAGGAGCTCTGTGTGGCTCAAAAGCGTGTCTCTCTCTCACAAACAGAAATTGGTCCAATAAAAGATATTGCCTCACCCAACTTGTCTCTGATTAGATTTTAGTTCTTTTCAGTTTCTTTGCAGCTTCCATTGGCATCCAATAGATGGTGATGATATGTATCAAACTACTTCAATCCTTTTCTGATCGGAGGCTTTTTAAGTTTGATTCAGTTCAAGGACTGTCTTTCATTATTAGCCCATATTATCAATTGGGGTCTCCCCATTCAAGCAATTTCTTAATATCCTAAAGTTACACCCTGGTTTATATCTTTCAATATTTGTTCTTTCTTGTGCCAAACAATTCCTATTCTTTCTAGACTGCAACAATTATTTACAGAGAAAACCAACAAAATACATATAATCTTCTAAATTTGGAGGACATACTCCGTATGTTCTTTGATTATACATAAACATTTCACATTATTTAGGACTTACAACAGAACAAGAGACATTTTTCACCTATAGAAGGATGTAGATCTGACTCACAAGACAAATAAATATGCAGATTCTAATTTGCAGCGAAAGGAACTATTCACAGTATATTTGATTTACAGGGAAACAACGTATAGTCTATAACTTGTGATGAAACACGTAGCTTAGACTTCTTAGGCTGGGTCCACACTGACGATGTCAGATCGATTGCTCTGGATCAACTGAGTGGTCTATGTAGACCCGCTCAGTCGATCCAGCAATCGATGCAGGAACACCACCCAATAAGTGGCATAGTGCTGCGTCTAAGGGAACGCTGTTTCCTTCTGCGCAGTGCCGCATGGATGACATGCGGAAGAGATGCAGAGAAGTTGGCAGGAGTCGAGTGAGTCTTTTAATAGACCATATGACACAGCACAGATCTTCATCGTGTGTATTTAATACCCTTTGCTGGAATGCTCACATGTAGCAGATTAAGGTGTGCCTGCTTTCTTACATTTAATAGATGGGAAATGGTTCTGAAATTTGCAAAACATGACACAGCTTCTCCAGTGTGGAGCTGCAGAGGACTTCAGAGAACTCTACCGATCAACCTTCTTTTCTTTGCACTTAGGCGATAAACTTTAAATCACTGTACAGGGTTTCAGCTGCAAGTCACACAGCTAAATCTACACGTGACGCTTTAAACATATACTCCTAGCTGTGGTGGCCTTTTAAGGATTTTGTTACCCTTTACAGAACTTGACACTTCTCTTTATTCTCTTTTCTACAACCCATGTTGTCCCTCTTATACTGATTTTGTGTTTGTTATTGTATTTAATTAGTTTGCCTTTTAACAATTAAAACACCAATAGTTAACAATGTTTCTAACAAAACCAAAACTAACTGATAGGATAAAAGTTTGATCCAGCAATTTTAACAGTGTTTCTTTTGCATTCCATCGCTTGAACTATTATTTATAACAATTAGTTGATATTTTCATTTGTAGAACTATAATTACAAAGAAAATATTTTTTCAAAAATCTTGACATTATAATGTTTTCTAAAATATTAATTAGTTACTTTTACTATCAATAGACGTATAGAGAATACACTGATATATGGCCTAAAATATATATGCAATATATATTATTTATATATATATTAATTATACATATATTAGCAATTTGTCTTTTCATGTATTAATTTTTTCTAATTTTTTGTCCACATAGAGGTGAGCCATTTAGCCAAATATTCTTCTAGCTGCAGAGATTTTTTTGTGGCATTGACCTTTTTTAAAAAGTAAAATTTGGTAATTAGAAGTTAAAAGTTGTAATAGAGTAAAAAATTCCTTTATTTTTCTTTGTTTAACTTTTACATTACATAAATCCCACATGTTTAAACATTCCTAGCTGTATTTTGTTTTAGTAAGTGGTTGAAAGCGAAGGGTTTCAAAGAAACATTTGTATATGCTAGCAAATTAACAGTGGCTGCAAAAAACATTTGTAAATATTAATGTGTGCAAGTGCAATGGGGGCTCTAATTTCTGAAGTCGGAAGAGAACATTTAGAATGTTTCATGTTGGCTATTTCATGTTTACAGAGAATCCTTTTTTTTTTTTTTTTTTCTTGTCCTAAAATATCTGCTTCTGTTATGGTTTGAAAACATTTATAGTATGAATAAGAGAAAAAGAGGTGCCCAAAGTGAAGTCTGATGGCACAGGAAGTATTCAGACTCAGAAGACAAAAAGCAGATACTCTTAGAAGAGTATGGGATAATAAAAACCAATAAACTAATGGAAAAAATTCACACTTCAGTCACTGTTTTAAAAAGGAAAGATGTGGAGGGGCTTTCTTGTGTCTGTTTTGCTGCTTGAATTGAGTTCTGTGTGTAGCTGAAGTAAAATCTTCTTTCAGATATCAAAGAAATACACAAAATAGATGCCAGGTGGGCTAATGATGATGAATCTTTTCTCCTATTATATTGCAGATATTGATGAGTGCAATGAAGACCCCAACATCTGTCTCTTTGGCTCCTGCACTAATACTCCAGGAGGCTTTCAGTGCATCTGTCCCATAGGCTTTGTGCTGTCTGATAATGGACGAAGATGTTTTGGTAAGATGCAGGATTAAAGCATGGGATTGCTGACAGCAATAGTTAACAGAAACTTTGCAAGAAGTGTGGGGACTATTTAGTAACCTCTCACAGGTTGTCAGAATTGTTGCCATGTCATGCTCTTATTGCAAGTTTATTATGTTAAAAAATAATACGATTAGGTCATCTCAGCAAAATAAATGTTTGTCACATCTTTCTTATCTTCCAGCACAACCAAGCAATATGACCTGTGACCTTTAGTCCTTTTTACAAAACTAAAGAACTCATTAGTTCTTTTAAGGGTAGGTTCCCTGCCCTGTTGTGCTCCCTTTGTGCCTCCCAAGCGATTTATACCCACAGTGTTGAGCAGTCACTGGCTTCTATACCTTTGTCCCCACAGCCCCCCTGAGATGCCATTCACCTCTCCCAAGGTGATGTACAATCCTGCTGGACCAGGGGCCAGGGCAGACAATCACAGGGCTATAACCAGCTTCTTGGCAGCACCCATGCTCAGCTGCATCCAGAAAATTCTGCACATGACAGGGAACCTGTTAAAACTGGAACAGGGAACTGTTTCTTTCTGTACTGTAAAAATATTTTGTTACACTGTTAGTGTTTGAAAAATCCAAATGTTTACTTGTAGGAAAACCACATTTGAGTCCTGAGCTCAGTTCCCTGTTCCCCAGGCTGGCAGTCTGGGATTATGTAGAGGTGTCATTTGTAAAGGCAAGCGTGCTGGGGTGGAAGTATTTTTTCCTGTGTAATGGTGCCCTCCTGAAGAGGGTGAGTATTATACAGGAAAGTCTGAGGGCTGGTCTACACTAAAAAGATAGTTTGACTCAGCCACATTGCTCAGGGGGTGTGAAAAATCCACACCTTTGAGGGATGCAGTTAAGCGAACCTAACCCCCAGTGTAGACAATGCTAGGAATCTGGAAGAATTCTTCCACTTACCTAGCTACTGCCTCTCGAGGAGGTGAATTACCTATGTCGAAGGCAGAATCCCTCCCATCAGCCTAGGTAGTGTCTACACTAAAGTGCTAAAGCAGTGCAGCTGCAACACTACATCTGTGCCACTGTAGTGTTTCAAGCATAGACAAGCCCTTAGTCCTCACCTCAGTACTGAATGTAGCACACAGTTGTTGTGCATAACTTGATTGGTATCCTGTTGTCTGGGTGGGAGAGGCATTCCCTAAAATAATGGGGAAAACTCAGGCCTAGAATTATCCCTTTCATTTTCAGACACACTTTTATCTAATTGGATGGGAGGCTGTCATATAGTATGTGTGAGTTTTCTGGTAACTGTTGCTGGGGTTTTGTTTGTTTTTCCCTCCTTTCTAGATACTCGTCAGAGCTTCTGTTTCACTAACTTTGAGAATGGGAAATGCTCTATCCCAAAGGCTTTCAACACCACAAAGGCAAAATGTTGCTGCAGTAAGATGCCAGGAGAGGGATGGGGTGACCCTTGTGAGCTCTGCCCCAAAGAAGAAGAAGGTATACATCAGGGTTTAAAATAACTCTTTTCCCCATCCTAAGAGGAAAAAGGGGACAATGTGAAAGATGGAAAAGATACTTCATCTAGTGTGCAGATCTTTCAGCAGCCATTTCTACCATCATTTTAAGATCAATTCTGCCTTTCAACCAGCAAAAGGAAACCATTTGAAATACAAGAAAATGTAGGGAAAGACTGAAATGAGAAGTCAAAATAGTGGCTCTGCACAGCAGTAACTAACAGCCTCCTACAGTAGTTTTTGTTGCTTTGGGATAGAGGAGGAGAAAGGGCAAAATGTGCCATCCTTGGCATTAGTTTCTTCAGTGCCTGTTTATGTTTGGTTTAAACTAAACAAACTGAGGAGGGAAGGATTAAATGGTTACGTGCTAGCAAACTGCTCTGTAGACTTTGACACTATTACCCTGGTTTATTGCTATTAAGGGATGATGCAGCTGAAAGTAGCAGGAAAGAACAATACACTCAATAATGAGGAAAATATGTGGTCAGAATATCTCTCTTTCATTGATGTTAATTAAATTCAAACAAGCATTAGTTTTGAAAATACTATAGTCATCTGCCTTCATGTTTTGGGTCACTTCCATCCATGCAGAATGTTTGTTTATAATTTTTTAAAATATTCCTATACAGTTGCTTTCCAGGATTTGTGTCCGTATGGCCATGGAACCATCCCTGGGATTGATGATACACGGGAAGGTATGGCTTTATTTTATGGGCGGAGTTTGGGGGTGGGCATGGGGGGGTATTACCCCCCCAAACTTGTGATAATTTTTTAGGACTTATCTTTTGGCACGGCCTGCGGCTGGGTTGAGTGGGCCTGACGGAAAATCAAGCACTTCTGGCTTCCAGGCACATGACCAGTAGCTGGAAGTTCAGGGAAGCGATTGGCTGAGAAATGAAGCTGCTCAACAGGGTACCTTAAGCAGAGCATTGGCAGCAGAATAAGCTGATTAGCTAGACATATATATCTAACTCCCTACCCCTTGCCACCTCCTCACAAATTAAGCAGTCAAACTCTGTCTATGCTTTATTTCTGACACCACTTAGAAAATCTTTAATTCCTAGTTAAATTAGGCTCCATTGGGTAATGCGGTATAGTTCTTTCTGTAAAGCTTTCTTTATTTTGGTTTTTTTGTTTGTTTGTTTTCAAGGGTGACAAAAGTTTTGGGCACTGAGAGAGTTTACAGAATTTATTTTATTTTTTAAACTGCATAGCTATATTTTGCCCCAAGACATATAGAACCAAGATGCTTACTTTTTGGTCATTTTTGTGCTTTGCATTAGAAATGCAATATTTAATTAAAAAACCAGCTGAATTTGACAGCTAAAAGATCATAGTTTACATGGCTTTCTATTTTCAGATGTCAATGAATGTCTTGAGAGCCCAGGCATTTGTTCAAATGGTCACTGCATCAACACTGATGGATCATTCCGCTGTGAGTGCCCCATGGGATATAATTTAGATTACACTGGAGTGCACTGTGTAGGTATGTGCTGATTCTACATTAGGCAGACATTGTATATTGCAAGGATAGCAATGCTTAAAGTTCATAAGCTTAAAATACTACTTAGCCTGTGTCCCAGTTCACTTAAGTTTGTGTTTTACGTATTTCATCCTAGATACTGATGAATGTTCAATTGGCAATCCGTGTGGAAATGGCACATGCACTAATGTGATTGGTAGTTTTGAATGTAACTGTCATGAAGGGTTTGAGCCAGGCCCAATGATGAATTGTGAAGGTAAATTATGATTTTCCTTCTTTTTACTTCTTCTTTTTCTCTTATATTTAAAGTATTTTATTAACTATCCAGTTTTTGTGCTACCGTAGTGTGTGTATGTGTATCACAAAGTCAAAGCTATAAGTTAAAAGGAACCTTTTGAAATATGGTAATGAAAAATAAAGTCTAGAGTTGAAATGAGTATGTAAATGTAGCAAAAATAGCACTTTTCATGACTAGCCTAGTGGTATAGTGTAACTGTGCTAACATTCCTTTTGAAGGAAAAGTTTTCTCCTGATACAGCTCTAGAGAAATATGTTGCCTGATAGAAGTGTTTCTAAGAATAACTGAATATTTTAAATCTGCTCATTGATACATTGTAATGGCTATTAATGTGGTATCTGAGTGCAGAGAAATGTGTTTATTTTATTAGTCAAAGACACTGCTTGTTAGTTTTTTCCCAAATTCTGGTGTGTGGCCTTTAGGGATGGCACAGATTTCATTTAAAAATAAAATAAGATTCTAAGTGCTATGGTTGAAAAGAGAAGTGTGACCAGAGAGTAATCCCTTCAAAAGTGTCTGTGTTTGCAGTAGCTGACACAATAGCTTTGGAGTATGAACTGCCCCGTTCATTTGAAATGCCAGTGATAATTCTTTACATGTCAATATTGTTAAGTATTTCACTGCTTATCAAAGTATGTAGGAAAGGAGAGGGAGGGTCATATGATGATGATGTATACATTTTGGTCAGGCCTTTAACAACACTTGGTGGGTTTGAAGAAAAAGAAGGACATGATTAGTTTATGTTCCTGAATAGGGGCTCAGCTTTCAAAAGCTTGGGAAATGCTGGCTTATCACATTGTTCAAAAGACTGTCTATTGTGAATAGTATGATATAGTAAAATCTCAACCAAAAACAAAATACAAAACACTTGACACTGTAATCTTAAAGGAGGCTTTAGAAGTGTATGTATTATAAAATGCAGTATATTTGGAAACTGAGGATACCATGGGCAAATTTATTACTTGTTTATGCAGCTTCAAGAATACACTAAAAATTTCCCATGGTGAAGCATTGATTTCTAATGTTTTTTAGATGGTAACACAGAAAATATGGGTATAAAGAAAGTTCTAATGGTGCTATTACAATTATACTGGAGCATAGCATTCAGTCTCCCTTTTTCTTACTGCTCAGACATAAATGAGTGTGCACAGAACCCTTTGCTGTGTGCTTTTCGGTGCATCAACACCTATGGTTTCTATGAATGCACCTGTCCGGTTGGCTATGAACTGAGAGAAGACCAAAAGATGTGCAAAGGTAATTACTTTAACAAAATTTTAGAAAGCAATGGTTGTTATTGAAATGTCATTTTGTCCCTATATCTGTTACCCAGTGATGGCCATAGTACAGTCAAAAGTCTTTCAGTGCATCCTATACCCAAACACTTCCATACAATGTCGCAACACAACCTACCATATGATGTCCCAAATTGATACATTCAGCATTGTCTCAGAGACAAACGAAGATCACCTGGTGGATCCTATTGTCTCCACTTGCCACAAAAACTTGGATCAAAATGGCGCATTTCATGCTAAAACATATCCTTTCTGTGGGTTATACTGTAACATGTTAAAGAGGAGGGTAGCGGCTATTTGCTTAATTTTATACAGATTAGCAGTGGCTTTCAGGGTTTTGATTAATTACAGAGTTTATATCCCCTCCTCCCAAATATCCTGTCATCTCTTCTACTCTTAATAAAAACAGTTTGAGATTAAGAAGAAAAATTAAAAAATTATTTTCTGAACAGCGAACACTAGTTGTTTTCTACAATTGAACTTACAAGAAAGAATTCATACAAGCGCTTTGTTATTTGAAATACAATACGTACTGCTTTTTTTTTTCAGACCTGGATGAATGTGCTGAAGGTCTCCATGACTGTGAATCAAGAGGCATGATGTGCAAAAATCTGATTGGCACCTTCATGTGTATCTGCCCTCCTGGAATGACCCGTAGACCTGATGGTGAAAGCTGCATGGGTAAGGCTTGGGAAGGGAACACTTCATATATTGCTCCAATAATAAAATGAAAAGTTTATAATATATAAGTACATTTGGAAAATAACTAGTCACAACATACTATTCTTAGGTGTCAGAATTATATACCTCTTTGGAAAGTAATTGAGATAAGCAGAGACATGTTTCTCTCAAGCAATCCAAGATCACTGAAAGGGTAGAGATTTTTTTAATACAAAGAAATAAAGAAAATGTACTATGTGTTGTACTGCTTGGCATTGGAGTATTGGTATAAAATTGTTACTTTGACTTTGAGACAACTCCATTTATCTTTCAGAAAAAGCCAGCTCCTTAAAGGATATTGTCTCTTTGTGACTTCCTTGTGTTCTGCATTTAAACATTAAAGGGGCTAATTTTTTTTGCACTATTTTGCCCATCCAAACCTGCTCCTAAAATTCTAAATTATTGAATAGCAGACTAAACGGGAGATCTCCAAAGTCACAAATGGCAGTTAGGTGCTAATTGGTTACACCTTTTGCTACTTGACTGTAGGTGTAGATAAAGGAATTAGAACCACAGCTATTCAGAATTGCATCTGCAATATTTTGTAGGCCCAGAAACGTGAGCACAAAATGCATCTGTGCTCAGCTATGTGTACACAAATATCTGTTCATAGGAATGGAGACACATGGCCTCCTGAACCTTCCACTTGACATATTTACTCTCACCCTGTTTTGTCCAGTCTTTCCTTGTTTTAGAGCTTGATTCTCTGATCTTTATACCGAGTAATTCTTACGCAAGTAGTGCCAGTGAGCTCAGTATGACTCATCATGAATTGTTGTTGCTGAAGTGGGCCCTTCAGTCTATTTTCGTTTCTTTTTCTGTGTGTAGCCTACCTTTGCTTTTGGTGCACAGGGTTGTAAGTATTAAGTCTTAAAATTACTCTGACTACCCAATAAAGCCTTTAATTAGCTAGCCAAAAGGGATCTCTTTTGATTGTTCTTTAAATATGAATAATAGAAGTAGAAGGATAATTGTAGGTAAATAAGAAACTGTATGTTTGCAAAAATGTGCATTAATAGTAGAGAAATTACATTTATGTTTCCAGGTTTTTCAGACTTAGGATGTAAAAATGTAAAGTAAAATATGAACATTTTACTCTGGCCATCAGCAGCAAAGAATTCATAGAAATTAAAAACCATCACAATTCAGGACATTTCTCATGTTATAATAAATATGGAAACAGCTTTCCTTGGCCATTACTGTAATTTGTTTGCAGGGAAAATGGATAGATCTGACCAAGTGCTGCTGTGTCTGGAATCAGAATATTTTCCTTGCAGGGTAACATAATCATTGCCCATTCTGAAGCTTTCTGTGTTGACAAAATGTACTGGAATCAATCTCCAAGTTTAAAAAAAAAGTCTTTAATTCTCTTAAACATCTGTTCTGGGGAATGTGTTTAAGAGAACAGTAATAATCTTCTCTTAGCTGCAGAAAAAAATCTCTTTACAGAATTCTTCTGATTTTTTTTGTCCATTTAGTGAAAGCAGTCTCCTTTAATCATAAAGAACATTAGTATATTTGCTAGTCAGAAATCAAGAATTGTGTCTTTATCAGAGATCTGGCTGTTTCATTTAAACCTATTGCGGTTTTTGCCCTGAACAGCCAAATCTCCCAGTGTTAATTAAGCACCTACCAAAGTTACTGTGTGCGTGTGTGTGTGTATATATATATATATATATATATATATAAAAAACATATATGTATGTATGTATGTATGTATACACACACAGTACATATATATATATATGTGTTTTTTGCAAGCTAACATGGAAGAAAGAAGGGAGCAGACACTTTGATGTTATAAATCCTATTTCAGGAAAGGCACCTAAGCACACACTTAGTTTTTACTGACTTCAGTGATTTAAGCATGCGCTTAGGTACTCTTCCTGATTAGGTACACTGTACTGAATCGGAGCCATATGACATAGTCTTTAACTATTAACTTTCTGTTTCTTAATGACTCGCACTATTTTATTTTGAATGACTCTTCATTAGTCATTAACCTAAATTTCATTTTAATGTTAATTGGCTGGACAAAGTTAAAGTGCAGCAGACTTAAACCATGGTTCATTTGAAACATACTATATTGCATTTCTCCTTCCTTTCATAATTGGTAGGAAATTGACAAGGTTTATCTTTCTAAGATGTTATATTTTTCCATACCTTCTTCAAAGCACATAGTGTGTTCTGACCTCACAAGGGAAGAGTGAACCTCAGCCTTTGGCGGCTTATTCAGCTGTTGTTTGGCCACCAAATACAAATATATTAGTTACCAAAATGTTTGAATTGTGTTTGCCTGTAAATAACTCTGACAAACAGTTTTTAGTCTGTCAATTCATAAGTTTAAAATCACGTTTATTGTGTGTATGTATGTGATATTTTTGTAAAGATGAAAATGAATGCCGTACCAAGCCAGCTGTCTGTGCAAATGGTCGTTGTGTGAACATTATTGGAAGCTACAGGTGTGAATGTAATGAAGGATTCCAATCAAGTCCATCAGGCACTGAGTGTCTTGGTAAGTTGATTTCCTTGGCATACATTTCACATTACATGAAAAAGTATAAACTTTGTGCAATAAAATGGAGGTGGAATATTTAAATAAAAAATAAAAGCACTGCTTTCTAAGATTTCTACCAATAATGCAGACCCTGAGTTCTTCATGTCTCTTGGCTGTGTGTAGAAGAGAGTAAATAACGATCCTTAATCTGATTTTTCAGAATTAAGATAAATTGAGCTTTCAAAGAGAAAACAGTGATTTCTTTTATTTCTGGAAAAATTTATAATTAACTTAGCCAGGAAAAATTGCATCAAATGGTGGTCTAATGCTAAAGGGAAAATAATTTGCATATAATGTAAATGTTACATAACAAATCTCACGTTAAGAGCAAAATATTTTAATTATTTCATTTATGAGCCAGAACGTATTTTTGAAAGATACTGCTGCAGAATTCAAATGTTAGATGTGTTATACTGTACATTTATGTGTAAAAATATGTACAAACCATTACTTTTCATTAACTTTTTAATCAGATTTTTTAACTCACTCTTTTGCTAGATGGAGATTATTATAATATGAACATTTAAAATAAGGACAGGCAATGTTACTAGCAAAATTCTGTATGTCATAGGCTCTAATTTCAATCTGTAAATGAAAATTATTCTAAACAATTAAAAGGGAGGTGGTGCAAACATCAAGCATCTTATGCCTACTTAGAAACAATACGAAAGTTTAAGGATAGTCTAATAACCTAAAGAGGAAAGAAAATAAATGCAGTCACTGATAATTAGGGAGAGAGGCAGGGGTGGTTGGTGAAGCTGTTATTGGATGCTGAAGAAAGGAGAGTGAGTAGAGCTGTTAACTGTCAGGTGAGAGCTTGGTTTGTTAGACTCTAGTAGCTTCTGGAAGACAGGAGGACATCTGATAATAGAGCTGCTTATCTTGTTTTTTTCAACCCTCATAGTTTTGCATTCACAAAGTGGTTTCTCATTTTAACTACAGTAGAACCTCAGAGTTACAAACACCTTGGGAATGGCGGTGGTTTGTAACACACTGAAATGTTTGTAACTGAACAAAATGTTATGGTGGTTCTTTCAAAAGTTTACAAGTGAACATTAAGTTAATATAGTTTTGAAACATTACTCTGCAGAAGAAAAACGCTGCTTTCCCTTTATTTTCTTAGTAGCTTACCTTTAACACAGTATGGTACTGAAGTTGCTTTTTTTTATTTCTTTTCTATGCAGCTGTCTGATTGTGTACTTCTGACTCCAAATGAGGTGTGTGGTTGACTGGTCAGTTCGTAATGCTGAGGTTCTAGTGTAGTTAAATGTGAAAGCTGTCATTCAACACAAATAACTGGTTATTGTTTAATACTTTGATGATTATACGACATCAGTGTGTGCATTTATCTGATTCAAAATGCTTAACATTTTAGGAAGTGATAGGAAAAAAGCAACTGAATGAAATCAGATAATTCTTCTAGAACTACAGTCATTGTCAAGAATTATTAAGGCATAAGGATTGTGCTCCTCCCAAAAAGTGCAGGAAATCAGTTTTTCAGCTGCTTCAAGAGTAAATGTACCATTGACTGAAACTGGGTTTGATGATCCTGCTTGTGAAGCATTTTCAAGGAAAGCATCCTCATCCAAATGTAGCTGTAGTCATAATTTAAGTCCCTGTTCTAAGCATTTGAGCAGACCTTCAGCACTGACACAACCACCATCAGTGTCATGATTGGTTGGTTGAACAGGTGGACTGATATCCCAGCTTCCCCAAGATACACAGGAAGATTCCAGGATAGCTACAAAGGGGAGTTAGATGAGGCACTGCAACACCTAACTTTTAGGCACCTTGCTGCCTAGTGAAATCCACAACTCCGTTAGGCAGCCAGACTGTCTATACTACACATGGGAAAAGTTAGGTGCCTAGGAATTGGATTCACAGAAGCCAGCAAGCTAAGGGGGTGCCACATTAACTAGCCAATATGATATGCTGGGGAGAGGGATTAGCCTAAGCCTTGCCCCTTAAAGGGAGTTAGATGCTTATACAATGTCCCTCAACTTGGGAACTGCAGCTGTAAACTCTCTCCTGGATTTAGGGCTGACCTGGTTTAGGTGCCTTTCTCACAAAAGCTGAGGGGGAGGTGGATATGGTGCTTTTAGTCAGCAGCCCAGGATAGAGCACCCAGCAGAATGTTGGAGACCCAGATTCAAACCCCTGTTCTGCCTGATGTGAAGAAGGGTTTGGATCCCAGGTGCCCCACCTCCCAGGAGAGTGCCCTCACTGTGGGATACTCTGGGTCTCTTCTCAATCTCTCCTGTTAGGGCTCTCACCCGAGACTGGGGAAGACCTGTGTTCAAAGCCCTTCAAACCCAGGGGAAAAGTCTGCAGCTACAGGTATGGTGCCAGCAGCACATAGCTGCTACTCATAGGGCCCCTGGGCTGGGACCCGGGGGAGCGGATAGGCCTGGGTCCCTATCCCTCTCCCTGGGAAGATGGGGTAACCGGCGACACCCTGGCCCACTACAAGAGGCAAAAGTGCGAGACCCACTAGAGAGAAGCCAGCCGTTTGCCACAGTACATTGAAAGTTGCATTGAGCATATGGAGACCTTGAACAAAACACAACACATCAGATCAACAATCTCTGTGGTTCTTTGAGTGATGGTCCCTATGTGGATTCCATAATGGGTGCGCATGTGCGCCATGTGCCAGAGCCAGAACAGTTGACAGCAGTGCTCATCAAGCCTACTGTGTCCGCTCGAAGCTTCCTGTGGCTGTATGGGTTGATGCCCATTCAGTTTCTTCTTACTGCCACATGTTTAGAGCTGGAAAATCCCTCTTCTCTTCCTTTGAGCCTGTGTAGCAAGAAAAGAAAAAAAAAGTTAGTAGTTAGAGTAAAAAAAAAAAAGTTAGTTATCCAAGTCGTCCCATCATCCATCCCCCTTCCCCTGCGCGCGCGTGGGGGAGTATACCAAGACAAGCCGGTTTTAAGAACTGCGCCACATGCTCTCAGTCATATTTGGTGAGTGATGAGCACCAATGCTGTTTATATTGTTTGGGTGAAACCCATATAGTCTCATAATGCTCCATCTGTTGCTTCTTCCCTTTGGAAATTCCTAATTATGAATCCAAAAGATTAGATTTTACAAAAAGTCAGGAAAAAATTTTTGTAGTTATTACTACATGCTGATCAAGGCTTTCATGTTCATTAACCTCTATGTACTGTTCATTATAATCTGGCACTCATTTGCACCATGTAATATATTTCTGGTTATTCTTTTATTATCAAATGGAGTGCAGCTGCAAGATATCTTGACCAATATTCATGGAAATACAGTAGATAGTAAAGCATGCTACAATGCCAAGATGTGAAATTGTAGCAGTAGTTGATAGAATTCTTGCATTAAAAAAGGATTGTGATATTTTCTTCCTTACTTACTGTAAAATCAGTTCCATATAAATTGTTATCAACAGTGTGTTGATTCCACAGCAGAATAACAAACCTTCAAGGTGCAGGGCATTTCCTAAAGATTAGTGACCAGATGGAAAGGGGATGCCTCAGGCCATTAATTCCAGACCATCATCAATCCCAAGGAAATATAGTGCTCTTTTGAATTATCTATATGCACAGATATTTTTAAAAAATACGTTTTTCGGGAGTTTGCTTGGTGTTTTCCTTCAGTGCTTTTTAGGGTGATGGTATCACTGAAATACATTGTGCTGGGTATTTCTTTAGAATTAAAACCCAATACATTTGCTGATCAGATTGTGTAATCTTGTGTCAGACTTCCATTTAGCATAAGTATGAATCAAAGCTTTGTATGAACACCAGATCAGAATGTTGTCAGTGAGCCTAGCTTTCAAAATTTATTGCATAATATATCTATTTAGTAGAGCTGAAGCCAACTACTGCTGTTTCTTAGTTAGAATATAGAAGAAAGTGAATAATGTTGACGTTTTCAGAGTTTGGCTCAACAGTAGGAAAATTCAGTCACAGGCCTAAAGTTTTACTGATATTTAAATTAGTTAAGCATAAGCAGAATGAAAAGTGACAGTGATAGACTTTAATTGTTGTAATTGCACATTACTTTATTGCCTTCTGTACACTATTTTGGACTGACTGAAATCCAGTAAGATTTCAAGATACCTAAATGTGGACTGTATGAAAATTAAAATGGGGGGGAGGGAACAGTGCAATGATTGCTTGCCTTTGGTAAATTTAATTAGATCACTAAGGATAAAAATTTTCAAAAGCACCTAAATGACTAAGGGAGTCTAAAACCTATTAAAACCTTTTCATAGTTAGGCTCCTAAGTCATTTACATATTTTTGAAAAATTTTCTGTATATCTACAATTATGAAAGCCAGTTTTCATAAAGTAATTAAAAAAATCCTTACTCCTTTAAACAACGGATTTGTAGGTGGTCATTACATAAAGGAGACAAAGTAATCCCTAAAGGATTGAAGTATATTCAATAAAATATATAAATACTTTACATTTCAAACTATATCCCATACTAAAAACCTGCTGCTCAGCACAGCTTTTACTCTGTGGCTCAGGTCCGCCTTCTAGCAATGTTCCATGGTAGCTATGACATCACCACATGACGTAAGCAGGGACATCACAATGAATCAAAAAATGATCTAAAGTGTACAATCAGTTGTGATAAATGCCATTCAATCGCCTTTCTATTTCAACACATAATGTTATCTTATTTCTTTAATAAAGATTTGTAGGTCCCTTTTTAAAACAGTGAAATGTAAAAGCTTAAAGTCAGGAACAATTCTTAACTAAATAGATATGTTTATAGAATATAATTCTCTTCCAACAAAATTGGATCTTGTTTATCTCTCTAAAGTTGCTGCAATACAGGTCATATTTTCAATGAAGAGATCAGTGTTCATTTAATATCACCATGTAATTTTAGCTGGTGGTTCAAATTAAGGGGAACAATAAAGGCATGTCTAAAAACAGAATTAAATTCACCTATTTTATGCAGGGAAGTTTAATTTATACCTCTGTTCCTGCTGATTCTATTCCTCAGTAGATTTGTGTAGAAGACGATCAGGCAATTTGTTGTCACCAGCCATCCACACAATATCTAAAGGAACAAATGTAAGATGTGAGTGGCACCCCACCAGGAGAAACCATTCATCTGAATCAGTTAAGCTCTGTGTCTTTTGGAGTTCCTCAGCAGAGAACAAGTTAAAATTTGCTCTGCTTCCTAAATGTCTCTCTGGGTAGATTTTCTGACACTGGAGATGTATGTCTGAGAGGGGGGTGGAGAATGTGCTTCCAAGAGCCAGTGCAAATCCAGGAATGAATATGGTCCGTGGTGTAACATTTTTAGTAAAATACAGCTGATTTTTACTATGAAAGGAAAAAAATTGCCAGTGAAAGAGCTGCTGTTGGAGAACAGCCTGCAATAAGGAAATGCAGTCCATTTTAATGCACAAATTAGGCAAATGATACTGGAACTATTACTAGTGTCAGTATCCTCTCTGTTAGAAATTGTGCTCACTGGGAAGGATATTTAGTATGCTAAGGCCTCTTTTACACTGAGTTTTGCCAGTTTACTTTATCATTCACACAAGTAGGCTTTTCTGCCAGGTTTGCTGGGAGGATGCTCCAGAATGCATCATTCTGAGACATAACTGATACCAGGTCTCATGTAACCACTGCCTCATTTGGGGGCAGTCCTAGCAAACCTTCAACGGCAGCAGATCATCAAAGGATTTTTAGGGTAAGGTAAGTTAAACCGTGTTACAGATATGGTAGCTGCTCCTCACAGACTGGTTGCTGACAGAGTCATTCAGCACATACATGTGGGCTCGCTGCAGTTTGCTTTTCTAGTTCACTTTTAAAAGCATTCATATGTAATAATAGACCATAATAGTATCCATCAGATTTCTTGTTTAATGCACATCTAGATCACATTCTTTCTTGATCCCTTCACTCTCTTCTTTCAGATACCCGGCAAGGATTCTGCTTTGCTGAAGTTTTACAGACAATGTGCCAGATGGCGTCTAGTAGCCGTAACCTGGTCACCAAGTCAGAGTGCTGCTGTGATGGAGGGCGAGGCTGGGGTAACCAGTGTGAGCTTTGTCCACTTCCAGGAACCACCCAATACAAGAAACTCTGTCCCCATGGGCCAGGATATACGACAGATGGAAGAGGTAACTGGGGGGAGGGCAGGAGAAGAGGTTGAGGAGAGGAAAAAGAAATTAAAGGTAACATAGAAAGTAACATGTTTTCTTAAATCTCTGAGAAAACATTTAGCTGACGTTACCAGCAAAGTTTACAGCAAAATTGCTCAGCTTGGTCTTTCCTATACATTCAATAACATTTTATTTCAGATGCTTTTTAACTAGTGGCTGGTGTGGGAATATTCACATAAGCAAGGATTTGCAGGATTAGGCCCTAAAACAGGAGACCATGACTAATAAACTGAAAGGCTAGAAGCTGTCTAGAAGCTTTTGCATGCTACAAGATGTATATACATGAGCCAAAAAGCATCAACAGCTGCAATGTGTAGCTACACAATAGTTTCATTCTGTGATCTGCATATTTCTACAAAGGAAGCATAACCTAACATACGTTTTTAATTCCTTATGTTAAAAGAAAGTCAAACCAATCACAAGAAAATTCATTTCTATTAAACGTACAGATTGTGCAGATTTAGTTTGCAAAACTGAACTTGGTTTCTCAGCACATCAGCAAGAGAATTAGATTGGACCATGTTATAGAGTTTAGACCCAGATGTAAAACAGAATTTTACAAAAGTATGAAGGGTGTTTGCATTGGGCCCATCTCGAATGAGAATGTAAGGAATAGTAGTTTGTAACAGAATCATGGGGGGGGAGTTGGTAGAGTGTTAGGGGAAAAAAGGAATATGTATACACCCAGTCCTGTAATTCCATAAGAGAAAGCAAGCTGGAATTTGTCACTGCGAACAAGATCATTTTGTCAGCTCACACAAAAGGCAGGCAAGGCAATTATTTTTAAAAAACTAAACGTTTCAAAATCAAATTAGATGGTAGGTGCCATGCTCAAATGTGATACTGCGCTCCTGCTCTCATATTTAGAAGGTGACATATTTATATTTCCTCTCCAGATATTGATGAATGTAAGGTCATGCCAAACCTGTGTAGAAATGGCCAGTGCATCAACACAATGGGTTCCTTTAGATGCTTTTGTAAAGTCGGCTACACCACTGACATAAGTGGGACATCCTGTGTGGGTAAGGTTATCACTCTAATGCTTAGTATTTTTGCTAATCAGATTTTTTTTAAAAATAAAATACTTATTTTCATAGTGAAATTCCCAGGTAAATTATTTAATGCCATGGAATACAAAAATCATCTCTTCACAAAATTCACTTTTGTCTTCACTTAGTTTTTGGGACCCTTTAGACCTGATTTAGCATATAGTTCAGCTAACCTAATGGTATTTTAGCAACAACATGAATGTGATGCCATTGAACTGGCCACTGACAAGCAGGGCTCCCACATTGGGGTGGGGGGAGGACACTTTACTGGGGCCAAGAAGCCCTGTGGGGCCCAGCCCAAGCTGCAACCCCCATTATGTATGTGGGAGGGGGGCATGTTACAAGTTTGTACTGGGCCCGAAAAAATTATGCTTGGGCGCTGCTAACAAGGCAAATCATGATTTGCAGAATAAGCTTATGATCCCTACTTCTGGTAGAGGCTAATTAAGTCATTGCTCCAAAGGATGACTAATGAAGTT
Source organism: Mesoclemmys tuberculata (assembly GCA_007922155.1). Classification (NCBI taxonomy): domain Eukaryota; kingdom Metazoa; phylum Chordata; order Testudines; family Chelidae; genus Mesoclemmys; species Mesoclemmys tuberculata. The sequence goes on along the minus strand of ML675612.1, from coordinate 10,449,416 downwards.
ACCATTCAGTAAAAGTAAAGGGATCACAAAGCGCCCCTGACTGAGAGGCTTTATCTTTAGAAATTAGATTCACTGTTCTAGCTGATCCTCAAAGCAAATCTACTATTGCTTCAAAGGAAACACTGTTATCTACCCTCTTGGGTTATTTCACTAGTAGCTCCCATCTGTAAAGAAGAGGACAATTAGGAAGCATGGAAAGCAGTAATTATAAAAATAATCTGGAAAAATTAGGGACTTTTATTTGTGCAGCTGCTTAAAGTACTGTCCTTTAGTAATGTCTCTGTAAGTAAATTAGTTTTTTTTAACTAATTATTGATTCTCCAACTTAGATCTTGATGAATGCTCCCAGTCTCCAAAACCATGCAACTTTATCTGCAAGAACTCAGAAGGAAGCTACCAGTGCTCATGTCCCCGTGGCTACATCCTGCAAGAGGATGGAAAGACTTGTAAAGGTGAAGAAAGTTATCAGTTACATCTAGTTTTCTTAGGGTTTTGAAATTTATTTTATTCGGTGGCCACTTTATAAATACCCTCAACTCCATGAACTCCAAGAGGTGATATAACAGCTGTATCTCCAATAGAGGTCTCTCCAAAGTCAGTGGCGATATAGAAGGTGGTATAAGTTGCATGTCAGGTATAAGGGGTGTATTACAACTTGCGTGAATTTGGCATTAAGCCTGATATAAAACTGGTATAACTTAGAACAGAAAAAAAGATAGAATGGTGCAGGAAAAGACGTGCATCAATTCCAGTTGCAGTAGGAAGCTAATGATAAATTACTTTAGCCACTCATTTTCTGACCATCATGCACCTAACAAGTCTGATTCTCCACTCCGTTACACTAGTTCTGCATGTGTAACTTCGTTAACTTCAACTTGTATTTACATCAGCATAAAACTGGTGCTGATAGAGTGAAAAATCAGTGACGACACTATTTAACTTGCTTGAGCATGTACTTCACAACTGAATGTGGATTTAAGCTTCAAGTGATAAGACTAAGAAATTATTATTGAGTTAAAAGGAAATACTTAAAGCTGCAAACAGTATGATCATTTGAAAGAGAATAAACATGGCTAAATCTTTTTCATGGAGTCTTACTAAGAGATATCTGCTACTTTCAGATCTTGATGAATGTCATACCAAACAGCACAACTGCCAGTTCCTCTGTGTTAACACCCTTGGGGGCTTCACCTGTAAATGTCCACCAGGCTTCACTCAACATCACACTGCTTGTATTGGTAAGAACACTTAGACGATGAATTTTTGTGCATTTCTCTTTGTTAGAAAAACAAGGGCAATACTTAATATGAGCCTTTTGATTCATTTGTTTTGTACCACAGATTTAATATTACAAAGACAACATTTTATTTCTCAGTATTTCAAAAAGGCAGATAATTATGAAAAGCAATAATGTCTGAAGAAGTCAAAACTCATATACAATAAGCATTTTCTTAGGGGATATTTTTAGGTAATTACTGTATATTAATTCTAAATGTAACCACCTGGAGACAGAGGTAAAATATTAAAATCTGCCTTTAAAAAAAAAAGCTAATCAAAAACAGATTAAAGAATTTTTTTCTTTCCCTTGATAACTACAGATGTCTTTAAAAGCTTTAGCATATATATCTGACCAAATTAAAGCCATCTTAGTGTGTAGTATAACTGTGGGCCAAATGTTCAAAAGACCATTCTCTTTTTCCTCACCCCAGTCTGTACTTGTGTTTTGCCCCAATGACTGAATCACAGTACAGCCTGCCCCCCTCCAGTTCAGTTGTGCTAAAAAATGTGAGTACTTCTGGTTCCAACACTGCAAATCAAGTAGCTAGACTTGCAAGTGTAGGTGCAAACTATATCTCCAAAAAAGTGTGAATATTTATCCTGTATGTAACTTCTTATCCCCAACCCTAGTGCACTTCATTTCTCTTCAATTACTGTATCTGTATAAAAGCTTTTAAAAATCACTGCATATTTTTTCTAGATAACAATGAGTGTGGTTCACAGCCATCACTTTGTGGATCAAAAGGAATCTGCCAAAACACTCCTGGAAGTTTCAGCTGTGAGTGTCAGAGAGGCTTCTCTCTGGATTCTACTGGATTAAACTGTGAAGGTAAAGTCTGAAGGCCATAAATTCTCTGCTAAGGCAGATATCTGCAGTTCTTTCTTACATGAGTAGTCCTACTGAAGTCAAATGGAGTATTTGCATGAGTTGCAGCATCAGGCCCTTAGCCTAAAGAGCAGAGGTGGAAAAAAACAGAAATGTAGTTCAGAAAATTTGTAGGGGATTTGCTTATTCTTCTGTTTCCTTATACATACTCACAGCTTCATTTGCAAGTAGTAGCATACGCAGAACCCACCTTCCCACCAACCTTCCCTGTGCCTCTTCAGGGACCATTCTCACAAGCAATTTCTCACCTCAGAGGTACAAGTCCTCTTGTGAGTGGGTGCCATGGAAAAAATTCCTTGAGAACTGAGGGGGGAAAGGATTTTATTCCTGCTACTTTCTAATCCCAAAGACATAAAGAGGTTTGAGGCCCATCTTGGTCCTGTGAGGCCTCACAGATATCTCAAGAAATTGAAGTTCCATATAGTCTCTTTAGCCTCTCTGAATCCAGGTAACTGTCATGCTGCCCTCAATTTAAAGGATGCCTATTTCCATATCTCCATCTTCCCAGGCCACAGGAGGTTCCTAAGCTTTGTGGTCAGCAAATAGCACCATCAGTTTGTGGTGCTCCCCTTCATCAAAGGCATGGCGGTGGCTGTGGCCTATTTCAGGGCAGACAGATCTCTCCTTACCTGGACGACTGGCTCATCAAAGGTTGCTCAAGAATGCAAGTCCAGCACAGCATTGGGATCATCTGGGCTACCTGCCACGCGCTGAGTCTGTCAATAAACGAGCAAAAGTCAATACTAATACCAGTTCAGAGGATAGAATTTATCAGTGCAGTCCTAGACTTTACATGAGCCAAATCAGCAAGAAGCCAGGTTCCTGGCTATGTTGAAGCTCATAGCCCGAGTGTCAGCCCACCCTCTCACCACAGAGAAGGTATGCCTCAGGCTACTGGGTCACTTAGCAGCCTGCACTGAAGCAGTCCAGTATACCAGGCTGCACCTCAGACCTCTACAAATGTGACTGGCGACAGTGCAATTCCCATCCAGACGCCACCTGGACACAATTCTCACAGTCCCTACACCGATACTTACCTCTCTATGGTGATGGACAAAACTGTGTCACGTGCAGAGAGGGGTGCCTTTCACGACCCCGCAACCAACTGGTTTCAGGTGCCTTAGAGCTCGGATGGAGAGCTCACCTTGGTATCCTCAGGACCTGTGGGCCAAAGACAAGCTAGCTTTCACTGTGGGTAGTCTTTGCACCCAAAAGTGGCCAGGTTCATCTTCCAGAGGCAGGGCACTCCCTAAGTGGACTTCTTCGCACCAAGTGGAACAGGAAGTGCAATCAGTTCTGTTCCCTGCAGGGGATCGACATCAGCTCACTATCCAATGTCTTTGTTCTGTCATGGTCAGGCAACGTCATGTATGCCTTCCTGCCAATACCACTTGTCCACAAAGTCCTCATAAAAACCAAGACAAGGTATGGGTCATCCTGGTGGTCCTGGCATGGCCACACCAACATTGGTTCAGGATGCTGCTCTTGGGCAGTCCCATCATGAGCGGACCTTCTCTCCCAGGACCATGGCCAAGTGTTTCATCTGAACCTGGCCTCCCTGCACCCCGATACTGTGGATGCTCCAGGGCTGATCCTGGAAGAGCAGTCCTTCTCTGTGCAGGTCTAGCAAGTCCTGTTGGGAAGCAAGAAACCTTCTACCAGAGCATCATACCTGGCTAAGTGGAAACACTTCGCCTGCTAGGCACCTCATTGTAATACCTGTCTAAATAGTCTATCCAAGCTATCTTGGACTATTTGCTCCATCTAAACCAAGAAGGTTTGGACTTGTTAACACCTAACAGACTTATTGTTTTTTCATTCCCCTATGCAAGGTAAAATGCTCTTCTCGCACAAGATGATGGTCAGATTCTTCGGAGGCAGAGAGAGGCTCTTTCCGCTGGTGTGGTACCCAATCCTTCTATGGAACCTGTACCTGGTCCTCTCAAGGCTCACTGGCCTTCCCTCTGTACTTCTAAAGTCCTGCTCACTTCTGCCTCTGTCCTGGAAGGTTGCATTCTTGATGGCAATCACATTGGCAAGATGAGTCTCAGAGATCAGGGCTCTGACCTCGTTATCCCCCTCATACAGTTTTTTACAAGGACAAGGTCCAACTGCAACCGCACCCAGCTTTCCTACCACAAGTGATATCTCAATTCCATAATCGCATTAGGCAATTTTCCTACCGGTCTTCTTTCCAAAGCCCCACAATTCCCATGAGGAGAGGCAACTTCACACACTCGATGTCAGGAGGACTCTAGCATTCTATATCGATAGGTCTAAAATTTTCTATAGATCTACACAACTTTTCATCACAGTTGCTGAACGAATGAAGGGACTACTGATGATGTCACAGAGAATTTTGTCCTGGATCACTGCTTGCATCCAAGCCTGCTATGAGCAGGCAGCGGTCATGCTTCCACCTTCTTTGATGGCCCACTCAACAAGGGCACAGGTGTCGTCAGCGGCCTTCCTGGCTTAGGTCACAATACAGGATATCTGTAGAGCTGCAGCCTGATCTTCAGCGCATACCTTTGCATCCCATTATACCATTACGCAGCAGGCCCAGGACGACACTGGCTTTGACAGAGCTACAATCAGCACAGCTGTGAACTCTACCCCTGCCAGAGGTACTGCTGGTAAGTCACTTAATTGGGAATGGACATGAGCAAGCACTCAAAGAAGAAAGAACAGTTACTTACCTTTGTAACTGTTGTTCTTCGAGATGTGTTGCTCATGTCCATTCCACAACCCACCCTTCTTCCCCTCAGTTGGAGTTCCAGCAAGAAGGAACTGAGATGGAGGGGGGCCAGCAGAGCCCTACACGCACCTAATTGGGAATGGACATGAACAAAACATCTCAAAGAATAACAGTTATGAAGGTAAGTAACTGGTTTTTTTCTTGTCTTCTGTTTTCCCTTATGGTGGTCCCCTTCACCTTCCGTCACACATGGCCAAGGAAGCTTTCAATTTTGTTTTCCTTGCTGGGTATAGGCAGACAAATTAGACCCCTTCTGTGCTTATTTTACATGTTTGTATTTTTCATACACAAATGCATTCCTAAGTGCCTTTCAGACTAGCAAAAAAAATCCTTGCAAAGCAAGTTTTTGGAAACTGGATGTATGCCCAAAGATTTCTACTTTAAACTTAGAAATCTAAATGGACACCTGGTGTTTCAGAAACCATATTAGAAAGCTATTAATCCCTTTTGTGGCTGGCAGTTTAGAGAGGTCTTGGCACTTAGCTCCAATTCAGGAAGAAATCCTGGTATTATTTAATGATACTAGATCTACAATTATTTCACTATAGTTTTAAGAGTTCTACAGAGTTTGTGAAAATCTGAATTGCAGTCCTGCAAATTTCTGCACACTTCACTCATAACTGCCACTTGTGGATTCCCTGCTACTAAAGCAACCATCAAAGATGCTTTTCTATGTTCAAAGGCTTTGTTTTCAATTCAGACAGCATATTGGAACATAAGTAAGAAGCTCTCAATGGAAGCTGCTTCAGTATGTTGTTTGAAATAAAAAAAAATATTGTGGATTTTCATCCCAGATGCATACAGTGGTCAATAAGGGTAAAATTTTCAAAAGCACACAAGTGACTTAGGAGCCTACGTGCCTGATTCACTTTTGAGAAATGGGACTTAAGATTACTAAATCCCGTGGGCACTTCTCAAATTTTTTTGGAGCTCATTGACCCCATGGGACACTGAAAACCCTGCAGTTTGTCCTATGTACATTCAACATTTTTCAAGCCCTTGGGTAGTTTATACAGCAATTACATAATTATTGCACCCATCAAGTTTGATTATCAACTTAGTTGAAGGAAGATAGTTACTGAAGTCCTTATTCAAACAAATTCTTCCTGAAGTCAAAAATCTTAGAGAACATCGGGATTCTCCTTCGAGTGATTGTTCATATGCATTCCACTTAGGTGTGTGCGCGCCCTTGTGCACAGTCTCCGGAGAACTTTTTCCCTAGCAGCCCCCTGTAGGGGCCGGTCTCGGCACCCCCTGGAGTGCTGCCCTCATGCGGCGGTACATTGGGCGCCACCGGCCCCTCCCCTCCTCAGTTGCTTCTTTCCACCGTGATGGTGACTGGAAATAGCCTTGCTCTCCGCAAGTACCAGTTCCCTTTGTTTGTGTTCGTGTTAGTCAAAGCTCTGTAGCTAGTTGTTAAGTAGTTGTTAGCTAATTAGATAGGAGTCCCTGAGGGACTTAAGGTGGACGGGCACGTCCCAGCCACCTGGATTTAAGACCAAGGCGCGGCACCGGCGATGCGAGACAGCCAGGGCCCACGGGTGTGGTGGCTCAGGGTCCCACAACAGGGGGGCATGGTCGGCCTGTGTTGGCCCCAGAGGCAATGGCAGCCTTGTTGGCCCCCAAGGCTATCCAGATGGGACCGGGGCTGCCCATCTCGTACAGTGGGGGTGCGGTCTGCACTCCTGGCACAGGTCGGGGCAGGGACTCCACTCCTTGGACAAGGAGTCAGATCCCATGGAGAGACCCCTGTGGGTGCACTCCTTTGGTATGCGAGGAGCACCCGCGGGATGTGCCATGGCAGTCCCCTTCCTCCTGCCCGGGAGGGGCAGTCTTCCAGGATTGCATGGCGCCACCGAAAGGTTTCGAGGCGCACTGGGAGCTGCTCAGGAGGGTGACCTCTCACTGGAGGCCAAGGTTGCCTGCTTCAGTGGGCTGGCGGTGGCAGCCCCAGTGTGGGTGGCCCTACTGGTCCACAGTGGGACTCTTGAGGCAATGAGGCCCTATGGAACCCCTTCTCCCCCCTTCGTCGCCTCTACATCAAAGGTGGCGGGGGAAAGTGTTATGTCACAGCTGAAAGGTCCAGGCTGTTGATTACTCAAGACCCGGCCCTTGGATTCAGGGTGCTGTGTCTCATAGACTCATAGGTCAGAAGGGACCAATATGATCATCT
>ML675612.1:10393772-10437321 GCA_007922155.1 Mesoclemmys tuberculata | reverse complement strand
TCAAGCTGCAGGGAATCGATCAGCAAGCGACCCGTGCCCCACGCTGCGGAGGAAGGCGAAAAACCTCCAGGGCCTCTGCCAATCCGCCCCGGAGGAAAATTCCTTCCCGACCCCAAATATGGTGATCAGCTAAACCCCGAGCATGTGGGCAAGACTCACCAGCCAGCACCCAAAAAGGAATTCTCTGCAGTAACTCAGTTCCCATCCCATCCAACATTCCCACAGACCATTAAGCAGACTTATCTGCCGATAATCCAAATCAATTGCTCAAATTAAACTATCCCATCATAACATCCCCTCCATATACTTATCAAGCTTAGTCTTAAAGCCAGATAAGTCATTTGCCCCCACTACTTCCCTCGGAAGGCTGTTCCAGAACTTCACTCCCCTAATGGTTAGAAACCTTCGTCTAATTTCAAGTCAGGAGCGACAAGGTGGATCGCCTCAGCAGGTTGTCTCTTCCCTGCTGTGACGGGTCCTGGCATCCATAGGTCATGCCTATGTTTTTCCCCAAAGTGGGGTATTTTCCAGCTGGACCTTGTCACGTTGGTCTGGAACACAGTGTCCAAGGTTCCGCTCGCTCCAGGGTAGCGAGACTGGGTCGCTTCCAAAGCACTTCTCATCAACTAAACGGGTACTCTCAGGTACGCGTCTCCTTCCACTCTGACCTGACCCGGTGTCCGGCTGCGCAGGTAAGGTAAGTCAGGGCGGACGTCTTACTGATTGCTCCAGCCTGATCAACATGGGACTGGTTCAGCATGCTGCTGGACCGTCCTGTCGCCCCGACAGGTAACTCCCCCAGTACCTGGGGTACCTGCTGCACCCGGACCTGCTGATAGAGGGAGGGAGGGCCTGCTTGGTGCAGGCCCAGCAAGCCCTGCTTGGCAGCAGGAACCCTCCGCACAGGTTGTGTATCGGGTTAAGTAAATACGGTCCACCTCTTGGACAGAGTCCTGGGGCATCCTGCCAAGACTCTTGCTGGCACAGGCAATCCTGGAGTATCTGCTCCAGCTAAAGCCCAAGGCCTAGTCCTGGCCTCATTGAAGATTCACTGGTCACTCGTCTTGGCCTCCCTTCAGCTGCTCAAAGGGATGTCCCTGTTCTGGCTCCCCCAGATCAGCTACTTGCCTCAAGAGTGCAGTGAGATTTATCTGCAGGCACGCAACCCGGTGCCTCCTTGGGATCTTGACCTGGCCCTCTTGAGATGCTCGGGGCCCATTTTGAACTCATGTCTCTATGCCCCGGCTCATGCTTTCACAGAAGGTAGCCGCCCGGTGGCTATCACTTCAGCAAGAAGCTTCTCCGGCACTAAGGCCGGGACCTTGGAGCCTCCTTATACAGTATTCTATAAGGACAAGGTCCAACTTCGCCAACATCTAGCCTCTCTACCCAGAATGGGTTCCTATCTTTCGTTGTAATCAAGATAAATTTTCTCCCCATGTTTTTTCCAAACCACATGGCGGGGAGGAGGTGAGGAGATCGCATTCACTGAAATGTAGCGAGCCTTAGCCCTTTGTGTCAGGCATACATAGTTGTTCCAGGAAGCGAACCCCTTGTTCCAGTGGTAATCCAGATGAAAAGGTCACCAGCGCGTCTCCGTGCGGACCACCCTCTGCATCAAGTACTGCTCTGTGCTGCTGAAAAGCACCATTTTCAGAGCATCACAGCGCCCTCAACCAGTGCCCGGGCGTAGTGGGCACCTTTGCACAACATCTGCAAAGCCACCGCCAGGTCACCAGTGCACACTTTCATGTTGCACTACGCCGGCAGACGAAGGAGGGCGCAAGTTTCGGCAAAGCCGTGCTGCGGGCAGCTCACCTGTAACTCCTACCCACCTCCAGAATATGGCTTGGTAATCACCTAAGTGGAATGCATATGAGCAATCACTCGAAGGAGAAAACATGGTTACTTACCAGTAACTGTTGTTCTTCGAGATGTGTTGCTCATATCCATTCCACACCCACCCTCCGTCCCCGCTGTCGGAGTCAGCAGAAAGAAGGGGAGGGGAGGGGCCGGTGGCATCCTATATACCGCCGCATGAGGGTGGCACTCCAGGGGGCGCCGAGACCGGCCCCTACAGGGGGCTGCTAGGGAAAAAGTTCTCCGGAGACTGTGCACGAGGGCGTGCACACACCTAAGTGGAATGGATATGAGCAACACATCTCAAAGAACAACAGTTACTGGTAAGTAACCATGTTTTCTGCCCTATGGAACCAATCCTGGTAGGTATAGAACAGCCTCCTATTATTGGCCTCCCAGGAAACACTCAGCACTTTGCAGAATAAGCATGTATACAATATTTACCAAAGACAGCCTATGTAGTTACTATGTCTGGGTCCAGACCTGCAATTCTTACTAAAGCTTCATTGGAATTTACTAGCATGTGTAAGGAGCCAAACAACAAATGCAACATCAAGCCCTGGATGAAGAATCCTCTGTGGATAAAGTATGGTCCTCTGATTATAGTTAAGGTTAAGATTTTGTCATGGCTATTTTTAGTAAAAGCCACAGATGGGCCACAGGCAATAAAAAAAAAATTACAGATGCCTGTAACCTGTTTGTGACTTTCACTAAAAATAATGGGGAGGAGGGCTGAGGGGGATGACTGGAGCCCAAGGAGGGGGTGGATCCAACACCTGCAGCCCACAGCACCTAAGAGCTCTGGGACACCCCGCCCTCTACAGTGTGTCAGGGTTCTGGGGACCCCTGCCCCCTGAGGCAGCTGACAGCTCCAGCCATGCCACCCCATGGCAAAAGCAGAAAATGTCAGATCTTTGAAAGTCACAGAATCCGTTACCTCCATGACAGTCTTATCCTCCATCATAATTCTTGAAATAAGTTGTGTGTGGTGGTGGGGTTAGTTTGCTTGCTTGTTGGTAGTTTTGCCATTTCTTCTTCCACATTTTACTAATTTTTTGTAGATGTGGATGAATGCGATGGAAACCACAGGTGCCAGCATGGCTGCCAGAACATCCTGGGTGGCTACAGATGTGGGTGTCCACAAGGGTACATTCAACATTATCAGTGGAATCAGTGTGTTGGTAAGAACAATCTCTCTTTGATGCAGTATTCCAGAAGTTACATAAAAATGACAAAATGCTCCGTTTTTGAGAAACCCCATGAGCACCTTTTTAGGCTCAGAAACACCTACTTCAGTTCATTAAACTTGTGTAGTAAAAAGTGGTATAATTACATAACATCATGCCAGCTGAATGCTACTGCTTTGCAACGGAAGGGAAAGACCTAGAAATTCAAAGTACTTTCCACTGAAAGCCTGAAAAGCCCTTGCTAGGCAGTAGTTAGGATCTTAGCACTTTACAGCTATTGACTAAATAGATAGATAACCACAAACGTACAAACCTTTCAGTTGATATACATAGCAGTAATAGAAGCAAATGCAATTTTAAATAAAGACAAAGACTAGCTATAAGGATCCCTGCACCCCACTCCAAGCACTCAGTATGTTGTAAAACAATTAGCAAAAATACATTAAAAACATAATAGAATGCCATGTCTTTCAAATACAAAGACAAGCAAATGAAGTGATCCATATTTCTTTTAAGGCAAGAAGGAAAGGAAAGATGATCAAATGTAAGGTCAGCAGTAGCCACTCAATAGCATTTTTGGGAGAAAAACCTAATTGTGTCTTTTAAAAGTGGGGAGGAATGAAATTATATAACTTCCCTTCTAAATCACAGAAATGACTATAAATGTCACCTTTCTATGTGCTTTTTTAAAAGCCATCCTATGGCATGGATAAAAAAATCATGCCATAAATAAACTTCAAAAGCTGGTTACAAAAAGACCTACAGAAAATGAATCATTTTCTACCCAATTCTATAGTTTCTGTAAGGGTTACCATTTGACGTCTGTCTGTTTGGTAATTTATGGCAGTGGTTTTCAACCATTTTTCATTTGAGGATCCCTAAAATATTTCAAATGGACGTGCAGATCCCTTTGGAAATCTTAGACAGTCTGCAGTATCTCAGGAGTCTGCAGACCACAGGTTGAAAATCACTGTTTTATGGTAACAACAACTGTTTGCAGACCTCTTAGATGTAGTCTGTGTACCCCAGGAGTCCAAGGACTGCAAGTTGAAAAGCACTCATATATGGAATGAGTTGGTGTTTTCAGTCTAGTAGAGAAGTTAAGAACTGAATGTGAATTATTAAGGAGGCAGCGATTCTAGCCATCTGAAGTATATTGGTTCAAGGTTCGAGTATATTGGCAGAACAGTGCATATTCCATGGCCCATTCTGTATGTTCTCATAAGAAACAGGATATTAGAATCCAGGACTGTCAGGCCAACAGATGCACACAAAATTCACTTTTTAAAGAAACAAAGATACATAAAAATATAGCATTTAAGGATAATGCTGATATTGATGTTATGTTTTGTTTTTCAATTAATTTTAATATATCCACTCATAATAAAAGGTGCACATTTTTATCTTGTAGGTAAAGTGAAATGAATCAAATAGTGTGAAAACAGGAAATTGGAGGATTGATAATTATTTCATTTTTTTATATAAATTACAAGAATAGATATGCATTACAGGAAAGACAGTCATCTTCAAGAAATGGGAGATTTAAAAAATGAGTATACAAATGACACCAAAAGTGATTTATAAAATACCAGAATCTTCAAATTTGCAAGGCCAGACATCAGAACAGCAAGAAGAGTGTAAGGAAATGTGGTGGCAACAATATTCAGTTCAGGAGAGTTCCCTACTATCTGGAAATGAGTAATCCAGTTACCATTTGAAAGAGAGCCCTAAGAAACTTTAGGTATCTGGTGAGGAGAGTTACTTAACATCCCAAAAGGGAGTGGAAGAACCTAATAAAGTGGAGAAACATAATAAAGTTTATTCACTTTAGCCTCTCCTGATGCATTTATGGTCTCTAGCTGTTCATGAACACTCTACCCATATGTGATACCTGTTAAGTTTTAAAAGTTTGGAGCTTAAGGAACTTGTCAAATTTATCTTGTGGGGCCTGCGGGGGCGGGTGAGGGGTGTACAAAGAGTTGAACCATTTCTAGTGCTCCGCTGCTGCTTTTTGTATAGCATGTTAGTGTCTCCAGTGGACATTTTGAGTCTATCATGAACTGACTGCAGGTATTGACAATAGCTTTGAAAATCCAGTTTAAACACTTTAATGGGACACTCAGCTATGGTAAAGTAGTCAACTCATCATGAGCTTTAAAACAAAGGTAGTCTATTTTTTGTCATGGTCCAGATTTTTTCGCCAAGATATAGTCAAGGTCCAGACTCCAGAGAACACAATAAATAAAAAAAAGATAAAAAAATAAAAAGATTTCAGGGTCCATTCAAAGGTGTCTAGTGGTCCATACTTGGCCCACGATTTGCCTAGTGACTACCCCTGCATTAAAATGACCTACTATAGATCTACAACAGTATATCAAGGGAAGTGAAGGCTCAAAAGAGTGCTAAAATTAATAACAAATTAAACTAATCTAAGTTTTGATAAATGTGAAGTATTATTCCTAGCAATTTCAGAAAAAAATTCTATGGAATCACTTTATGTGGTGCACCTAAATGTAAACGATAAAATTAATTTTTATTACATGGTAATTTTTCTGCGTACCACAGCTGCACAGACGTGGAGATATTCTTTCTTTGTTATAAAAACTGCTTTTTCACCCTTGTTCATTTTGTTGCTCCATATCTGATTTAGTTTCCTAATTGGGCAAGACATTCCACATATAAATGTCAGATCTAATTATAACAGAACAACACAACTGGGTTACAAACCTGGCAAATGTGCTTTTGTTGGCAAGATTCCAGCTCTGCTAAACATGGCAATAAAATACCCAATAAATTTGTGCCAAATGTAATTTCTTGAAGTATTTTTTAAATAATGTGCTGTTTAGGATATTTTAGTGAACACAGATACAGTATAGCTGTATACATACTTTTAACGATTCTGGTTTTACCTGATTTCTTTCTAGTGAGATACAAGGTAAATTGTGAAACAGGATTCTAGAGTTGTGTTTAGAGAAGTTTGCCCTAACAGTGTATCACCCTCTCACTGAGGAAAGATGGTCTTGCGTTTTAAGGCACTGAATATGAAATTTCTGGTTGTGACTTATAGTATATGTTTGAGTGGTTCCGTTATTTGCTCTGTGACTCAGTTCCCCAGCTGTAAAATGGGGATGTTAATACTTCCCTATCTTCCAAGGGTTTTATGAGGATAATTTTTGGGAAGCACTCCAATACTGCAGTGATTGGGATATACACACACATACTGTCTTCCACATCCAGTTGATGAACACATAGTGAGTGACACTGTTGGCAGTTCCTTCTGAGAGAGAACTAGCCCCGTTTCCATAAAATCCAGATGAGGACAACTTGAATATCTCCCTGTGTTCTCTTTTTACATAAGAGTTTACTTATAGGCTGTCAAAACAAATTAAAGGGAGGAAGATGAGATGCCCAATCATCCAATTAAGACTGTTTGTAAGAAGCTCTTATATCTTTCAAGTAAGAATCTTTTAGAATATTGCATACCTCCCACCCTTGCCTCCTCCCCAGTAAAATATTTAACATCGCCCGGGCCCTGCATTAGAATTATGGATGAAGCACTGAGTTAGTATTTACGTGAACTCAAATGGCTTTATTTTAAAGCAGGGGGAGACTCACAAAAATATTCTTCTCCACTGCAAATTAAGCTTCACCCAGTAGTAATCTCGGGGAAAATATGGTGTTAATGGGAAGAGGGAAAAAAAACACTAAAGAACATCAGCTTGAACTGAATGAAAACATCTCAGCAGAAATTTAAGAGTTTGTTACTTCTAAAATACAGCGTTAGGGCTGCTTTAGCAATTAATGCCCAGCCATTGGTGGAGACAGAATACGGGACTAGATGGATCAGTGGTGTGGTAATTTCTATAAGGGAGGCTGGGCCTGGGTTGATTAGAATATCAGGGGGAGAGGGGAGGCATACAACTTACATTTGGGGAGGGCATTTGGGAAGAACCACATTTGGCACATGCACAAGCCTGGCCTTATGTGGGGCATTAGAAATTCTAGAAATACTTTTCCCTCACTAGAAATCATAAGCTATTTATGATGCCATCCCACTATATCTTCTCATAAGGATAAACGATGTTTTATTTTGCTTATTAGATGAAAATGAATGTACCAACCCTAATGCTTGTGGCACCGCTTCCTGCTACAACACGCTCGGAAGTTACAAGTGCGCTTGTCCATCTGGATTTTCTTATGACCAGTTCTCTAGTGCATGTCATGATGTGAATGAGTGTTCTTCCACTAAAAACCCCTGCAATTATGGATGTTCCAATACAGAAGGTGGTTATCTCTGTGGCTGCCCGCCTGGATACTACAGAGTTGGACAAGGGTGAGTCTCACAAGCACCCTCCCTCCAACATATAATTGTATAAATACATTGTAATAAGTGGGCACCATAAAAAGCATCAGCTACCCAAGCAAGGGCTGCAGAAAACTCAGTTGGCACCAGAACTAATGCAGGAGCACACAGGGCCTCCAGCGTCTTTGCATGCTATGGCCCACAGAGCCCTGGAGCAGCCTCCACAGTAGGTATGAAGAGGGTGGATTTGGGGCAAAGGCAAGCCAGGGGATAGAGCAAGGAAAGTGTGTTTGGAGCCATGCAGACCCACTGGCCTGACCTGCCTTGAAAGGTCATGTAGTAGGTCACAGAAATTGCAGAAGTAACTGTGGAGATGCTGTACCAGTGCTCTGTGCCTGGCCTCTGGGTTGGGGAAAAAGATTCCAAGCCCATATGCATAGTTCCTTTGTGTACCACCCAGGTACTTAGGTTATGCATAAGAACAAGGAATTGCCCCTATCAGTCTGTGGTACCTAAGAACCAAAAAAGTATGAGTTTGTGTGTGTTCACAGCAAAACGGCATCATTTTCCAACAAGCATATGAGCAAAAATAAGTAATAGCTGTGATTCCTCTTCTGGGGGCAGTACACAGTGTATCTGGTGCACTTTCCCAAATAGTCATCTAATTGTACCTTTCCTTTCAAGTAACAGCTATACTGTCGTTAGTAAAGAATTTCTACAGCACTGATCAACCCAAAGACAAAGCAGGAAAGAAAAGTAAACAACTTAAAATGAATATAATAGCTCGTTGGCCTGAGGCAGTGGTCAGAACATTTACTTTGGATGCCAAATGCCCTGTTAGGGATCTAATCTTCATAATATATTAATTTTTTGTGTATTGAGGATTAGGGAGGTCCATGATGGTCCTTGGTAATGGAGAACTGTCCTTTGTACAGCATGTTACACCAGGAAGGACAAATGGCAAAAAATTAATCCATAGACATCCGGGGGGGGGATATGGATGGAGATATCGTGTAACAGTGCAAGGATTATGTGGGCACACCGCCATCTAAATGAGGCCATAAAACTGAAGTGAAAAGTTTTATCTCTCTACGAACATTTTGAGAAATGAGTCACTTACATGATCATCCCTATTCAACAGCCATTGTGTCTCAGGAATGGGATTCAACAAAGGTCAGTACTTCCCTCTAGGTGGAGATATTGATGAAGAAAATGCTTTGTCCCCTGAAGCATGTTATGAATGCAAAATTAATGGCTACTCTAAGAAAGACAGCAGGAGGAAAAGAAGTGTGAATGAAACTGAGCAAGCTGAGGTGAGTGAATATGGTAATGAACTAGCTAATATGTATACTTAACACTGCCCAACTGTTAGGAAGAGGAGTGAAGTTCTGTCACCATAGTCATTGTGAAGTTCCCAATGACCATCCTGTGCTACATTCTGTAGTCACATGGTGGTGGCTTATGTGGTCATCAAGTTTTTACAAGATGATGATTGGCTTCTAAACCTGAGCTATTTGTATACATGTTTATGGGTAAATTAATCATATTGCCAGTACCAAAGAACCATACTTTAGGATCAGGCTTGAGACTTTTCAGCTTCCTTGTGTATCTTTGAGAAGTGGAAATAAAGAGATGATGGTGGGAGGTGGGAAATCCATGGTTGACTCCCACCATTGGCTGTATTTTGGGCATATTCCCATATTTTAGTCAATTTTTATTGAGGTAGCAAGAAGCCTTAGGGCAAAAGCACACCTAATAGGTTGTGTAGTGCCAGTTTGAGAGGCATACACTGCAGTGTATACTAATCATGTTATCTGCATAATAGGATCTTGTTTTATGGCATTAATCCAAGTGCTGAAAGCTGCAGTAATGAGAAACTATTGATTTGGTTAAAAAAACAACCCCAACAACCAAGAGATATAAATCATCATAGTTTACAAAGGCTGTGATTGAAGACGAAAAGCATTATGGAAGAGAGATCCTCTTTACTGCTATATTTACATATGGTAGTATTAACTAAGTTTCTTACATAAACCATCTATGGAGCTCCTCAGCCACAACACCACTGACAAGTTCGGATTCCTACTCTCTGGTCCACAAAAGGTTGGCCTTAGCATGGAAATGATTTCCTCCATTTCTGGAAAGGGGGCTGAGTTCATAGCATTGTTCAAATGTTGATCCAGGCCTTTGATGACAGTTTCTGAAGAGCCTGTTAGTCCTGCCCTCCCTGCTTACAAAGGGTTTGTGTTGACTTGGCATTAGAGACCAGAAAGTAAAATGTGGAATGAAAGCATCTGAATTTTGCATAGCAAAGAGGAGAGCCTTTTGTGCACATCTAAAGTAAAGCATGTTATTGCTAAGGAGTCCCATGAAATAGTGGCAAAAAGAGAGTGAAGTACTAAACTTCCTCATTTATAGCTGGGGAGGAGGGAACTAGGTAGCCACATTAACAAGTAGAAGTTGTTTCTTGAGCTTGATACATCTGGTACAGTTACCAGATGTCAGTATGGCAGCCTTAGGTCATTACTTCACTCTTATCTAGAATGTTCTTCATCTTCTTCTTATTTTATGTGGTTCACTGTATTATGACACTCATCTTGTTACTAAGATTTTTCTTTTAGTAATAAGACTATTTTTTCTATCTAGTTATTTATATCCTATTCATGGTAGTGGAACATAAGAGCATCTTCCAAAAAAAATTCCCTCATAGTTAATTTCTCATCTAGTTCACTGTATCCCAGTCTCATTACGATAGCTAGGTTACTACAGCTCTCACGAGGCAGTAAGCCATATTGTTATCTGGTGCTATTAGCATAATGTGAAATCCCCTAATTTCACTCTTGGAGTTTTCACAGTAAATCACTTATGTAAAATTATGGGGTTTTTGGAAAAAAAAAAAGGTTGGGCTTATCTGGGTCCTGTTGACTAACAGTATGCCCAAGGTTCAATGAACAACTTTTCACAGCACCTGCAGCCACCCTCAGTGTGCTTTACCTAACATGTTTAATCTATAGCGCATAATGGTATGTAGTGAGATAGGATCCGACTGTTCTTGAGGGCACCTTGTTCCCACCTTTAAAGATGCAGAAGGACTTAAATTAATAAAAGTTCTGCTGTGCAGCAGAATGAGAACAGTGTGTGCCTGTCATTTCCTGGGAAGTAAAGATCTATCAAAAAGAGAAAGGAGCAAGGGAAAACTTCCCAAAGTAGCAGCAGCCTTCTTATAGCTCTTTCATGAAGTGAAGAGCACTTTTCAGCTACAAAATCCTTCTTTTTGCTATTAGACTAATTTATCTTTTTTACACCTTATATGTATTCACATCAAACACACTGGGACAAATTCTTGCTAGAGTGCAGTTTCATTTGTGTTGGGGGACTGGCTTGCCAGCAATGCAGATTTTTTTACACTGGTCTTATTGCTGTCAGCTGCTGAACAGTTTCTCATAATGCCAGGATGAAAACTCTCAATTAAACCTCTTTCTCTGAAGAGCTTCCACTATAGTGGTAAAGGATCCAATCTTTCATAATGAAGTATAATCAGGTATTTAGAACAGGTTGGAAAGTGTGGTACTTCTGTTTCTTTTCTGCAGAGTTAAACAAGGGTCTTATTTCACATGGACTTTTTTTTTTTTTGAGCAAGCATGAAATGATGTAAACTCTGAGGTAAGATTGAAATCTGAACCCTCTGTGGACTTGGTGCTATAACTTTAATTATTCTGTAAAATCTGAGTGAGAAGCTGTAAAGATTTCAGGGAGTGTCATGTGGAGCTGAGTTCTCCCAGCTGGAAATGATTTACAAATGGCTTCTTTCATAGCTGCAGTTTTTGAGAGAGGGATTAAGAAATTTACTAATCAAACTAAATTATTTTGCATTATTGAAAGAATAATATAGAGTGTTTGTATCTCTAACTATCTTCTTTCATTTCAGATTGAGCAGATTAGCTTGGAAAGCTTAGATATTGACACTCCTTTGAAGATGAGGTTGAACATCTCTGGGCTTGGTAACAAAGAACACATTCTAGAACTCATACCAGCCATACAGCCTCTTACCAACCATGTCCGTTATGTCCTCTCCCATGGCAACGGTGATGGCATCTTCCAAATCCATCAGAGGGACGGACTCAGTTACCTGCACGCATCTAAGAAAAAGTCAGTGCCTGGCACTTACACACTGGAAATCACTAGCACTCCTCTATACAGGAAGAAAGAGCTAAAGAAACTAGAAGATAGCAACGAGGACAACTACCTCTTAGGAGAGCTTGGAGAGGTTCTCAGAATGAGACTGTGGATTGAACTCTATTAGGCATCTTCTAGACTTAGTCCTGTTCTTGAATCACTTCTATTCATCTATTTATCCACGTGAGCATGTCTACTTTTCAAAAGCTTTAAAAGGAGTCAATGACTTAATTTTTAAAAGAAAAAAAAATAGTCCTCTGTATCGTTCCCTCCTGCCAAGACTGCAGAATGACCCTTGCAGGAGGAATGACTGCCTCTGCCATGGCCAAAAAGTTTGATTACAATGGCAACCATGGTTACTGTATCCTTTATATAACCTCAGTTTAAAGTATATTTAAAAAACCTAAAGTTCAAGAGGTCAACATATGGCACTAAATGGCACAAAAATGTGAGCAATTTTTTCCTGTTAGCAGTCTGTAACACTTTGGGTATTTTGCTATAGGTGCTAATGAAAAAATATAGATGTTTATTTATTTTTAATGCAGTAATATATGGAGAAATTACAAACTATGTAAACAAAAGGGAAACTTACTTGTTTTTCTTTAGATTTATAAATTTGAACTACTTTAGAGGTGCTTTCTTAAAAAAAATCCAGTAGATTTGAAAAGGGTTTCCTTTTGTTTTTGTGCCAGTTGTTCAAATACTATAGAAATATTTTAAAGGGTATGACCAGTGCTCTTTCAGCTCTGATACCATCCTCTAGACATTTAAAAGTGCTCTTCAAAAACTTGAGTATTCAAAAAAAAGTCTTGAATGACCAGAATTACAATATTAGTCTCTGAAAAGATGATCATATTTCACCACAGGTCACTAGGACTATATTCTGTATCAGCCACATGAAAAGAATAATGGAATCTGAGGCACAACCACTGTAGCAAAATACCTTGACTGCTTGTAATACCATTAGCATTGCAGGTCACCATGTACTGTATTTCCTTCCGATCACCTCAAGGTACCACATGTGCTACCACAACACCTCATTCTCACAAAGGGTGCTCTACCTACTTGCATTACTGTAGGCAGCTGAAGAAAAAAGTATTTCCTTTGAAGGGAACACCTGATGTTTCACTCTGTTTGGTGCTGGCTTGGATCAATGGTGCATTTACTAGGATTGAGCTGTTTCAGGACTGCCATGTGTGCAAACTAATTATGCAGTGCAGACCAAGAAAATATATTTGAACTCATTTTTTTAGAACTTTCATTAATACTGTAGTTATACACCATATGCCTCATTTTATCCTAGCCTATTTTGTAAAACGTTTGTACATGACATTTAGTTTTCTTTAGCAATTTTTTTTAATGTTGTACTGTGTTACGTGTATGTCTCCATGGTGCTTTTTTGACAGCTGGTGCCTGTAACTTATCATATAACAGAACCTCATTATGTGAAACAGCCAAAGCACATGCCGACTCCAGGTTTGTTTCAGTCATATAGCTGTGCTGACCAAAGATTAGTTACAAGTTACACTCAGTGTTGGGTTTCTGGGAAAAAGAACAATTCTAAATTTTACTCAAATGTTTGTGAGGAAAAAAAAAAAGTGTTTTTTGTTTGTATCAATCTGACACCACTTCCTTGCAATAAAGCGTATTTTGGGGTAGGTGTCTTGAATTGTACATGTATTTTAAAGAGAACACTTGTGAATCCATCCAATTATACAGTCGGGGGTGGAGGGGAGAAATAGTGATCAGTGTAGGTGCATTCTTCCCTGGGCTAGCTATTAACTAGGTTCCTCAGGGCACATTACGGAACTATGCTAATATTCTGTCCTGCCCAAATGTTTATCATGCAACATTAAAAAAACAGGTTCATTGCCCACAGAGATGGCAGGATTTGAACAGGGATCTTTTTCCCCTTCAGGCAGCGGGGAGGATTTGAAGCAGGGGCTTCCACATCCCAGATGAATATCCTAACCACCAGGTTAAAAGTTATGAGGAAGGTTCTCTTCTTCCTTTTCCCCCCACCCTCTTGCAAAAAACTACATAGACACCTCACACTTAAAGAGAGGGTTACCAGCTGAGAATCCCAAGCATATATACCTCCCTCCAGTGCAGATTTAGGTACCAAAGTCCCTGAAAAGGGTCAGGCTTAGAACAGGCAAATCTCTCCTCTTGGTGGCTGCTTTAGGCAGGGAGCTGCCTAGTGTCCTGGCTTCTTTTAATCCCATTTTTAGAGGTCTGTCTTATTTACTCTGACCTCCAAACTCAGACTTTCTAAATCCCAGTGATTTTTCTATGCACCTAGGTGCTAAGTTGCTCAGCAGCCTAACTTTTAAAACCTAAGCTCCTTCATGAATCTAACCCAGGGCCTCCTGAGCCAAAGACAAGACAGTCCCCAAAGAATCCATTCCAGATTTTTCACAGATCAAGTGCATTTTGTGATAGAATTTAGAAATACCTACTGCATGCTGGGTTAAGCTTGATGCTTCCGATAATGCTGTATCCATCAGTTGTTACAACAGCAGGGACAGAGGGAAGCTGTCAACATAGCCTAGTGTGGATACTGCTGTAAGTCATCACATTACTTAACTAGCATAATGGAGCTCAACTTAGTGAAGAGTAATGGCCCTATACAAGTTAACGCTATGCTATAGTAAAAGCCCAGTTCCATGATTATTCCTACTTTAGGTGTCTAATTCAGTTGTATTTAACTGGTTTCATTAATATACATAACTGGTAATTTCTTCCCCCCATACCATTTATTTCTAATACAAGATAATGAATGGACTCAGTAATAACAATAGGTAGTCACCCCTGTAATATATTGCATGAACAAGGGGAAGAACAATTTAACGGTCACATGTTGGTACTAACACTGGTGGCATACTGATTAAGTAAAAGTCATTTTTATGCCTCCGTTTCCTAAGTCACAAGACAACCTAGGACTGGAGTCAGGACGACTCCTCTCCTGCTACAATACTGGATCAATTTCTACAGGGGATAGGGAATAATAATCTACAGGTATGTCATGTTTTTGATGCTGGATGAATTTTTAAGTCCTAGGGCTAAGCGAGACGCCTGTACATAACCACAATTACAAGGTGGAGGTTTTGTTTGGCAGCACTATGTTAATCATTGCCAGCTTTCAGAATCAGCAAGCTCATCAGATATTCCCCCTGCTTCATCTCATGTTATTTCTAGCCCAAAAAATCACTGTCAGAAAAGCTCCTGTCAGTATCCCTTCACTATTTACCCACCCACTAGGGCAAAGCTATTAGGAAGCTGCCGAAAAGGTATTTCAATTCATGTTGTCAAATCCTGAACTCAAGGGAGGGAAGTTGAATTGTAGCTGAGAAGATTTATTAGTAGCAAAGGGATCCAGGACAGGCTCTAAAGCCATCTTAAGTATTTCATTTTGGACTAATGCAGCAGGCTGACATCTAAGTGCTATACACACGTCCTCCAGGCCTGCAGTACTTGGAATAAATATGTTCTGGGCCCCAGGAAAGGCCAGGACTCTGCACATCTGTTCTAAATTTAATTTTCTTCCATTCCCATTCAGGTCCTAAGCACCAGATTGAAGTGGGAGTAGAAACTCAGGCTGATTTAGAAACTGTGTGCTTCTGCCTCAAGAGTTTTTTCTGGGAGACACTTTTCAGCAGGACTGCTTTGTGCCTTTCCTTTATTTCTACAATCCAACCATACTTGAAGCAGGACTTTCACTGTAGCGTTTCATGTCCTACCCTGCCTTTTCAGACTAAAAGTAACCAGATGTGAAGAGAGGATTTCACTTAATAAAAATATCTTGGCATCATGTGGGTTTTTAACATCCTGGGGGCTGGATTCTGCATCACTACCATCAATAAGACTTTCACCATTGATTTACATAGGCCCTGGCCCCTAGTTTTCTCTGTATGGGGGTGCTGACGGAAAGGTTCATTATTCCTTTATATTGTTCTAGAGATATACTCACCATTAATAAAAGTTTATAGTAATCCTTCTCAGTGTTAGCTATTGCCACGGTGCAATCCTGAGTTTTAACTGCATGGAGCAGGCTGGCAGAAGACTGTCCACGTTCTTCAGAAACACTGAAGGATTTTATCAAAACAGTGGTATTTAGGCACCTAAATACTGACATCAACAGGAGTTAGGAACTTAATACCTTTGAGGGTCTGGGGCCTAGTCCTCCATTCATAAACATAAAGCTAGCTACTAACAGAACTTAAGCTGAATATCCATACACCCAGAATACTTATACCAAATAAACTAGAATGGTTAAGAATAGTAGGAAAAGAGAGACTGCACCTCACTTCTTACAAATACAAGAAGCAGTTCAGACTTGGCCCCAGGTGATGGTTCAGCACTAGAATGAGAAACAGCATCCTTCAGTTACCCCCTTACACAACCTTACGCTATTGACAGGAACCCCCGTCTCAACTGTGCACCTTCAAGCCACATTTTTTTACTATGCCTGCTTTCTCACAATACTTAAATTCGCTACACGTTGTTTCAATGCACTTCAAAATTTTACATGCACTCTGCTGACCTCTATTTACGTTCAGGACAAATTGCTAGGAAGAATACCAAAGAATAGCACAAGCATTCAGGGAACAAAATCAGAAAGGCTAAGGCACAAAATGAGTTACGCCTACCAAGGGACATAAAAGGAAAAACTGAGTGAAGGGGAGATGGGCAGCAGCCGCTTGCTTCCTGCCAGGTCCCAGCTTAGTGCTGGGAGGCAGGCAGTAGGCCCCTGCTTCCTCTCCGGTCACAGCTCCCGGCTGAGAAGCAGGCAGCAACCACTAGCTTCTGGGTCCCAGCTGGCACAGAAGCCTCCTTTGCCCCAGCTCGGATTGGGTGGCAGTCACCCACCTCCTGGACTGGAAGCCAGGCAGCAGCCACCTGCAACTTGCCCAGGTGTCAGCCCCATTCCTTGGCTCAAAGCCCAGTGCCCAGAAAACTCGTCAATTTCACTGCTCTAGCTGAGCAGTGAAATTGACAACTATGACAACCCCAGATTTTACCAGTTACCCTCTTTTCCTCTCTCTCTCTCTCATCCCTTCCGCCTCTCAAATCTATGGCAAAAAATTTGGCACGGCACTTTATGTTCCCCAGCATCAGCATGCTGCTCAAAGCTTCCTAGCTTTGGCCAACATCACCTCTAGCCCAGGTACATACTTGAGTTGCACACCCCTGGTGTAAAGGTGGTAACCCTACACACACTAGATCTGACATCTGTCCTATCACGGCCTTATATACTCTACCCTTCGTCCAACATATAGCTTACATTAGTCTGTAAATATAAAATCCCATGGAAATTGAGTGTTGGGGTGGTACTTAAAATTGTCAGAAGTTAGGGGGTACTTGCTACTTAAAATGTTGACAAACACTGTTCTGGGATATATTGAAAAAGGTGTCATATGTAAGACACAGGAGGTAACTGTTCCTCTCTACTCAGCCCTGGTAAGGCCCCACCTGGAATACTGTGTCCAACTCTGGGTGCCACAATTTCAGAAAGATGTGGAAAAACTGGAGAGAGAGTCCAGAGAAGAGCAACAAAATTGATAAAAGGTTAGGAAACCTGACCTGTGAGGAAAGAATGAAAAAAAACTAGGCATGTTTAGTCTTGAGAAAAAAAGATGGGGACAGGAACCTGGTAACAGTCTTCAAATATATTAAAGACTGCTATGAAGAGGCCAGTGATCAATTGTCCTCCATGTCTACCAAAGCTAGGACACGTAGTAATGTGCAGCAAGGGAGATTCAGCTTAGATTGTAGGAAAAGCTTTCTAACTTAAGCATAGTTAGGCTCTGGAATGGGCCTCCAAAAGAGCTTTTGGAATCCCCATCACTGGAGATTTTTAAAAACAGCTTGGACAAACACACCGATCAGGAACAGTTTAGTCATACTTGGTCCTGCCTCATCACAGAAGGTTGGACTTGACTTCTCTTGATGTCTTCCAGCCCTACATTTCTAAGATTCTATTATTTAAAGTGTTACTTTAAAAGAAACACTGTGCATGTACAAAACTGATTTTCTCATACCCTCATTACTCAGCTAAATCGGTGTATCTTACCTAATTTAAATTTTCTATATAATCAAGTTTGGAGTAACAGCTGATCAAGAGATCTCTCACACACAGTTTATATACATATAAAAATTGTAGGAAAAGTAATATTTTTCACTCCACACTTACTTTAAAACAACAAAATAACTGCACTGTTCTTTTCCCTCAATTTTTTTCAGAAAGATTATCACCAGACCTAGAAAGCTTCAGTCAAAAAAATAAAAGCCTGAGAAAGTTACGAGCAACTGAAACAGTGCAATTTATAATGAAAACACTTCACTGGGGTTATCATAACATCTATAATACCTTGATCAAGGGATGGTGGTAGGAATGTGGTGAATGGGCTATACCCATGTGTAAATATTTGACTTTTTTTGCATGTGTACACAAATATGAAAGAAAGTACAATGGATAAAGAATAAGTGTGCAAGTGCTTTGTGATGGAAAACCAAATGCACCCAAATACAACTGGATAGACAAGCCTTGGAATATTTGTTAACTCTAGTTTTAAAAGGGGCAAGTCTCTGAAAATCTAGTTTGGGGAACAATATGCATTGGCAGGGGGAGGATACATTATGACTTAATTCTCTCCTACAACTCATCTCTAAGTGCTATACATCTATATTTTCAAAGCCATTAACTATGACATAGAAGGCACCACTGTAAGTCTTTTAATGCATATTATGTCAGCTCTCATTGAGTTACAAATGGCTTAAAAAAAAAACAGTGAAAAGACCTATCTTTTTTGCCGTGTGTGGATGATTTGTTACTCATTTTGTTCATTTTCTTTCCTTGCTGCAACAGAAAGTGTTGAAAAAGACAGCAAGGCTAACTATACTGACTGCCTCTATAAATATCAGAAAATGAATGCTTCGCTAACTGCACATATTAGTCATTCTGGTTAGTAAAGAAAGCATCCAATTAAATTTCAGCACGTAATATAGACAATTTCCAAAGGAAAATATGAAATGCTTTACATACAGAAAGGGTCTGATCCTGTACCATTTACATCAGTGGAAATTTTGGCATTAGCTTCAATAAGAGTAGGACCAGAGCCAGAGTTGTTAAACTTTCATTACTGTATTAAGGCATAGTCCCAGAAAAACAAAAATCATAAGAAAGTTAATATCATAATCCAGAGGGTTATTGCGCTCTCTCTCTAAGAGAGAGAGAGAGAGACTCACATTAGAAAGTCAGTTGCCAACCTAACCATTAGCAGAGCTGATTCTGGAGCTAGGAGGACATATGTTTGAATGCTGAACTGACATGGCTATAATGCTAAGTCTACTTGCAAACACTGCTCAAACTATTCCCCTTTCTAGGATTTATTTCTGGCCTGGGCGACGTATGTAGCACAGAATTTCCATCAGACTTTATATAAGTTCCAGATTCAAAATACAAAAGTATAACTGGATCAGCCTCTTTTAGGCTAGTCACCTCTCAGTTGGGACCACACAGTGCATCAGGCTCAGTGGTCAAGAAGAGGGGAATACTGAAACAACAAAAAATATTTATCTCAGGGTACAATGATTAGACGATTTAGTGTCCCTCTCTCCTGCATATATCAAACCATTCAAAAAAAAAACAAGGGAAAGGATATACAGAAGAAGGAAAATCATCTTCAAGATACCTTTTCCCTAAGCCCTCAAAATGTTCAATAGGAAGATTATGATGTGAGGGAAGAATCAGTGATGATCTATGCAAGGTCCACCCAAAATTTACAGTTGTATACACAGTCTAAGAACTGGAACTTTCTGCTAAAATGATCAGCCATGAAATAAACTGTTCCTAATCTTTTGTAACTATTTTTCTTCAAAATGCGTTACTCATATCCACTCCATAACAGGTGTGTGGGCGCCACATGCACGGATTCCAGAGATTTTTCCCTCAGTGGTATCCATAGGGCCAGCTGTAGCACCCTTTGGGGTCACATGCACATGCACCGGTATAAGGGATGCTGCTAAACCCTCCATCCCCTCAGTTCCTTCTCGCCAACAACTCCAACAGAGGGGTAGGAGGGTGGTCATGGAACAGACATGAGCAACACATCTCAAAGAACAAAAGTTATTAAACTATTTTTCTTCTTCAAGTGCTTGCTCATGTCCATTTCATGCCAGGTTACTCAGAAACAACACCCTTGGAGGTGGGGCTAGGATTTCATGGATGTGCTGACTGCAACACAGCTTTCCCAAAGCATCATCACAGGCCTGTTAAGTGATGGCATAGTGAGACGTGACGGTATCGATTTATGACCACATTGCAGCCCTACAGATGTGGAATCTGCATGAGGAACACTGCTGATGACGCTTGCACACTTGTAGAATGAGCCGTCACAATCGCCAGGGGCAGGACCTTTGCCTGCTCATAGTAAGCCAGATGTAGGCAGTGATCAAGGATGAGATTCTCTGGGATGACACTGGGAGACCTTTCATCCTGTCAGCTACAGCAACGAATTGATGCATAGATTTACAAAATTCAATATAAAAGGCCAGGGCTCGTCTAACATCTAAGGTATGAAGCTACCTTTTCTCCTTGGTGCTCTGAGGCTTTGGAAAAAAGACCAGCAGAAAAACGTCCTGTTTGACATGGAACTGCGACACCACCTTTGGCAGGAAGGCAGGGTGATGATGCAGCTTGACCTTGTCTTTGAAGAACACCATATAAGGGGGATCTGAAGTTTACGCCTAAAATTTGGAGACTCTTCTGGCCAAGATAATTGCCATAAGGAAAGCGACCTTCCATGAAAGGACCAGTAAAGAGCAAGACACAAGAAACTCAAAGGGGGGAGAGTCCCATGAATCTTGACAGGACCAAATTCAGGTCCCAAGGAGAGATCAGATCATGGACCTAGGGGTAAAGCCTTTCCAAGCCCACGGGGAACTTGACTGTTACCTCATGGGAGAAGACTGATCTGCCTTGGAGTGGAGGGTGGAAGGCCGAGAAGGCCATCATGTGAACCTTGACTGAGGATAGGGTCAGACCCTGGTGCTTTAGGAGGAGCAGATAGTCCAAGATGGACTGTAAGGACGACTGAGATGGGGAAAGGTTCCATTCAGATGCCCAGGAGGTGACGCACTTCTGATTTGTCAGGTGAGTACCTTTGGTGGAGGGATTCCTGTTACCTAGCAAGACTTGCTGGACTTGCTCAGAACAGGCCCACTCCTCTGGGTTTAGCTATGCAGCAGCCATGCTGTCAGGTGCAAGGAGGCAAGGTTCTGATGGAGCAGCCAGCCTTGAATTGGCAAAATCAAGTCTGGACACTGTGGGAGCGCCTGAGGGGCTGCCACCACCAAGTCTAGTAGCATGCCGAACCAATGCTGGTGAGGCTCCGCCAGGGCTATTGTGATGACCTTCACAATCTTTAGGAGGATTTTATGAACTAGGGGGAAATCAGGGGGAAGGTGTATAAAAGGCTGCCAGTCCATGGCTGAAGAAAAACATCAGAGAGAGCCTTTGCCAAGCCCCTGTACTGAACAGAAATAAAAGCATTTTCTGTTCTGTCTGGCAATGAACAATGCACCTGGGGAGTCCCCCACTTCTGGAAGATGAATCTGGCGACCTCCAGGTGAAGGGACCACTTGCCACAGGCCAGGCAATCTCTCTGTGTTCCCTGAAGTTTATAGGCAAGTACAGCTCCTCCTGGGACCAGAGACCTTGTGTTCTGAGACCGCCCAGGTCTGACACATCCAATACCAAGGTCACCATTAGTTGCTAGGCCATGAAGGGTATTCCTTTTGTCACGGAATGTGGATCTGATCATCATGTTAGGGAGGCCAATATTGACAATGGAATCATGAGAACAGCATCCAAGTGGTGTCTTCCCAGGGTGTAGACTGACACCAACCACATCTGCAGGGGCCTAAGGCATAGTCTCACCTACTGCACCACACAGGTACAAGCTGCCATAGGCCCTAACAGTCTGAGGCACACTCGAGCTGTGGTAACTGGGTGAGCTATGACCTGGTCAATCAAACCTGACAGTCTGGAATCTGGTTGCCTCTACCTGAGTTGAGGACTGCCCTGATGAATTCTATTCTTTATACTGGAATCAATGTTGATTTCCGTTAGTTTATCAACAGACCCAGTGCCTGACACATGACTCAAATCAGAATGATGCTGTGCTGGACCTGTCCTCTTGAATGGCCCTTGATCAGTCAATCATCGAGGTATGGGTAGACTTGTATGCCCCAATGTCTGAGATAGTCCACAACTAGTGTCGTACACTTTGTGAACACCCTTGACAGACCAAAGGGGAGTGCAGTGAACTGGTAGTGATGTTGGCCTACTATAAATGTGAGGAATCTCCTGTGTCCATAGAAGATGGAGATATGGAAATACATGTCCTTGAGGTCAAGGTTGGCATACCAGTCTCCTGAATCCAGCAAGGGAATGATGGAGGCCAGCCAGACCATGCAGAATCTTAACTTGAGATATTTGAGGCGGCGCAGATCCAGGATGGGCCATAGGCCCCCTTTGGCTTTGGCATTAGAAAGTAACAGGAGTAGAACCCATTCCCTCTCAAGTCTTGGGGAAATTCCTCTACAGCCCCTCACCCGTAGGAGGGCTTGCACCTCCTGGATGAGAAGTTTCCCACGAGAAGGGTCCCTGAAGTAGGAAGGGGATGGCGGAGGTGGGAAAGAGAGAGAGAAACAAACTGGAGGGTGTACCCCACCGCTATGGAACTGAATACTCATTAGTCTGCTGTTATAGAAGACCATGCAGGAAAGAAAGACGGTCCAAAAATAAATGTGGGGAAGGTGAATCCTGTACTGAGGCTGGTCATAGAGATGGCTATGGTCCTGGCCACCGAGTCTTCCCCATCTAAGGCTGCCTGGAGGGAGGTCCTGGCCACTCACTTGGCCTGGCGCCAGCAGTCAACCCCGCACCAGAATCCAATGTGTAGGTGGGGTTTCAGTATGTCCTCAGCAATGCAATGGATTCCCCTTCTGACCCCGATGAGGACTCCTCCCTCAGGGCCATGGTGGGGTCATTCCTGCTTCTGCTTGTCGGCTGTGCTGGAGGGATCAGTGCCAGGGATCCATGGACCGGTGCTGAGGCCCACTGTGAAGGTCCTATGGCCAGTTTCCCTTTGGAAGGCACTGCACTGGCCTACACTGAAGAAAGGTTCAGCAGTCCTTGTGATCTACTTTCCCCTGCCATCCTGGTTGGTAAAGGGACTTGAGGCATAGGCAGCACTGCAACGTCTGTGGTGTCAATGGGACTTGCTGCTGCTGGGTGCCCCGACCACTCAAGGGAGTCAGTGGTGGGTCATGGGCAGGGCTAGGTGCTGTAAGGGGAGATGCTGTCACCGACCCAAGCTCCATGGTCTCACCTAGTCCACTGTTCCCCTCTTGTCCCTCTTGGGCCTCAGGGAGCACCCTCTCCTGGTGTATTGTTTTCTGTGCCTCTTTCTTGGCACTGGTGATGGTGAGCACTGCCAGAAAGGACCCAGAAGTGCACTCGGTATGGATGCCAATGTGCTTGGCCTCAAAACGGAGCAGCATAGCTTAGAGGGTGATCTAAGTACTGTGTCTATCAGCAAGGCCTTCAAGCAAATGTCCCTGTCTTTTTCTATGAGCAGCTTAAACCCCCTGCAGATCTTACACTTATCTCTGATGTGAGCTTCCCCAAGGCAGTTAAGGCAGCTTGTATGCGGGTCACTCACTGGCATGGGCTTATGGCAGGTCACCCATGGTTTGAAGCCCAGGAATCAGGGCATGTCCCGTTCCTGCAACAAAGTCCCTGGATGGGAACACTATCCATACCATCTACGAACACTAAAAGCTACAACTATACTTAACTATCAGAACTATATACACAATACAATGAGACGAAAAACCACTGGAGAGGACTTGCAAATGCAAGAGAGTCATTCCAGCAATCGTCATGGGTGGTAAGAAGGGCGGGCGGGGGGGCTACCAGCACCCTTATACCAGCACATATGCGCGTGACCCCAGAAAGCGCTAGAGTTGGCCCTACAGATATGACAGAGAGGACAATTTTGATTCATCAGAAGCTGATTGGGTCCTAAAGGAAAGCTAGTACACATGATCATCTACTAGCTCAGCCAGTGAAATTTTCCTTTTACATACAACTCTTTGTAATCTGGCCAAACCGGACTGTCACTATGCAAAAGAATAAATGGACACAAATCAGACATAGAAATGGGAATATCCATAAACCAGTCGGAGAGCACTTCAATCTCCCGAGACATGCAGTAGCTGACTTGAAGTTGACATATTTCTAAAAAACAGATTTCAGCAAGAAACTGCAGAGCTGGAACTCATCTTCAAACTTGATACAATCAAACTGGGTCTGAATAGGGACTTGGAATGGTTATCTCATTACAAGAACTAGTTATCACTGTTCACACATTCTCACCTTCTAATCAATGGTTGTGAATAGGCCTCTTCTACTCTAACTTTGCTATTACCTATCCTCCCGATTGTTGTTCCGACCCCTTGGCTGTATGTATATATAGGTATATATATATATATTTCCATTCCCTGCATCTGACGAAGTGGGTTATAGTCCACAAAAGTGTATGCCTGCAGAAATTAAATTTGTTAGTCTTTAAAGTGCTACAGGACTCTTGGGTTTTTTTGTCATCTAGACATGCTTACATCACAATGCAACACTCATGGAGTTTTAATATCAAAGGGCTGCAGTTTTGTGCTCCATCATTCAATTATAGCATACACCCGCTGATTTGTTGTCAGATACTGGGATTAGGATGCCAGTGACAAAATTGCCTGAACTTTTCATGTCTATTAAAAATCTAAAACTGATAAGCAGCAATCAAGACACAGCCCCTGAATAATTATATAGTGATAGGTCCCATTTGAAACAGCTGCATTACTGTAGACATGGCAGCCTGAAACCTATTCTTCATAAGTAACAGGTCATCTATACTGGACACACGCAGCAATAGCCTAACAAATAGGTTATTTGCAACTCTTTCTCTAATACATGTTTAACTGGTTTGTGTGTCCTGTAGGACTCCAAATCTCCTTCCTTTAACCCACTTGTAATTAGAACTGGTTGGATTCGTTCCAAGTAAGTTATCTAACAAATTTAGACCTTTTCCTCTTCCTAAATTATTTGGGAATGGATAAATTATTCAAAATAATTAAACCAACAGTTTGTGGGAACAAGCTTTTGGTTGTAGTTATATTGTAAAGTGGTCATTTGAAATATTTGCTATTCATGCAGTATTACTGGACACCTTTTCTACATCATACTGTTCCAAATCCCCAGTTGAATTACCTAAGATTTTTTGGTTCCACAAACATTCATATTTGTTCAATGAATATATCATGCAAACAATAAAAGGAGCTTTTCAAAGCCGCTTTGATAGGACCACCAGCACACACACACTCAAGTAATGTGCTACTGTAGCTTTTGGGAAAATGTTGCATGCCAGAAACCTTCTTGTGAAAAAGCTTGCTCACCTGCATGTTCAGAAACAAAAAGGGTCATGCATACCAGCAGAGCATGTCAGTAGGATTTATTTGCAAGAACACTCATGAATACTTTTTGTGTCCCCCCCAGCTTTACTTGTGGCATCATGCTGGCAAATTACCTCAGTTCTGTTGCTATTAAAGAAAACGTATCTGAAATTCAACAAGGCTAGTAATTTGCTCCTCTCGATTTTGGAAGGATTGACATTTTTAATCAAGAAAACATGTAGAAGATAATAAAAGTGATAGATTGTCAAGGACAAATTATATCAAACCAACCTAATAGCTTTGTTTGACAGAACAAGAAGCCTTGTGGATAGGAGAGAAGTGGTAGATGTGGTATATCTTGACTTAACTAAGTCTTTTGATACTGTCCCACAAGGACACTTCATAAACCCAGATGGAGCTACTATAAGGTGGGTTCATAACTGATTGGAAAACCATTCCCAGAGCGTAATAATCAGTGGTTCACAGTCAAGCACATTATGTGGGGTCCTGTAGGGATCACTTCTGGTTCCAATTCTGTTCAATAATTTCGCTAATAGCATAGAGAGTATATTTTTAAAGTTTGTGGACAATACCAAGCTGGGAGGGGTTGCAAGTACTTTGGTGGATAGGATGAAAATCCAAAATCATCTGGACAAACTGGAGAAATGGTCTGAAGTAAACAGAATGAAATTCAATAAGTACAAATGCAAAGTACTCCACTTGGGAAGGAACAATCAGTTGCACACATACAAAATGGTAAATAACTGCCTAGGAAGGAGTCCTACACAGAAAAGGATCTGGGGATCACAAGCTAAATATGAGTCAAGAGTGTAAAACTATTGCACAAAAAAAGCAAACATCATTCTGAAATGTAGTAGCAGGAGTGTTGTAAGCAAAACACAAGTAGTAATTCTGCTCCACTGCATGCTGATAAGGCCTCAACTGGAGTAGTGTGTCCAATTCTGGGCACCATATTTCATGAAAGATGTGGACAAATCGGAGAAAGTCCACAGAAGGAACAACAAATATTAAAGATCTATGAGAGAAGATCGAAAAAAAAATGGGTTTGTTTAGTCTGGAGAAGAGAAGATTGATGGAGTCATGATAAGTTTTCCAGTACATAAAAGTTTGTTATAAGAAAGAGAGAGAAAAGTTGTTCTTTTTAACCTCTGAGGATAAGACAAGAAGCAACAGGCTTAATTGCAGCAAGGGTGGTTTAGGATGGCTATTAGGAAAAACTTCCTAACTGTCAGGGTAGTTAAGCACAAGAATAAGTTGCCTAGGGAGGTTATGGAATCTCCGTCACTGGAGATTTTTAATAGCAGGTTAGACAAACACCTGTCGGGGATGGTCTATATAATACTTAGTCTTGCCTTGAGTGCAAGGGACTGGACTAGAAGACCTCCCAAGGTCCCTTCCAGTCCCACACATCTATGACTCTATAATCACTATTTAATAAATCATTGAGTTGTGAATGTGAAACATATTTTGATAAGAAAAGCTTATGTATTAAAAACAGTTAAGGTTGTATTGTTTAAAAAATAATTTATTTGCTCTCTCATGTGTTTAATTAAATTCCAGTTACCATACTAAGGCAGCTGGCAGCTGATTAAAAAGATAATCAGTCACCGTTTTCTAACATACTAAACATACAATTAATAAGAATTTGAAGCTATGTTAAGGTATATCATTGATAAATAAATGTATATAGTTATAGTGTACCCTCACTAGCAAATTGATGTACCAAATCTAGTGTAAAGCCTTTATTTAGTTGTAAATCAACAGGTTTTAAAAATTATATCAACCAATAAGAATGTGCCTTTCTTTAGAAAAAACTGAAGTACAAATGGCAAAGTTGATTAAAAATGAGTATTTAAATCACAGCTTTCAACTTGCTGATTTAAATCATGATTTAAATTGCTGACTTAAAATTGCCTTGATTTAAATCAATCTAGCCTGTCATCACCAAAATAGCTCACAAAGCAATATACAGAAAGAGAATCTATTGTGTTTTTGAGCGAAGCACTGCATGTCCAGACAGAAAATACACATTTCATCAAACCAAGAAACAGACATTAAATAAATAGGGAAAAGGATAAGGCAACTGATCAAGGACAAGCAAGAATTCGTCAGTGCCCAAGATTCATAGCAGAAATAAGACGACTCCTCTTTAAAAAAGGAAGAAAACTCCTGCTAAAAGCTGATTAAAACCGTAACAGCAGCCTCAATAATGCCAGAGACACCAAAGATTCTGCAACTAAATCGTTCTTTAAAAAAGGAATGTTTCGAAAACCAAGAGAAACAAGCTATATGTAGCCAATACATTTACTTCTTTAATGTTTTCATGAACCCTAAATTCACTTTGAAAGGTTGGATTAGCACCTGTGAAAACTGAAGTTTTCTAGTTCTCAACAGAACAGGCACATCACAAGCAGCAGCAGCCCAAGCCTACCTTGACCCTTCTTTTGGTTTGAATTTTTGGAGGACTTTATTTAATGAAATACTAGTTGTTTAGATCGTATCATTTAACATACAAAGAGAATTTAATTCTGAATTTAACAGATATATTGTTCTTTTATTCTTTAATCTATTGTATAGTCTGATACATTACAGGTCAGTCTAGACTGATTTAAATTAAAGGATTTTAATCACTGATTGTATCATGATTTAAATCAGCAAGAAGGAAATCAATTTTAATTGCATTTTATATTTATACTTTTTAGTTATTTTCCCAAGGAAAGATTCATTCTAATTGGTTGGTAACCATTAAGATGTTGATTAGCAACTAAACCTAGCCTTTCCACTAAAGTTCTTTTTACTAACCAGGAGGATACACATTTATTCAACCAATTATATATCTTACCTTACATTTATTCAGATTCTAAATGTTTACATTTTGTATTATGTTAAAAAATGGTGAATGATGAATTTTTTATTTACTAGATGGATTAATTTTTACTTGTGATTTGTGTCAATCTCTATTTGCATGGAAATTTAAATTCAATGAAACATTCACAAAAACTTCATTTTAATTTATTTTTATTTAAAAAGCTAGCTTAATCTTTTTTTCTTATATGTCCAGTGCTTTTATCAAACGTTTTGCATGTAAAAGTGATTTACTGGACAGTTAGTGTGGTGTAATGAACTAACTGTTTCTGGTCACCACGTCCAAGATTTCAGATCTAGTAGATCTCATCCTCTCACCCCTAGATTTTATTTATAGATTGGAAGTGGAAAACAAGCTTTCCTGCTTTTTCAACTCCCAATTGGTTTCTTAACTTTTAATGAACTAGTCATTTTAACTGAACTAGTCGAATAAACTGAAATGAAAAAAATATTCTCTCTGCAGAAGACACTACTGCTGTCAAAAATTGGTTTAACACTTAAGCAAACTATGGTTCCAGGTAAGTAGCCACTCACTCCCATCAATTCAGTGGGTTGATTTTCTGTAAACCTTGGCAGAAAACACATACTAATATTTTTTATATTTAATTTGAACGATTTTAATATTTTATAGCATATATTATACACACACAAAAATATATATATAATTTAGCCTGAAACAGGGGTTGTCAATTTCAAATAGGTTTATTTGTAAATAGGTGGATTTAAGGGATATTAAAATAAAAACAACTGAAAACAAATAAATTCAATATTTTAATAATTGATTTTCATCCCCCCTGGCAGGAGTTTAATAGCAGTAACATTTACAAGAAATGTTCTCTCTCCTACAGACAGCTCTAAAAGTTTCTTAATCTCCTGCCCACTTCCAAAGAAACAGAAGTGAAGCTTGCCAATCACATTTCTCTGGATTCCCTAGATCAGCCACGACAACACATAAATGAACCAGACAAAGTATGAATAAGACTGGTTACGTGTCTGATAACAGACTAATTTTTATTTCAGATTTCAGTTGAATTGAAGGACAACTACAGAAGTAATTGTCATTTGATAGACTAAACTACCAAGAAATGGATATTTAGATCTAAACTTCAGACTGCAATAACTCCATGGATGTGGAGATAACGGCATGCTGCTTCCACAGTGAGATTTTCTGCCAATGCATGAGGTAAGTTGAACCAAAATACAAAGACCTCCATCATCCAGAGGGTCTAGCAATTATCTGCTTCCTAAGAACTACACACAGGACTGCTCCATCAGTTACATATAACAGCCTCAAAACAGAGCAATTAACCTTTAAGAACAGCGTTTTCTAGGCTACCAGCCCCATGCTAAGTAGGGTAGGTACCAATATCTCCAGAGGACTAAGAATGCATTTTTCTAGATCACAAAACAGAAAGAGCAGTAGATGGTATCAGGACTGGTATCAGTGGGTCAGCTTGCCACTGGAAGAGAAATCTGGGTATATTCTTAGTACAACTTGTTTATTTTATACTATATACACACACACACAGATACTTAAACAGAGGTGGCTATGAATAGCACTCCAGCAATCCATTTTTTCAAAGCTTTCAGCCCAAACACTTATGCCTAACATGCAGGGAGCAATTTTAGCTCAAGAATTGACACTAGTCAGAAAGATCAAGGCAGAGAGCCAATTTCTTTGCTGTTTGCCACAGCTCTCCCAAGGAAACTCACCACAGAAAATACCAACACCACAGCTTTAAAGGCTTAAAAACTTGCTTGAACGCAAGGAAAAAGAAGTTCAAGACTATGGGCAACTGCACTGCCCGTTTGCCACTGCTGTAACAACAAACTACAGTTCTGAAGTAGAATTAATTTATTCCATCACACAATTGTCCTCTGATATGGTGAAATATTCTCAGAGTTACTTATACTGATTTCACAGATCTCGATATCCATTTTACTGAATGTAATGAGAATACATTATTTCCTTTTTCTTCGGGCAGACTTGGAAATTATACAGCTTGAGTCTTACCATTCCATGAAATGATCCACTTTCATACAGTGGGATAACAATACAATTCTAAACCATTTTTTAAAAGGAAAAAGTAGTAAGTTCTTTAAAAAATAGTAATCTTTTTTTTAAATCCCATTCAAATGGAGGGAATGTATTCCTGTTATTTACTTCAGGAGACTGGAAGTCAGGATTATTGAGCTGTTCCCAAGTCTGCCTCGATTCACTTATTTCTCTACAGCTCATAGATAAAAAAAAAAAAGTATAATCCTACCTCCTTCCCTCCCTCCTTCTCAGGGAAGTTGTGAGCATTAACTTAATCTCTACTGCATGATGATTCAGCTGGAAGCTGCAATAAAAATGGTTTATTACTATGAATAACTAAAGTAAGATTCCCCTATTATAGAAAGGGAAATTGGTACAAATGCAGCAGCAGCCATTGAAGGTTGATCACCTATATCTTTCACAATTCTGTTTGTTAACTACCATATTGCTGAGATTATAGTAATACAAGATGGTTTTGCTAATAGTGTTTTATCCTGGGAAAGTTAAATTTGTTGATTATGATGTGATTGGAATGATGCCACATAGAACAGATGTATTAACAAAATAGACAGTAAAACATAAATGAATGCTAGGAAGTTGTGTGTCTGGACAAAATTAGTTTTGTTTAATGACCTAATGATTTCAAGGTCAGCCAATAGCACAGTATGGAAAGAATCAAATCTCTGTTTTCCGGTTA
Organism: Mesoclemmys tuberculata; assembly: GCA_007922155.1. Classification (NCBI taxonomy): domain Eukaryota; kingdom Metazoa; phylum Chordata; order Testudines; family Chelidae; genus Mesoclemmys; species Mesoclemmys tuberculata. The sequence continues at coordinate 10,406,662 of ML675612.1, read as the reverse complement.
AACAGAGAAGCCCTGGTTCTCCTTCGAGTGGTTGCTCAGATGCATTCCACTTAGGTGTGTGCGCGCCCTCGTGCACAGCCCTCCGGAGAACTTTTCCTAGCAGCCCCTGCAGGGGCCGGTCTCAGCGCCCCCTGGAGTCCCGCCCTTATGTGGCGGTACATATAGCGGGACCGGCCCCTCCCCTCCTCAGTTCCTTCTTTCCGCCCGTGACGGCCAGTTGAGAACTACCCCTGCTCTTCAACAGTTTGTGTTTCTCCTTAAAAAAAGTGAGTAGATAGTTTATCAGTTCGCCCTGAACTAAGTTAGTTTTTAGTTAGTGAGGGTTTTTAGTTAGTTAGGGAGCCTTCGGGCTCAAGGCGTCCCGGCTATGCCGGGTTCGCCGGGCTTCAAGCCATGTGCTAGCTGCGGCAAGGCCTTCCCAGCTAGCGACCCCCATGACCGTTGTTTGCGGTGTTTGGGGGAACTGCACCGTAGAGATCGGTGCAGTATCTGTAAGTCCTTTAAGCCTCGGACTCAGAGGGAGCGTGAAGTGAGGCTTAGGGCTTTTCTGATGGAGTCCGCTTTAAGCCCGGCGTCCGAGCCATCGCGGACTACTCCGGCACCGAGTGTGTCTTCGGTGCGGAGTGCGCCTCCAGCACCGGGGGTCTCGGTGCCGAAGAGGAAGAAGCGCCATCCACGCTTGCAGCGCTCCCCCGCACCGCAGGAGCGGCCGGGGTCGAGTTCGGAGGTGCTCCTCCTCATGGACGTGCCGCCGGCATCTGCTCCGGCACCGGCCCCTGCTCCGGCACCGGCCCCGGCACCGACACTTACTAGGGAGGCTCCCCCGACTCCTGGTAGTGGGGGACCCCCTATACGGGACCCTTCGACGCCGGAGGCTATCGAGGCGGCTCAGGCTTTGTTGGAGCTGCCTACGCCTCCGGCACTCTCTCACCGGAGAGAGCCAGAGCCCGTTTCCCGGGGCAAACCCGCGATGGGGGGCCCCGAAGGGTGGGCGGCCCCGGCACCGGTGGACAGGCCGCCCACCACCCGACGCAGGAGAGTCGAGCTCGGAAGCTCCTCTCCATCTTCGTCCTCGGACGACGCGTCGCAGCACCGTTCCCGGCACCGCTCCAGGTCCCGGCACCGCTCCCGGCACCGTTCCAGGTCCCGGCACCGCTCCGGACGTCGCTCTTCGTCGCGGCACCTCTCCTCGTCGTCGAGTTCTGACTCGGCACCGAGACGGCGTTCTCGGCACCGCTCCCCAGCATCAAAGCGGCGAAAGACTTCCCGGTACCGGTCGCCTTCTTCTTCGGCGTCGCCTCGTCGGCACCGAAGTAGGAGTCGCTCCTCGAGATCGTCGCGTGGCGGGTCTCGGAGCGCTCCTTCCCGGCGTCATCACCGCCTGCGTTCTCCTGACTCGGGGTCCCGGACTCGACGTCAGGAACGTATATGGTCGTCGGCACCGCAGCCGGCACCGACTGTTGCGGCACCGGACCCAGTACTGTTACCGGCACCGGCACCGACTGTTGCGGCACCGGTTTTGCCCTCGGCACCGGTGCCGCCTTTGAGCTGGCCACAGGGACCCTGGCAGTGGCCGTTATGGGCCCAGTGGGCGGCTCAGATGGGGCAGGGAACTATGTCGGCCCCTGCCTCCGTCACCCAAACTCAGCAAGCACCTTCGGTGCAGGAGGGTGACCGCTCCTCTGGGGAAGAGGAGGTGGAGGAGGACCCTGGGGAGGGCCCCTCCACTGGGCCCCGCCGCCCATCTTACTCCTCATCGCCGGATGAGGCGGCGGTAAGAGACCAAGGAGCCCCGCTCATTGATTTTAAAGCCCACCAGGAGCTTCTAAAGCGGGTGGCTTTGAACCTTGGCCTTGAGGTCAAGGTGTTAGAGGAAGAGGTGGACCCCCTCTTCGGCCGTGTGGGGGCCCAGGGACCAACGAGGGTGGCCCTTCCCGTACATGAGAGGGTCCTGCGCCTGGCTAAGTCAGTCTGGCAGACCCCTGCCTCGGTTGCCCCGACCTCTAAGGGCGCCGAGAAGAAGTATTACGTGCCAGCCGAGGGGCACGAGTACTTGTATGCGCACCCTGCCGCGGGTACTTTGGTGGTGGATGCCGCCAACCAAAAAGACAGGCAGGGTGCTCAGACTGCCTCCCCTAAAAATAAGGAAGGCAGGAGGCTGGACCTTTACGGTAGAAAGGTCTATTCTACTGGGGCGCTTCAGCTGAGGGTGGCCAATCATCAGGCCCTCCTCGGCAGGTATAATTTGAACCTGTGGGACTCCTTAAGGAGGTTTTCGGAGTCTCTCCCTCCAGACCAGGCAGTGGACTTTGGTTTGGTGCTGGAGGAAGGGTTGTCTGTGGCAAGTGCGGCCCTGCAGTCTGCGTCGGACGCCGCAGACACAGCCAGCAGGGCTATGGCCTCCGCCGTTGCAATGAGGCGGGCAGCGTGGCTGCAGTCCACAGACTTGTCGTTGGAGGTGCAGCAGTCCATCCAGGACCTACCTTTCGATGGAGCCGCCCTCTTTTCGGAGAGGACGGACGAGAAGCTGCACGCTCTCAAGGACTCGAGGGCAACGCTGCGCTCCTTGGGCCTGTACACGCCCCAGGCGGCTAGACTGCAGAGTCGCCAGCAGCCGCAGCAACCGCCGCAACGTCAGCGGCAGCAGTCTAGGCCGCAGCCTAGGCCCTTCCCCACCGCAAGGGGCAGGGATAGGACCAAGGGCTCTGGACGGCGCGATCGCCCGCCGCCGTCCTCCTCTTCCTTTAAAGGACCCTCTCAGGGGCCTAAGGGGAAGAGACAATTTTGACGGTGTCTCCGAGGGTGGCACCGTCTCATGTTCCCTGGGTTCCCCGCCTTTCCTGGACAGGCTCAAGCCGTATCTCGGCCTGTGGCGGGAAGTAACATCGGACCAGTGGGTCCTCAGCATCGTGCGCTGGGGATATGCCCTTCAGCTCCTGGCCTCCCCTCCCCACTCCCCACCCCCCCCGTCCCTCTTCAGGGACCCATCTCACAAGCAATTACTCCTTCAGGAGGTTCAATCCCTCCTAGTCAAAGGAGCAATAGAAGTGGTTCCACCACTCGAGGTGGGGAGGGGATTCTATTCGAGGTACTTCCTCGTTCCCAAGGCCAACGGAGGCCTCAGGCCTATATTGGACCTGCGCAGGCTCAACAGGTTCATAAGAAAGCTGAAGTTCCGCATGGTATCCCTAGCGTCCATCATTCCCGTTCTAAACCCAGGGGACTGGTTTGCCGCCCTCGACCTGAAGGATGCGTACTTTCACGTCTCCATCCTTCCCGCCCACAGGCGGTACTTAAGGTTTGTGGTAGCTGCTGGCCACTACCAGTTCACGGCCTTGCCCTTTGGCCTGTCTTCCTCCCCCAGAGTGTTCACCAAGTGTATGGCGGTGGTGGCGGCCTTCCTGCGGCGCAGGGGGGTCCAGATATTCCCCTACCTGGACGACTGGTTAATCAGGGGCAAGACCAGGTCGCAGGTGTGCGAGGCGGTCTCTCTCGTCCAGTCCACCTGCCATGCTCTGGGGCTGCTCATAAACGAGCAGAAGTCGACGCTGCGTCCGGTGCAACGCATAGACTTCATAGGGGCCCACCTGGACTCGGTGCAGGCGAAAGCCTCCCTCCCACGTTCGAGGTTCGAAGCCATGACAGCGATAATATCGCAGCTTCAGAGGTGCCCCACGACTACAGCCAGGCACTGCCTGCAGCTGTTAGGCCACATGGCCTCGTGCACCTATGTGGTGAGGTTGGCCCGCCTCAGGCTCAGGCCCCTCCAAGGTTGGCTGTCCAGGGTTTACATGCCCAGCAGGCATGCTTTGAGCAAGGTGGTAACGGTGCCCCCTTGGGTGTTGGGGTCACTGACTTGGTGGCTGGACCCCAGGACTGTGTTGGAAGGGATTCCCTTCAGGGCCTCCACCCCCTCGGTCACCCTGATCACGGACGCATCGGACCGGGGGTGGGGAGCCCATATCACCGGTGGTCTGACCACGCAGGGTCGCTGGTCCCGGGGGGAATTGGCCCTCCATATCAATGTGAAAGAATTGAGGGCGGTCAGACTGGCATGCGAGGTGTTTCGCCACTCTTTATTGGGGAGAATGGTGCAGGTGTTAACAGACAATACCACTGCAATGTATTACATCAACAAGCAAGGGGGGGCGCGCTCCTGGGTGTTGTGTCAGGAGGCGCTCCGACTCTGGGACTTGGCGGTGAGATGCAATTTCTGTTTAACCGCCTCTCACCTGCCTGGGGTCAGGAACGACGAGGCGGACCGCCTCAGCAGGTCATTCCTACCTCAATACGAATGGTCTCTCCACCCAGAGGTGGTGGACAGGATTTTCCGCGTGTGGGGTGTTCCCCATCTGGACCTCTTCGCGTCAGCGCAGAACGCGAAGTGCCCGAGGTTCTGCTCGCTCAGGGGTCGCGAGCCGGGCTCTCTTTCGGACGCATTCCTCCTCGAATGGACGGGGGCCCTCCTGTATGCGTTTCCCCCCTTCCCGCTCTTGCCCAGGGTCCTCTTGAAAATCAAGAGGGACAGAGCGGATGTGATTCTGATCGCCCCGGCGTGGCCGAGGCAGTACTGGTTTTGCCTGCTCCTGGACCTGTCTGTCGCTCCCCCGATCGAGCTCCCGAGGAGACCGGACCTGCTCTCCCAGGACCACGGCCGGCTACTGCATCCCAACCTGGACTCCCTGCACCTGATGGCCTGGAGGCTCTCTGGCTGACGGAGGAGGAGAGAACCTGCTCGGAGCAGGTCCAACGCGTGCTGTTGGGAAGCAGGAGGCCCTCCACGCAGCTCGCCTACAGGGCCAAGTGGAGGAGGTTCACCTGCTGGTCGGAGTCGCGGGGCGAAAACCCCGGTACGTCCCCCGTGCAGGCGGTCCTGGACTACCTGCTGCAGCTTAGGCTACAGGGGTTAGCGTTGGCCTCCCTCAGGGTACACCTGGCGGCCATATCGGCGTTTCACCAGCCGGTGGGGGGACGTTCCCTGTTCTCCCACCCCATGTCGGTGAAGTTCCTCAGGGGTGTAGAGAGGCTTTACCCGCAGGTCCGTGACCCGGTGCCTCCCTGGGATTTGAACCTGGTCTTAGATAGGCTAACGGGTCCCCCCTTTGAGCCCTTAGCCACCTGCCCAATGATGATCCTTTCCTGGAAGGTGGCTTTTCTCGTGGCCATTACCTCGGCCAGGAGGGTCTCTGAGCTAAGGGCCTTAACCTCGGAGCCCCCCTATACCGTGTTCTATAAGGACAAGGTTCAGCTTAGGCCTCACCCGGCGTTCCTGCCTAAGGTAGTCTCCCGGTTCCATTGTAACCAAGATATTTTCCTCCCCGTGTTTTTTCCTAAACCGCACGGGTCCGAGGACGAGAGGAGACTGCACACCCTCGATGTGAGGAGGGCGTTGGCGTTCTACCTGGACAGGACGAGGCCGCTCCGAAAGACCACGCAGCTCTTCGTCGCGGTGGCAGAGAGGATGAGAGGCTCCCCGGTCACCTCCCAGTGCATCGCCAGGTGGATCACCGCCTGCATCCGGCTCTGCTACGAGCGTGCAGGCGTCCAGCTCCCAGGAGTGGTGACGGCCCACTCGACGAGGGCCCAGGCCGCGTCGGCGGCCTTCCTGGAAAGGGTTCCCCTGGATGACATCTGCAGGGCTGCCACCTGGTCTTCGGTGCACACCTTTGCTGCGCACTACGCTGTCATCCAGCAGTCAAGGGACGACGCGTGAGTCGGCAGGGCCGTGCTGAGGGCAGCTCGTCGCTGACTCCTACCCACCTCCAAGGTATGGCTCGGGAATCACCTAAGTGGAATGCATCTGAGCAACCACTCGAAGGAGAAAACGTAGTTACTTACCAGTAACTGTTGTTCTTCGAGATGTGTTGCTCAGATCCATTCCACACCCACCCTCCGTCCCCGCTGTCGGAGTCGGCAGAAAGAAGGGACTGAGGAGGGGAGGGGCCGGTCCCGCTATATGTACCGCCACATAAGGGCGGGACTCCAGGGGGCGCTGAGACCGGCCCCTGCAGGGGCTGCTAGGAAAAGTTCTCCGGAGGGCTGTGCACGAGGGCGCGCACACACCTAAGTGGAATGGATCTGAGCAACACATCTCGAAGAACAACAGTTACTGGTAAGTAACTACGTTTTCTTGGAGTTGCTGAGCACCCTCAACGCCCATTATTTATTTTCATTAATTATTTGTATTAATTACCCACAGATCTGATGGGGCCTTATTTTGCTTGGTGTTGCCTGAATATATAGGAAGGAAGAGCCAGCAAACTAAATTAAGACAAGATATAACGAGTGGGTGTCAACGGAGATGTATGGATTACCAGAAACACTTTATCTAAGAACATATTGTTGATAGCTGGAAGAAATGAGGAGATTTTAACCAGAGTAAAGACTGTCAGAATGAACACCGCACAAGTAAGAAAAATGAAATTATATATAATGTTAGCTATAAATCCCATGGGTAACCTATATTTCACTTTCTGGTTAACCTTGATTTCACATATTAATACACTGAACTGCTGATGTTGGTTGACTCCATAAAATGCCATTTCCTTTGAAGAGCAGGCTTTTGTTGGCAGGAAGCGTGTTTTGTTCTGCTTTGATTTCTAGATTACCGGTACTGTTTCACCACAAACAACGATGTTTTATTTTGAGTTTGTGTTGTTGCAATTTACACCCATATTTTGGTTTGTTTTTTACCACTACTATTCATCACAGATGAATTACATTTAAAAAAGCCTGACATATTTATAAAACACAGAGACTAAGACTGGATCAACTACATTCTTTCACACACACCCCCTCACATAATTTTTAAAACTCTATTAAAGGAAGTATAATCAGTTGTGGTACAAAGGAATAGTTCAAAACACTTTTTAATTAGCATCACCATGGTTAAAATATCACAGGAGCCTGCATGAACAGGAAGATTAAACATACAGGGTTGGGAATGAGGAGGTCTTTAATTCTAATATCAGTTCTACCACTGACTTACTATGTGACCCTTTCCAAGTCTTTTACTGCTCTTCCTCCATTTCCTCATCTGTAAAGCAGGGGTAATACATTGTGTTAGAGGCCCAGTACAATTTGAGTTGCTTGACCACTGTCCTACGGGCCTAGCATAGCTTCAGTTGCTTGCTTGGCTATTCTGACTCCTGCAACATGACATCTTCCAGCTGGCAGAGACTAAATAACCTTATAGATGTCTCAGTTTCTGCATAGCATGGCACATAATACGACAAAATACAGATAATATATGCTTGCAGCTGCACATAAATAATGGTGATGAAAACAACAAGTTATCCTTGAACGTCTGGGGGTACAGTTTTATTACCAAGCGGTGTACTTTTACTCCTCCCCTCCTATCACCAGATGTTGTTTTGACGACCACAATTATCATGGTAAAAATAAAATGTAATTAAAAATAAAAACCCAATGTAAATAATTGGCATATATAATAATAAAATAAAAATAAATAAATAAAGGTTGTTTATAAAAAAGTATAAAAAGTCACCACTTAGACAAGGGGGGGGGGCGCTCCATCAACACCTGACTCCGCAGGTGGTGCTGCCGGTTGGACCAGGGGATCCACTGACTCCCTGGAGAGGCCCCTGAAAAAAGCTGTTCCTGTATACAGCCTTCTGAGTAATTGCTTAGCTTTTTAGGCTTAGTGAGTATTACATATGGTAGTTAATTTTAGTCTTTGCATCTAACTAGTATATTTATAGAAACTACATTAAATCTTACTGATCTGCAAATCGGGTGTACCATGTCTCACTGGTATCCACACTAACCACAAAGTATCCAGAATCAACACATTGTACTTTACAGAGATGGTGTGAGTGTTAATTTGTAAAGCATTTTTAACATAAAAAGTGGTACACAAGTACTACATGATTAAAAATTAGTCTCATGCTTAAAGTATAAGGCAGAATAAACATTATTTACTCAACTGCTGTAATACATACTGTTATATGGCAGTACTTTTTTTTTTCTTTTTCTCCAAGTTTTCAGCTAATCAGAACATAGAGCACTTTAAGGTGAAATGAGAAAAGCCTTATGTACTTCCTCTGCTCTCATAAGTTTATTTTCCATTTGCCTCCTTAATTGTTTCTCAAGTAAAAATGCTTTGAAAAAGAACAGAATGAAGAATAATGTAGGACTCAGGTTGCCAGTCTATTCGTGGATTCCAAGGCCTGAAGGGATCATTCTGATCATCTCATCAGACCTCCTGTACCACAGGCCATGGAACTTTCCCAAAATAATTTCTAGTGTATCTTTTAGAAAAACATCAAATACTGATCTAAAAATTGTCAGTGATGGAGAATCCATCACATCCCTGGTAAATTAATTCCAATGATCACTGTTAAAAATTTACACTGTATTTACAAACTGAATTTTTTCTAGCATCATCTTCCAGCCTTTGATCGTGCTGTACCTTTCTTTGCTAGACTCAAGAGCCCATCATCAAATATTTATTCCCCTTGTAGGTACTTATAGACTGTAATCCTTTTATCATTCTCCTGGATCTTCTTTGAACACTCTCCAATTTATCAACATCCTTCTTAAATTGTGGACACCAGAACTGAATAGAGTATTCTATCAGCAGTCACACCAGTCCCAAATAGAGATAAAATAACTTCTCTACTCCTGGCCAAGTGTCCCATTTATGCATCCCAGTATCATTTTAGCTAGCCCTTTAGCCAGTGTCACATGGGGTGCTCAGGTTCAGCTGATTATCCACCACAACCCCAAATCTTTTGTTTCACGGTTTCTTCTTGTTCCCTTTATACAGGTGTTCTTATACAGGCTCACTAACATTAATGAGATTGGAATTAGCCATTCAGAGACAGCGTTGTTCTTGTACTTCATGAAACAGTGATTACTACCTAGACCAAGTAGCTCTTTGAAGAAAATAGAAGTTTCAACCACGTGAAATGCTTTCTCCATCCTTTATGACTGAATGTGTTATCTCCCCAACAGAAATAAGAGAAGGGGGTGTATTTAAAAATGCTATCTATTTCTTTTCTACAAGAATATGCAGTCACAACTATCAAAGTTAAAAAGATTAGAGCACTATTGTACCTGAACATCTAAAATGTATTCTAAACACTACAATTATTTAGCCCTTCACATACAAAAGAGACACCTTATGTGTACAGGGAAACTACGCATGAATACTTCAAGAACTGCAAAAAAACCAAAGTCAGCTACTTTAATATTCTGTGTTGCAGTCTCACCCTCACTCCTTCGATAAAATAACTTTGTGAGCTTTAGCACAACACTGCCATCTGGTGTTGCAAAGCATAGCATGAACTACTAAAGGTAAATTCTCCCAAGAATAGTGCTTCTTTCTACTTCCAGGAAAATCGAAGATGTTTGCTATAGTCATGCTATCAGAAACTTATTTATTGATTGCATAGTGTAAATAATGTGTTACAAAGAAGAGGTCACTGCACCAAAGAGCTTACAACCTAATATTTGTCTACTCTAGTGTGCACTGGACTCCATTCTTTTCCATGGGAAGAGGAAGTTACTAACCTTGTGCAATAAATGATGGTCTTTTAGATGTGTCCCTGTATGGGTGCTCCACTATAAGTATATCTGCACCTTGCAGTGTAGGCGTATCTGCACCTCTAATTGTAGATTTTTGGTAGTAGTGTCCATTCAACCCACACATGCCCTCTCCCTCCTGCATGGTCTGCTTGGATGCTATCTAGTACTGCGCAGGCAAACTTCCCTCAGTTCCTTCTCTACCACAGAGCCCTAGGGAAAACTCAAAATAAAGGAGGAGGGAAGGCTGTGGAGCACCCAAAGGGGGACACATCTTGAAGAAACATCATTACTGCACAAGGTGAGTAACGTCCTCTTCTTTGAGTAGTATCACGATGAATGCTCCACTGTATGTGACTTTGCAGCAGTATGCCCCATGGAGGGCTGGGGCTTCAGAGTGGATTCTGTTACTACAGAAAGTACTGTGGAGCTGAAGGTGGCATTGGAGGCCAAATCTCCAGTGATCGTATAATGTTCTGCAAAAGCGTGGGCAGAAGGTCAAGTCGCTGCTCTGCAGATTTCCAAAATAGGAACACCTTAAGGAATGCAACCGAGGTAGAAATTGATCTCACGGAATGCATATGGACTCTGGACAGAGATAACAGGTTGTGCCCTTGATCACAGTGATTAATGCAACCAGAGACCCATTTAGACAGTCTTTGAGCTGATACTGTGGAGCCTTTAGATCTTTCTGCAAGCAAAAGAAAGAGTTTTGGGGACTTCCTGAAGTCCTTAGTCCTGTCCAAGTAGAATGCTATTGCTCTTCTAATATCTAGCATATGCAGAATTGCCTCCCTGTTGTCACTATGTGGTTTTTGGGAAAACAACAGGAAAATGGATGGATCTGTTGATCCATATGGAAAGTGGAGGCATATTTAGGGAGAAATTTGGGATGTGGCCTCATTTACTTTGTCTTTAAAAAAGACCATGTATGGTAGGTGTGCCATCAGAGCTATTTTTCTTATGCACCTAACTGAGATGATGGCAGTTAGAAATACTGTCTTCATGGACAGATATAAGAGAGAGCAAGCTGCCATGGGCTCAAAGGAAGGGTTAGTCAAAGGCCTGAGAACTAGGTTAAGATCCCAGACTGTAGCAGGTGTTCTCACATGAGGGAAGAGATTCCTAATGCCCTTAAGGAATTTACGGGTCAGTGGGTGAGTACACACCGAGTATCCATCTACCTGATGGTGGAAAGTTATCATCGCTGTGAGATGTATCTTAAGGGAGCTGAGAGTTTTGACTGCTTGAGATCTAAAATGTAGTGTAAAATCAGAAGGAGGGAAGACAAGATCATGTTAAGCACATAGACAACAACAAACTTGGAATTGTTTCCATTTTTAAAGGTTAGTACGTCATACGGTCGACTTTCAGGTGTGTAGCAACACGTCTTTCACCTCATCAGAGCATTCTAAGTCTTGGAACCAAGAAGGAGCCATGCCTAGAAATAGAGGACCCGCTGGTTGGGGTGAAGGATCAGCCCATTGTTTTGAGAAAGCTGGTGAGGAATGGGCCCAATAGGAACTGGAGGACAAATTAAAGTGTGTGTCAAGTAAGGAAACCAGATTTGTCTTGTCCAGGAGCAGGCAGAATAGCCCTCTTTGTCTTGCTGAATTCTCAGCAGGACTTGGATAGAGAGGAAATAGCAGAAAAGCAAGGGATTCCCATCCCATAGGAGGATGAGGGCATCTGCTAGCAAATGTTTCCCTAGGCCAGCTCTGGAGCAATAACAAGGCTATTTCTTGTACCAGTAAGTAGCAAAGAGATCTGTATCAGGGGCTCCCCAAAGGGCGAATATGTCTCAAAGCACCTTTCAGTTCAGTTTCCATTCATGGTCATGAGAGAAATTCCAACTGAGACTGTCGGCTTTCATGTTCTGTATCCCTGGTAGATAGAAAGCTGAGATGAGCATGTTGTGATGGATGCACCAACTCCAAAGTTTGAGTGCTTCTATACAGAAGAATGGACATCTGGCTCCCCTCTAGCCAGATATGTAAAAGATACAGCTCATATTGTCCATCATGACCTTCATATAGGTGTTCTTGATGAAAGGCAAAAAACGTGCACAGGCATTCCTGACAGCCCTTAGCTCCAAAAGATTGATATGGAGGATCACTTTGGTGGAAGACCACTTGCTGTGAACCTTGTGGTAATGTAGGTGAGTCCCCGTGCCCATTAGGGAGGCAGTCGTCATTAGAATCCACATTGATGGCAGTTGCACGAATGGAATGTCCGCTCAGACATTGGATGGGTCTTTCCTTCAGTCCAGGGAGTGCTTTACTGGGGGGCTGGGGTGTGTGGGTGGGGGGCAATTATAGCAGTTTGTCTAGTTTGTTCCAGTTCAGGGAATAGACAGAAGTGAGCCACATCTCCTAACACCTCATGAACATCTGGGCATTTGGGGTGACAAGGATGCATGCTGCTATATGACCTACCAACTGCAGGCAGTTTCTGGCTTGTCTCTATGAAACTCATAAGGGTGGTGAGTCTTTGTAATGGGAGGAATACTCTCACTTGTACTGTGTCGAAGTCAATGCCAAGAAACTCCAGTCGCTTACTGGAGTGAGTTTCAATATCTGAAAGTTGAGCATAGGCTCAGCTGCGCAAATGTGCGCATTGTCATCTGAGTGGCTCATATGACATCCTTTAACAAGGGAATCCTGAGGAGAGAGTTAATCTAGATATGAGTAAATAACAATGCCCAATGTTTGTAGATGTGCCACTATGACAGAGAGAACGTTGGAGAATAGCCTGGGTGCAGACAAGAAGCTGAATGGGAATGCTCTGTACTGATAATGGTCCTGCGTAAAGGTAAATTGTAGGAATTGCCTGGTTGTATTGAGATATGGAAGTATGCATCATGTAGGTTGAGGGCGGAAAACCAATCTCCTTGCTCTAGAGCTGGAATAATAACTGCTAATGTGACCATCTTGAATTTCTGCGCCTTCACATATTTGTTTAATGCCCTTAGATCGATAAGTGTTTGGGCCCTCAACCAACCCACCAAAAGTGCTTAGAAGAGGCAGTCTAGGTGGTTACCAATTGGGGTGCTGACTGATTCCACTTTTGAACCCTGAACCTCTTACACTGCAGCTCATAACAGCACTGAGACAACCAGTATTGAGGAGGTTGTGACCTGTGCTGTAACTGAGAGCTGCATCTTCTTTTCTGTCCCGTAATGTACATTTCCTGGAAATGTAATGTGGCCCGGGACTCCTTCAAGATGTGGAGAGAAGAGTCTGTCTTCACCGCAAAGACCCTGGGCCCTTCATATAGGAGATCTTTTGCAGCTCTTTGGGCAACCAAAACAGTGTAGCCAAGAAGACTATCATTACCACTGCTAT
>ML675612.1:10323498-10393372 GCA_007922155.1 Mesoclemmys tuberculata | reverse complement strand
TTCTCTGCAGTAACTCAGTTCCCATCCCATCCAACATTCTTGGCTGCATCCAATGGCATCTGTAGCACCATTCTGGATATTAATGACCCTCTCTGACAATAGCCTGAAACTGCTCCTTTTGTGTCTCTGGTAAATGTTCCAGAAACACATTGAGTTTCCCATAATTAATAAATCGTATTTGGCTACGACAGCTTGGTAGTTCACGATTCTAAACTGCAATGTTGCTGACAAATATTCCCTCCTCCCAAAGAGATCTAGCCTTTTCCAACCGCAATCACATGGGGTCAACTTGATGTGGTGTTGCTTGCCTTGTGCATGAATCACATCCACTCCTGTGGAGTTGGGTTAGGAAAGCTGAAACAGGAAGTCTGCCTCTTTGGGAGGAATGGTGTATTTTTGTTGGTTCTCTTGCAGATTGATGTGATGGAGGCTGGTGTCTGTCAAATGACTTTGGCAGGGTCTAGAATCGCCTTATTAATTGGGACGGCAATCCTGGATAATCTGAACACTTCCTCATCCATCAGCTGATGATGTGTATCTGCCACTTCCTGTAAGGGAATTGCAACTCATCTGCCACCTGCTTGGTAAGATCCTGAAAGTTCTTAAAATCATTACCTAGTGAATGGAGGGCATTACAGCCTCATCTAGTGGAGATAAGGAGAAGTTTGCTGGAGGAGTAGCTTTCCCTTTGAGCCCTTCTTCCTGTTCTGTAAAAGCTTTCTGCTCCCTTGGTTCAGGGGATCTGGACAGCCATGCTATAGTGGAGCACCCATAGGGCTGCTACTACTCGAAGAAAGAGGGAATTCCAAATCTTGCTCTTGTTAGCGCCATGTATTTATCTGCAATACTACTAGGTTATTTTTTATTGCTCAATTTCTACAGAATTTCATATGAGTATAACAATCATGCAACAGTATATAATATTTTGCATTTCCATAGCACAGCACCATGCGTAAGAGATTCTCAAAGGACTATACAAAGGAGAGTGACTATAGTTACCTCCATTTTCCACATGGAACATTTTTAATCCATCTTGGTGAGAGATCTCAGGCTCTAGACAGGATTATTTTTTTTTATTCAGAACATTTCCCTCCCCCCGTTGCATAGCAGCCTAGGTTTTAGATTTTGAACCCCCTACAAAGCAGAATCGTATGCAAGGGAAAATAACCTTATGTGAGGGAGTGAACTTGTATACTCTCCTGTTAATTAAAAACCAACCAACCACCCACCTACTATTTATCTGGTGCATTCCAAGGGGGAAAAAACTTAATAGTTCAAAAGCATCAAACAACCTCTAAGGATTAAAATCAGCCTGGAGAAGATGGTTTAGCAATACCCGTGGGCAGGAATTAGTTATACCAGAGCCAGGGAACAACCCCCGCCACACCTGCATCTCACAAAAACCTGACCAGATCCTCAGGTGCACTCGAGCTGCATCAGTCCGGCACATGAGGGAAGGGGGAGGGTTCCCACGCTACCACCCATGAGGGCAGGTGGGCTACAGTCCTCGGTGCAATCTGAAGCAACCTCAGCGCTGCTTTAACGCGTGCGGGCTAGAGCCGCCCAGCCCAGCCAGCCCAGCCCAGCCCAGCGCGCTCCCTCCCCGCGGCCCCAGGAGCGGCTGGCGCTGGGCTGCCCGCGCCGGCTCTGCCCTACAGACAGGGCCTTCCCGCCGAGTGCCCGTCCCTCCGTGCGGCAGGCCGGGCCGGGTCTGGCCAACGCCGTCTACACCCTGCTCGCCGCGGGTCCCCACGGGTACTCACCGCGGCGGCCGCTCCGGGTCCCGGGTCCCGCTTCCCTTCGCACTGCAGCGGGCCGCCGCCCTGGGCGCGCGAGTTCCCCTCCGCCCCTTCAGTGGGCGCCGGCCCGGCCCTCGAGGAGCCGCCGCAGCCGCGCTGGAGGCAGGCGGCGGGGCGGGGCTGGCCGGGCCGGGCCGCTCGCCCCGTTCTAGCGGTGGGCGCGGGACCGTCCCCGCCCCACCGCCGCGGGGACAGCGCCCGGCGCCCCTGGGGCAGCTGCACCGCGCTTCCCCCGGTCCCCGCCCGAGGCGCCGGGAGCGAGAGGCTGAGGCGAGCCCGCCGCCCCGGCCGGCCGTCGGCGCACACCTGGGGGCGGGGCGGGGCGGGGGGCCTCAGTCGCTCTCCAAGACCCGGCCCGTGGCGGGCGCTGCTGCCACGGCGCGACGCGTCCCGCAGGTTACTCGTGAGCGCGACCGCGAGAACGTCCAACGGGCACGTGCCGCACCCGGCCGGTCCGCTGCCGCTGCCGGCTGCTTTAGGCCAGCCCGCGGGCAAGCTCCCCCCGCCAGCGAAGGTAGGGCCAGAGCCCCGGCCCCTGCCGCGCTCTCCACTGTCAGCCGGGGAAACGCTGCCGCCGCCTCCCTCTGTGCACCGTTGGCGGTCCTGAGCTTCGCGCTGGGCTACCTCGTGTCAGAGTGACTTGGCGGCTGGCCGACAGTGGAAGTGTTAGTTTTCCCCGGGGCCACAAGATGGGGCTTGGAGCATCTGAAACGGACCAGCCTTTACAAACAATCCTCTTGTCCAGTCTCTTTGGAGAGCGTGTTCTGCGGCCTGGAAAGAGAGTGAAGCTGCGGGGGGAGCAGCACTTACTTCTCTGCAGCTGTGGGAGTCCCAGACTGCCCTCAGGTAGATGAAGAAAAGCAAGGAGCTTGAAGACAAGGAGCACAAGTTTAAAGTGAGGAGTCTAGGAAAGGCTTTGACGTATCAGAGGCGTCTTTGACTTTATAAAAAAAGATTTTAGATAAACCACCACCCACTCCCAGGCAAACCTACCTTCTAAAAGTAAAATCTTACTCACCTCCCCGTCTACAACAGTCAATAACTTTTAAACTATACCTATGAAGTCCACAATTTAGATAAGCTCTTTGGGTCAGGACATCTGTGCATGCTTTGTGTGAAATACCTATATAAGCAGTTGATGCTGTAAAATAAGTTAGTTAGTAGTGTGTACTGTGATCAGCACTTCTGTGTCTGTTAACTTTATTTTCCCCATTGCTTCTCACGTCTTCCATTCTCTCTCTTCCCAGTTTCCATCCCTCTAAATCTTGTTCATTATTCTTATCTCACCACCAGATCTTACCTTACCTAGTGACTGGCCTGGGCTCTCCTGACCTCCGTTCTCAGCGTTCTCTGCCACGTTCTGCTTGCTCGGAGCCCACCAGCTCACCTTTCTTGGTCCTCCGTCCTCCCTATATTGTAGCCTCTTCTCATTTCACTAACCTGCTATCCAAAATGCTTGTTGGGGGTCCCCTATTTCAGATGTGTTCTCTCTACATTTCCTCCTATTCTCCAAAACCTAGCTCGCCAGTCTCTGCTTTCCATTCTATCCTCTACCCCTCGATTGACTATAATGAAAAAGGATGAGAATCAGTTTTTTGTACACAATCACTCCTTTCCTCCCTATTCGCCAATCCCCATTGCATTTTCTAGGTCACAAGCCCTGTAACCTCTTGCTGTCACTGCTAGGCAGGGAACCTATTCCACAGTGGAAGCAATTCAACAGGCAGCACGCACAGCTAAAACAGCAATAGCAGAGGGGATACATCATTTTGCTTTGCATACCCCATTCACACAAAATGAGCCTGGTATGGAAGGGACATCCTTTCAAAGAGCTAGAAGAAGGATAGTCCAGTGGTTATAGTACTAGCCTAGGAAGGTTGTGGAATCTCCATCATGGGAGGTTTTTAAGAACAGGGTAAGCAGGAATGGTCGAGTTATTACTTAGTCCCACCTTGAGGGCAGAGGACTAGACGAGATGACTTCTCAAGGTTCCTTTCAGTCCTACACTTCTAAGATTGTCTCCTCTACTTCCACAAATGGAGTGCTTAACCAGGCAGATTTTCCCTGGAGACAGAGAGAAGTCTGGATGGCGAGACACAGGTGTGCTACCTCTGCAGCAACACCCTTCTCCATCAACACCCCAGGGACTCTGAAGTTTAGTCACTTTATTATGGCCCCAGACAAATTCTCTATGTCCAAGTGGTAGTTTTTCAACATATGCCCTATTTTATTCTATATTTGATCCTTTTGGTGTTTTTAGTTTTGGAAGTGTGCTATTTTACATTTTTGCTGCATTTGTCTTCCAACCACCCTCTCCCTACCAGTGTAAAATTTTGATACTTAAAAATTGTAACCTGAACTGCAGCTGAGTCGCTGGACTAGAAAAAGACATCTGGATTCAATTCCCATCTGTTAGACCTCTTGTGTGATCTTGGGCAAGTCATGCAATCTCGATGCATGAGTTTCCTTTCTAGGGAATGACAATGTTCCTGAGTTAAGAGTGAGGAAAATTCACTGGATGCTTGGGATGTGTTCAGATACTATGGTGATGGGGCGATATAATCAAACAAACAAACAAACAGTCTGTCCAGAAAAAAAAGCCAGTTAGAAACTTAATTCTAAATGCAAGATATCAGTATTTTGGGGGAATAAATTGACCATCTTTGTATATCAAAGTAGCAGTAAAAGGCAAAATAAATATTGCTTTGCATTTACCTTTAACTCAGTTCTCCCAGTTCAGACAGCAGCTTTATGTAAGCATGGGTTTATTGCATGGATCTTTAAAATGGATCAAGTATTTTATTTAAAAACAGTCAGGAACTATTTCAACAAAGTATGGATACAGGATAGAAGTATTCTGGATTCACCAGGAATTCTTTTTTCAATGAGATATTTTGTTCTCATCCAATCATTCATATCAGGAATCTGAAAAACTCCAAAATGAATTAAGGAGGCTAAGTCCTCCAGCTCTGTTGCAGGAGTCATGGCTTTGAGAGCCACATTATTTGCCTGCATTCTTTCCTTTAAGATGAGGAAAATAAGAGTTTTCATTCTTATTTATGCTTCACGATTTCCTAGTTTTCAAAATTAGCAGCTTAGAAATTTAGGATCTTAGCATAACAATTTAAATGACAAAATAAAACTCACCAGCAGGTAAATAAAATTTCTCTTATTACTATATTGTCACTGGAAAGCAATGAAAATGTAGGCTTAATACACAACATAGAGGGGTCAAAATGGAAACACTGGGGGTTACTCCCAAAGGACTCTGCTTATGCCATATGAAAATTTCCAGTTTGTCAGAAAAATATTTAGGAGTTTCATCTAATACTTTGAGAGGCAAAGAAACAAATGGCATTCCTATTGTGAGTGAGTACATTTTCAAGTATCTAATATCACATTTGATAAACATTTCTATATACTGCTGGTAGGTCTGCATTCTTTCTTGTGGACTCTGAGAAATGGACAGTATTTGTAGGAGGAGAGGGAGAGGAGTTGTGTTAACATATCTTCCCTTCAAAGGTTCTGCATTCAGCTAAGAAAATTTAGAGGCTATCCCTTTCGAAGCCAGTTGACATAATTATTCATTTGGTAGAGGGTAAGTGCCACTTGACAACAGCATCAGTTGTTTTTCCAAACCATTCACTGGCTAGATGGTAATAAGAAATGTTATATTTAATATAATAGTGGACATGGGACATGTCACTATAAACTTGAAGTACACAAATTCATGTATCTGAAATCACATGCCATGCTTCTCATGCATCAGGAAAGGACTGAAAATATTGCAAACAAATTTTTTTGATAAAAATAGGCTGTGTTAGACAATTTTATTGAATTCACTTCCTTTTATTGCAGTGACCCCTCATACAAAGTAGTAACTGCAATACTTATGTTAAAACATTAGAAAAAGCATTTGTGTGACAGTTACAGTACAGTATTATCAAAATATTACATTTTCAAACCCAGTGGATAACTAAATACCCACCCAAGCTCAAATCTTTAAATTATTTCCATAGTTCATTTTTAAATATGTAATGTCAGAAAAGCATATAAAAAGAAATGTATGTAAAAGTAAAGAAACCTAAATACAGTCAAACATTAATGAACATAAAACAAATAAATAATTGATTTCTTCAGCAATTGTTGCTCTTTCTAAACCCATAAAAAAAATTTCATCTCCAGAAATAATGAAATTGCCATGTGTCAATGAGAAATTTTATATTTCAAGTCATTAACAATGATTGGAACTTAAAAAAATTTGGCTTCAAAATCAAAGTTTATATAGACTAAATAGAAACTGGAATGACTATGTCACTAGATGACATCTCTGGCTAACAATTACTAGTAACTGTTTGATGTTTATTAGAGTTACAACAAATGTTGAAACTGCTGATCTGGTGTCTACTATTAGTGAAGTTCTGAGAGTGCATATGTCAAAAGCATCCTACATTATTTCACAGACTACAATTCCCTCCCTATTCCCAAATGCATATTTAGATATATTTTATATAATTTTATACACATATATGCATGTATACATACACTTCATTTGGTTCCTGCATTACAGATAACAAGCAATGGTTTCCTGAATGGGCAAAACTTTAAGTGTACCTGTGCACATTTTCAAGATAGCAGCACTAAGTTCATGCTTTATTGTCCAACTGTTTAAAAAACAAAAAGAATGAAACGTGGTAATGATTCCATGTTCACTGAATAATGTGACAACCCTACCACCTCAGCAAGCACTGCAAAACCTGTAACAGACACAATGGTGCTGTCACAAGTTTGTTTGTTTTTCTTTCTGGAAGGAAACAGCACTTATTAGAATTTGTTTCATTACAAATTGTGTCTTAACTAGGCCCACATTAGCATTAATTTACTTCGTACTTGGCAGAAAAAAATGCTGACTTTTAAAAAATTTGAAACAATTTAACTGATTCAGATCCACACTGGTAGACATCAGCTGCAAAAATGGAGACTATTTTGTGACTTACCAATGACCCGATTACAGCATATACTGCACTGTGGATAAAGCATAGAACACATCTCCAATTGTAACTATTTGAAGTTTATCTTGCCTCACAATGACTAATAGCTTTGCCTTTCAAAAGGAACTATTACTGAGCATTTAATATAATGCTATGTAAAGCATAAAAATACATTTTTTCTATGGATTATCTTCAACAAAAATCATTGAAGCACTAGCAATGTGACATGCCAAATACTAATATCTAGAGTAGAGGTTATGAAATGTTTTAGGCAACCCTTTCCTGAAAATAATATAGGAATTTAAAAAATAGTTCACATTACTCACCTTTGGGTAAAGGTTCAAGTGAAGTTTTTTATTCAGGTGTTAGAAGACTAAATTATAAAGTAGTCAAAGCATACACTGAGGGCACACAAATTGGCAGTTTTTATTAAACATGAAAAATGTTTAAAGTATCATGGATGATACGTCTAAATTTCCAGATTAAGCCTGAGTATTTATTTATTAAGACTAAATGTAATGTCTGACGAATGAATTGACCTAAAAACATCTCCTCTAATAACTAGTGGTCCATTGAACCATTTGATGAAATATTCAGAATTTTAGCGAGATTCCACATAGTGTTTACAGTATTCTGTTAGACGGCATCATATAGCTCATATTTGCTCCTTCAAGTCTTAGCTTAACACTTTCATCAAATAAACTAAACGACACCAATATTTGAAGGCCAAGAACTAAGACAGGTCTTTTTTTTAAAAAAACAAAACAAAACAAAAAAAACTTATCTTCAGCCTACAACAGGAGTATAGCTGCATATTAGTGCTACAGAGTGGAGGCCGACACACTAACCTTCATCAAAGTTATAGGGATCTCAAATTTTAAATGGAAAGGACACTGTCAAACCTGAGAAAAGGGTCCTCCAAGGAGCCTCCTATCATGTGTCTAGCACAATTTGCTTTAACGGTACAAGTTTAGTAGTACAAAGTCTTAGACAATAACTTTTTTTTATTCCATCTGACCTGTCCCACCTTTGTTTCAAATCGAACAGATATTAAAAAATTCTGAATAGAAAACATACAGTACTAAAAATAATAGCTTGATGGAAGACTGAAAAGCAGCATTCATTTTATTGTAAGATGGAAGAAACTAGAAACTAAAGGAAGTTTGAACTAAAGTCTTAGTTGAAGGCAGATTTTGACATTCTATATAAATTTACCAAAAATAGGGTGTATGGATGCAGTTTGGTTAATTTCAGAAGGCACCTCAAGGCTAAAAGGCTTTTATAAATCTATAATCCTTTCATTGATCAAAAATAAAAATACCTTTATTGCTGCTATTCAAGTAGCAAAGAAAAAGCTTGTTTTGTTGTTCTTCAGTCTAACAAGAAATCCTCCCCATTAAGCAAGATTAAGTTACAGAAGAATTTGAATAAAACTGAAGATTTCACAACTTTAGAAATACAGTGACTTTCCTTGTGTGCTTTCAAGTCAGTGGAATAGTGAAAGAGTCACTTTTTGCCTTTGTGATGTTAATAATCTTAGTCACTCTCTTCCAGGCACTGAAGTACCATTTAATCACAGCTGCATGTTGCGCATCATGTTTAGGAATAGAAGGTAAGAACACTCTGATGATTCCCACGAACAAGGAGGATTGGTGGCAGGTCTTTTGACAGAGCTTCTAACCAGGCCATGTATAGTGCACTAGATACTGCACCTTTTCGTGCAACTGGCAAACTCCTACAATTTGCAGAACCAAGAAGAAAGCAAATGAAGAATAGTTTAAAATAAGTCAGACTAGTAGTAGTACTGCATAAATAGAAAAATACAATTTAAACTCAGAAAAGGCAGAAATTACTAAATGTTTAATTCTAACCCATTTCATTTTTTTAAGGCTACATTTAAGTCAGTTCACAATTCTGAGTGCAAAGAAATTAATTTTGAGCCAAAATTGTCTTAAAAAGGACTCAATTGTAATCTATTTTTGACATCTCAGGGTTCACCTTAATTCTACCACTCCTGAAATCTTAACCTCCACACCAAGAATTTTCAGCAGGGGAGGGGCGAGGATGGGACAGCATTTCACTTATATGGCAGACTAGTCCTCCTCACTTAGTCTCAGTCTACAATTGTATTATCCTGCCCACCAGCCCCTTCCTACATATTGGCAGAATCCTTCAATTCTTGCCTCACTGGAGCCTGTAAAATATTTATTTGTATTGTTCAAATTTCATCTGTTTACTGCTTCAGAGAGCACTGAATGATTTACATGGCTTTGTTCAAAGAGCAGGATGTGTCAAATTAAAAAGAATTTCTATAGTGAAGAATTTGCAATCCAATTGTACTGTAGGGACGGGTACAACAGTATAAAAAATATGTAGAGGCAGGTATGAGCAAACAGGATACATGGTAACTAGATGGAAGGCTTCTTGGAAGATTTTTGTTTTTAAAGAGGAATTTCAAGGAGATAGAGAACAGTTAATATAAAAGCAGCAGAATGCCTGAATGAGTCACAAACTAAATTATAAAGCATTCTCTCTTGTTCTACCTTGCACTCTAAAAGACTGCACCTAGGATAATACACAAAATAAATTGTATTATCTATTAATTCATATAGTAATAGTGTTACTGTATCACAGTGAAAATAGTATAAAAACCATAAAAATATTCAACCTTTACTTACATTACAATTATATTAGCTGTACTTGAATGTTCTTTCAGTAACTCATTTAGCCTAATCTGGCGATGGCTCTGTAATTAAAATGGAACACATACACCCCATCAAAAAATTTGCTAAGAAGGTCTATTCATTCTTTCAATAATCCAGAATCAAGTACAATTCTCATTTATTCAAGAAATGAGCAAGAGGGTGCCAAAATGGATTGCCATGTTGTTTATAAATTGTGTATTCCTCCCTCCAACCTTTAATAAACCATTTAGGTTTGTAAAGCAATCTTATATCCTAGTGTCCAAATTTCAGTGTTTGAAAAAGCTTACCCAGAGACACTTTTAAGCCAGATGATTAAACTTAATGTTAACAAAAGCTAAACCAAAAAGGTGAGAGGAAAACCCATCAGAAAGAGAGTCCAGGGATATGTTTGGGTTTTTTTTTGTGAAGAGCCCAGATCTTCCACCTCCTCAGTTGTCTAGAACAAGAGAGGTTGCTGGATTCCTTCCTAGATTCCGTTCTTGAACATGCATGCCAGTTTCTATCTAGCAGCTGGAAGGGAGGACTTCTGGGTGCTGGAAGGGAGAAGATTCCTTCCTATTCCCCCCATACCTTT
Source organism: Mesoclemmys tuberculata (assembly GCA_007922155.1). Taxonomy (NCBI): domain Eukaryota; kingdom Metazoa; phylum Chordata; order Testudines; family Chelidae; genus Mesoclemmys; species Mesoclemmys tuberculata. Next base: position 10,383,303 of record ML675612.1, on the reverse strand, counting down.
CCTCCCACACATCCACATCCTAGACCCTCCTGTTGTGAGGTCCCACTATTCTACCCTCCCTCAGCACTCTAGATCCTGCTGTGCAGGCCTGTGCCTCTTATCCAAAACTCCTTTGCTAATCTACCCCTTTGTCAAGGTGCCATTCGGGGTCTTCCTCTTCTTCCAGCTCTAGCACCTGCTTCTGCAAAAGTGAAGTTTTCCTAATTCTCGTATTTGTTCTGCTTAAACAGGGCTTGTAACAGCAACAGTAGACCTTAAGAGTTGTTAGTCTCCTGTGTTTATGTTTGCAGAAGCAATGAAGCTGGCTGCAGATTCAGGAAAAGAACACTGCATCGGTCCATACTCATACTTATTTATAGGGGACAGAAACCCCTTTTTAAAATTAATTTCTGCAGTTACTGATGACTTAACCCCTGAAGGAGCATTTCCTACTGTTCAATGATGAGTGAGCCAGTGGATTTTTCAAGTCTCTCTCTCACATATATACTCACTCACATTCAGTAATGGAACAAAAGTCAAAAAAATCAGTTCATTAAAATGGGGTATATGGGACACAGCAGGATCAGCACTCTTTGTCAACAGTCAACCAACACAATAATTAAAAGGTAAGAAGTGGTACCTTAGTTTTGTAAAGCTCAAGTTCATTATCTGTTATTCTCCAAGGCTCATCTTCTTTCATTTTATCTGCAATGTCTTGTTCTTTATCATCTTCATGAAGTCTGAATGGCTCAACCATTTCTTCAAAAGCTGCAATACTAGAAGGATTTTTAACCAATAGTCACATTCAAAAATGGATATTGGTACACAGAAAAGAGTTTGCATCAGCTGTGATTTTCCATACAACAGAAAAATATTCTCAACACTTCACAACTCTTGTATGGTTTGTGGCTAATTATCAGAAGTAATGTCAACTGAAATTCTCATTCCCTTGGTTTGCCCCTAGAACTTCAGGTTGGCCATTTTTACAAACACATCTAAAATGGAAGAGTACAACCCCAGTTGAGTAGTATGAACCCTTGTTGTTTGTTGTACAACAATTGACTATTACACTATTTTAGCCAATTACAGAAAGCTTCGACAAATGCAGAACTTTTGCACTACTAGTGCCTTGTAGACCATATTTTATGTGCTAGTGGCAACAATTAGTTATTTATAACCATGTCCTTATTTAAAAGTTAAGTTTGAACAAAGAAAACAAACCCAATATTTTAAAGCTAAAAGAACTGGCTATCAAATTTTACATTTAAAGCCAGAATTAATAAGGATATTATATTCTATCCCATGATCACATAGCATTCTTAGAAATTTTAACTAAGGACAGAGTGAATAATATTTGCATTTAGAAATTCATTCAGTACCAATACATACACATACAAAATTTTAAGCATGCTAACCTGTCTGCACCCATCCTTCAGTTCTCTAAAGGACTTCACCATGCAGATGCTTTCAATGGAATAAAAATGTATGCTTTATTTGCAGTTGAAGTAACCAGTTTTTGACATAACCTGACTGGTTTCAGTAAACAGAATCAGATATATTCTTATTGAGTACTGATTATGCATTTATAGGAGTTATGCACATATAGTGTATAATAGCATAGTATATATTAAGTATATATAGTATAGACCTCAAAATGTTTTGATAATAGAAATCTGCTAGTTGGTGAAAGATAAATGAATAAATAAATATGATAAATAAATATGAATTTTAATATTTTAAAGCAGATATTAACTCTCAAACTTAAATATTGTGGGAATGATCTTTTAGATTTTAAAGCTATATAAAGAATTGATTTGGTTTTTCTAACAACAGTGGTCTAGACTGAAGATCATAACAAAGAAGAAAGTGCCATGGTGGTTTCACCTCCATTAGAAATGTAAGAAAAAAGTTTTTAAAAGGAAAAGGAAAAAAAAAAAAAAGAATGACAAGCTTTAAGAGGAAGAGTATCAGCCTTCTGATAAAAAGAAATGAAGATTAAAAAACAGCCATCAATTTAACTCAAGCAGATTTGAGAGAAATTGGAATTCAAATAAATTTTGATGTCAAAAGTTTTGGATAAATACATTTACATTTTTATCATTCCACATAGATCACACAACACATGATCTCAGAGTGAAGAAATCAAACTAACTCCATGGGTCACCAGTATTAAATGGGAACAAAAAAAATCCATGTCTGTTATCCTGCAGTCACTTAGAACTCTATTTCTGCGCTAAAAAGCTCTCTCTAGATACTTTACAATGTAGTCAAATACACAGCAGCATGCATCCTAGATACACCTAGGCTGGTGGAACTCAGCACACTCTGGACACACTCAGTCCTGCCCTGAGCGTATTTCTTACCCTATGGGGCCCTGAAAAGGTGATAAACAGCCAGCTGTACACCATCCAGAGATTTGAGAGAATTCCCAGCAGCTCACATAGGCCCGGTCTACACTTACCTTCCAGATTCGGCAGCAGTCAACGGGAGATACGCAAGTGACATAAATCACTTGCGTATCTCCCGTCAACTTCGCTGCGTCTGCTCCGCGTGCTGTCCACACCGCGCTGCACCACTTACCAGGATAGTTTTCCTGCGTCGATTGCTGGATTGACTGAGCAGATCTACACAGACCACTCAGACAATGCAGAGCAATCGATCTGATGGCAGCAAATTTGCTGCAGTCAGTGTAGACCCAGCCTTAGGGTAAATTTAAATCCAGTTTGTGCTACTGGACAGGCACAAATGGGACTTCAGAAGGCAGAAGACCTGGCCCACTACATTTATCATGGATGGGTCATACTGCAGGGATGCAGGGACCATTTTGGGAATTTGCTCAAGATGTACCCAAGGCTCATACCTACTATGCAGATCAAATTTATCTGAGATCAAAAATTTCCATAACTGTACAGTGAAAGCTAGAAAGCTAAGTGTCCTGATTTTCAGTAGGGTTGAATAGTTCCCCCACTGCTGCATTTGAGGACTCTGCAGTTATATTCTGTATCACTTTGTGCCAATTTCTGCAGCAAGTCCCTGAAGATCTTATACATGCATCTCAAAAAGCTTTACCTGCCTCTAATAGCTGTGATATCAATCAGGATATTTAGAAGACAAAACACCAGTGATAATCTAGGATGCTATTATTTAGTTTGCTCATCTACAATGTATAGTTTCGGTATAAATATTTTATCAAAAAAAGTTTCTGATGAGCAATACTTACCCATCAAAAGTATGAATATGTGCATTAGAACTCAATTTAGGAATTCTAGACAAATACTTCCAGCACCTGCTGGGCTTTGTTGAAAAGCAACTGATTCAGATTACTCTACTGCATGAATTTTCAAAGACATTTGGACACATTTTAGATCTTTTATATATTGGACAAGACTACAGGTAGAAGATGATGCTCAATCTTTTGATGTCTTAGGTCTTTCTAGGACAGTCCATCATAAAAAGGCACTAGTAGTATTAGGAATCAACTGTAGTCAGACGAATTGTTCAAGTTTGAGAAGTGTAAATATTTAATATGATTCTCTGGATATGATAATTCCAGCAGGGCTTGGATTTTCCCATGCATTTACTAAGCTAATTGAACTGAAACACAACTTAAAGATCAGGCTATCCACATCATTATTTTGGATTTAGAGATGTGTATGAATATGGATAAGACAAGAAAATACAAGTTTTATCTTAGTTTGTGTGAATTCACTCCTATATCCATTAGGGTAGAAATAGTCTAGATATTAATTCATTTTGTTGACATTAGAATCTAGCATTTTTGTGGTGTCTCTCTCATTATGAGATTCTAAACCAATACTGCTTGGCACTAGGAGCTCATCTCCTGCACTGTTCTCTGAAAGCTTATGTCTTTATAACCATCTAATTTAGTTATCAAAATATTTATGTAGAAGAATTAAATACTGCTTTTCATGTTACAGAAGAAAATTAAGAATGCAACTAGTAAATGATGTGTCTTTCTAGAACATTTTGTCAACTCACTTTTCCTTCTTTGGCTTTGTATTAATATCTCCAAGGACCATTATGTCTGAGAAATCTATCCGAAATTTGCTGAGCAGAGTAGCCATCCTAAATTAAAAAAAATATAGATATGTTGTTGCATAGTATATTTTGTCAATTAACATTTTTATAGGGCTCAAAAGCATATTATGATTTTTTACAGAATGGAGTTGGACTCTAAAAACAATCTAATTTGGAACTGCGCAGGTAAGCATAAAAAAATGAGGCATGACAACGGTTTCAGCAAAAATCATATAAATATGCTATTTAGACATTGACACGTCTTGATGGCTCATTTAGAAGTATGCTTAAAAAAAAGATACTTAAAGTTTTTAAGGAATTGAACCTTCCACTGAAAACTGCCCTTAAAAAACTGAGGCACTTGCACACAGAAGAAATGTTTAGTTTGTGATCTGTTTAACACCAGAAGTTGGAATTTCCTGCAACAAAAATTAAATGCCATCTCCAGGTGTTTAAGATTCCTTCAAATGGAAATACTGCTTCAGAGTACCAGGCAGGAGTACCTAAGACAACACAACTTTTGGACAATGGAATCATTCTAGTTATGCCTAAAGATTCATATGTCATAACTTATTTGTATACTGACCAGCTGTTTTACAGAACTGAACCAATAGACTTTCCAAACTTTGAATTCCCATCACTAGAAAGGCAGCCTTAATTTACTTTAAGTATTCAGGTTTTCAGAAAAATAACCAGTGAAATTTAAATATACAAAGAAGTTGTAGTGTGTGCATGCACACACAACTAGTTTCCTTTATATAATCATACCAGGATGTACCTGAGTTTCAGAAACTGTATGGAATATAGTACACGTTGTGGCCATATAAAAACCTTTGCGAGGCACCAAATATTTGGAGCAGACGTTATAAAAAGACCGTATAGTCTCAACCGCTTCAGTCCTTCTGCTAAACCCAAGAGTCCTATGAGTAGAACTCTAAGGAAAAGAGGAAGATGGAAGAGAATTGTGATTATGTAGAGGCTCTTGAGGAGCTGTAGTTACTATAGTAATTTTCTTCTTCTTTCGAGTGGTCTCTTTGTATTCCCACTTGTGAAAGTTTAAGCAAGGACTGGTGAACTGCCCTCCAAAAGTAAACCTCAGATCTAAATGCCACATCAAGAGAGAATACTGATGTGTTAACATGTGTACAGAATTTCAGGTAGCAGCCTTGCAGATACCTATGAAGGAAACATTAATATTTGCCATCAATGACACCTTAGTTCTGATAAGAGGGATCTTTAAGATTCTAAGGTACCTTTCAGTTTCCTAAATGCCATTTCATTCTGTTTAAGGATATATACAATATGGGTGCAAAATTTACCCCCCCTTTTTTTTCTTATATAAAAGTATGTGCCATCTTAAACTAAATAATCAAACTCTTCTGTAACCACTCTCGATTGTCCTGTATTACTTTTTATGGAAAGGATGAGGAAAAAAGTATAAATATCCCACCATTCAGTAGACCTGTCTTAAATTTATGGCCCAATTCTGTAGCCTTTTCTTACTAAGGTGCGTGAAGGCTGCCAGTTTGTGTCCCTATTTCTTTGCCGTATTAGGTGAGATATCTGGCACCTAACACCTATTGATATCTAGGTGTTTCTCTAACTCACAAAGTATTCTAACCTTGCAGAAGTGGGGTAGTTAGCACATCATAATGGTTCTTAGACTTAGCTTTGTGGATGCAAGTCAACATTTAAAATCTGTTGTGGTTGGTCATATTAGTTTTAGCTCCCTTTAAAAACAGCAAAAAACCAAACTATTTGCGAAACTGAGAAAAAACATTAGTAAAGGCTAAATTTTCTTTATGCTTTAGAGATTTAATCACAAAGTAGCTTAAAATGTTTCAAAAGTTGTTTGTTAGTTTAACCAGCATGATCATACGCTATATTAACTAGCTCCAATAAATTAGAATTCTGGTATTAGCATCCCAGTTCAAGTGTAATAGGAAAAGATCATTATTAAACAAACATTTATTGTGCATGATTACAAAATTCCATAATATCAAAAATGTGTCGTTTAAAATTTAAGGTTAACTTACGCTCTCCTGTCATGATCTATCCGGTTTATTTTTCCACCAATAAATACTCTGATCTTACAGTCTTTCCATTTTTTCTTGGTTGTCAGAAGATAAGGAATCAACAGTGTCAAACCTGCATTAGACCATAATATTTAGGAATACATTGAGCAGTTAATATGTAATGTTAACTTTCTATTTAATAGTGCAAATCCACAATTTATGGATGGCAAGATTGATACCCATTACCAAGTGCTTTTTCCATCATTACAAGTTATCTTACCTCCATCATCAAAAAGCCACCAAACATCAATAGTATTTTTGCCTTGCTTCTTCTGAAACTGAGAGCTAGCATCAAGAAGTCTTTGGTCAGCCAAATTTAAAGGCGCACGTAGGCCTTTTGAGTCTAGCAAATTGAGAAAAAAGAATGTGTAAAAGATTTAAGAAAAACTGTTGCTTAATCCTCCCAATCTCACACTCAACATTATAGTATTGCTAGGTTTTCCAATATTTGTGTATTAAAAAAAAATCTGACTTCAGGAATATTTATTTTCAGACCTTATAGTTTGCTTAAATGGACTTGTAAAATGCATACTGAGATAAGTTTAAGGAGTTTGCAGATTTCACCAGCTGTTCTGAAAGGGATTAAAAACTCAGCAGACATCATCAACATGCAGACCTTTCTTTGGTGGATAAGCAAAGTTTGCAAGGCTCTCTCTCTTTCTCTCTCTCTCTACACTTATGGGTCCATCAATCTGGTCCAAACATCAAAAACATATTTCAGAGCAACAGTGGGTGTACTGTTGTTGCTCCATGTATCTCTCATACTGAAGAGGAGACCTCCTGGTCTTCTTTCACCGAAACACATCTGTGGGTTCTTTAATATTGTCAAGCTTTTACCAAGACAAAAGTTTTTAGAAAACAACAACTTCTGAAGTATTATTTTAAATTTCTTACTTTTTAAAAAAATGCAAATGCATTAAGGAAGTTAAGGTGGTAAAGAGAGTCCATTCTGATGCTTAATATTTTACTCGTGGGGGAATTCTGCACCAAAAATTTAAAATTCTGCAAAATTCTTCATATTTTATTTGTCAGAGCAACAATATAATCACACCTGTTTCAATTATTTTGGTCATTTATTGCAAAATACCTGTCAGCAAGCATGTCTATAACAATACAGACAAACGATTCCCCCAGGAGTAAAGAGTTAAAGAAACCCCTACGGCAAACCAGTTCCTGTCTCTCTGTTATGCTTTTGTTGGGCACCTCAGTCTAGATGTGTGATACATGCCATCTGTGCACAACTTGGGGCAAACCTCTGCCCCCAGACACCCACCCCCACACCCCTCATAGTTCAGGGATCCAGAGTGAGAAACTGATGCTGGGTCCCAGACTTGTATAGAGTTCCTGCATGCCCCCCTTCCTTCCTTTAGGGCATACAAACAACTGACGCTGCCAGCAACCCTCCAGCTCCCTCCCCCTCCCATCCGCAGTGTCTTCTATTTGGAAACTGGGCTCTGCCAAGTCCAGCGGCCCCTAGTGGCAGCCAGCAGCTCTGCCCCACCAATTTGGAGAAAAAAAATTAATTCTGCACAGACCATTCTGTGCAAATTCTGCATTGCACAATGGCACAGAATTCCCCCAGGAGTAATATATTTGTATAGTACTTTACGTACAGAACAAAGACTATTTTTTAGGTCCCAGGGCTTATAAAAACTTTACAGAACAGTTAGTTGCTGTAATTAAAAAGGTGACGTGTTTAGTTAGATAGTGAAGCTATATATATAATAAAAATAAATAACTGAGAAAGAAACTAAATGACAATGAATAAATCTAACAGACACACAGGTGAGATGGATGAATAGAAAACCTTCTACCCCCTTCTGCTCAGTCAAACTTAGATTTGGATATAGCAGACAGTTTACTTGATATTAGTTCATAAACCAAAAGGTATGTGTGGGGTTTTTTTTGGTAAAATTAAATTCCAAGTTTGGACTACAATTAACTGAATTAATAAATTTATACAGGGCTTATATTTTGGTCAATACACAATGGTACAGCATACTGGCACTTTTCCCAAGCCACCATCTTGTGCTCCACAATCTTTGCTTTCATTTAAAAAAAGGTAAGAGTCTCTAGCTGTTTTAATTGTGAAGAAAACCTCAAATGTGAACAGAGGATAACAGATAAAGCAATGTTTGCCTGAATCTGTGGAGAGCCTGGAACAATAACTGAAAAGCATGAGTAGCCCCATTCATTTCAGTGAATTATTCACTAAGATGCTCAAATGTGATAAACTAAGTATAACATAGTTAACCATTTCATTGCTTGTGGAAGCATGAAGTGAGCTGCATAGCCTGAGTGATATCTCAGATGCTATAGTGATGATCTTATTAAAACCTATACAGAAAGGAACAAATTAGAATTTTGGCCCTAGGACTGAGTAGCATTTCAGAGAGTTTCCTCCCCTTCACCTCCAATCAAGGAGCCCAGAGAGGCATGTGAGCCTCATTAAGGAACCCAGCAGACTTCATGGACACATTCAAACCCCACTGAGGTAGACCCAAGTTCAGGAAACTTCATAAAATATGCAGTCATATTCTAAACATGTGCACACCTATTATGCACAGTGACTGTTTCTGCCAACTCATGTGAAGAAAGCTTATTTTGTGGGAGGAAAGAGTACCACCACAATTTGACCCCTGAATTTCCTAATCCAAGTTCAACAGACACCCATGGTATCACCTCAAGGTTGACACTCTATGTGTTAAGGAGTGAGGAAAAAAAGAAAATTGAAGGTAGCAGTATGGAAAAAATGGATTATAACAAAAAGATGGAAATGCCTGCCTTTTTTCAACAGTGGTTGTGTTGGAGTCTTGCCATCTTCTTCCTCCTCTGGAAGATGTTTAAAAAAATACAAAATAAAGGTTAATATCTTTTGTGGTGTTAATGAAGATACAAGTAGTGTACACATTTGGAAAATGAGGTATAAAATGAAGCAGCACATCATGAGAAAAATAACCACAATACGGATGAGGCCTACCATTTCCTGCAATAAGGATTAACTCTTAAAATGTATTAATACGTCACACAGCAATAAGGGTTGTCTTTAAAAAAAAAAAAAAAAAAAAAGTTAAAAAACCCAATTCCCTCCACAAATTAATGCAGGGTGTCAAGTCATATTTAAATGTGCTCCTACTGTGCATTTAATTAAATGTTTTAATTTAAGGTCAACATTTTCTAACCTTGGTGGTCTTAAAGTTAAGCTTGCATATAAAGATTTGGCCTAAGTTTCAAAAAGTGCTGAGTGCCTACAGTTCTCATTACCTCTACAAAAAACAAATCAAGCTTTTTATTTAGGACCCTAAGATCTTGAAACCTGACTTTATGCAAAGGATTTAAAATTTTTGTTTTTACTTTCAAAGTGACTACTCAAGTGATATACAGAGTATAAATGCCTGGAAAGTCCAAGACAAAAAAACTTGTAATTCAATTCTGTAAAAAGAATGGTTCAATCTCACAGCTAACTAAAAAGTTACCTTTATGCACACCAGGAGTTTTTTCACTGGATGGTGGAGAAAAAGCCTTAGATGTGTGCGTCTCAGTCTTCTTGCTATAATCCACATTTACTACAACTTCCTTTGAACTTGGAGATTTCTCTTGAGAGGACAGTAATTCTTCTGTGAAGAGAAATTATTAGATAAGAAATTTATATTCAATATTAAACATTAAACATACTTTTAGCTTGTAAAAATGTTATGGATAATTAATGATGTAACGGATTATAAAATAGTTGCTTTTCTCCACAGTACTATGTTTTGTACAACTTAATGAACAGCAGCAACATGCTAGATATACAGAAATTCCACCTCTGAGCACATGGAATTATTCTCATTTAGTTTCCCTGATTATACTTCTTCAAATTCTATAGGTGTTGAACAACTACATAACTCTGTAGAGACAGAGCTAATCCATCTCTATGGAGCTGGAGAAAATAAGGGGTTTGAATCCAAACTGTCAGTATAAGAAGGGAAACTGAATCCTGAGGCCTTTGGTATAAAATTGATACTAAAATCTATGATCAATTTCTATCCCAAGCTGAGCATTTTTCCAAAAATACTGAGAATCACAATACTACATTTGTATAAAGTTGCTTGCTGAAGGTGGCTAGTCCAAAATCTAGCAAATAAGAATACACCTCATTTTAGCAGACAAGCTCAGGTAAAGGCCTTTTTTGACAGAAGATGACAAACAGTAACAAATTTAGTTAACTATTGCTGTAATAGAAAAAAGTACAGTAATGCTAAAAAAAATGGTCAAAAACTAAATTCTCAGCCCAGAAGTTATCAGTGAAATCAGCAAAAGGTCCAGACTGTCAAGATTGCTGTAAGTTTGAGACAGGTGCTAAAGCTGTCAAGAACACATGATGCCTGCTACGAGGATTTGTAGTGAAGAACTGCCTATTATTAAGACTGCCCAACACTTCCCATTGTAAGCCCTAGTTTTCAGTTGTTTAAAACTTTACCAAACTTTAACTATTTGGGCTAAAGTTTTCCATGCTAATGGCCTGCCTCAGGCTGAATTTTTTGGGAAAGGTTTAGTCAAAGTGGTCCAGCCACTTCAAAGAATATGGCTAGGAAAAATGGTTGTTCTGTTTATGTTAATTTTGTCAAGATTTTATTTGAAAAGTGCCCCTCTGCTTTGGAATGGCCTTGAAGTTTGGCAGTGGGTGGTATTTGTGTCAGGGATCTGCTTTTACTGTCCTTCCAAAATTCACCCAAACTCAGTCAACTTTTTTAAGCCTCTGGAAAAAAATCTGTTTGCACAACACATGCCTCATGGAATTTAGCTGCTAGGTTCATGCTCCAGCCCAGGGATGAGAAGGATTTTATTTACAATGCATCTCTGAGCTGCTTTATACCTGAACCCAGGAAGTTGTAGGCAAGACTGAGACTGGATGAAACCGGGAGGGAAGATTAAGAACATAAGAAAGGCCATACTGGGTCCATCTAGCTCAAAATCTGACAGCAGCCAATGACACATACTTCAAAGGGAATGAACAGAATAGAGCAATCATCAAGTGATCCATCCACTGTTGTCCAAGGCCAGCATCTGACAGTCAGAGGCCTATGGACCGAGAGAGCATAGGGTTGCATCTCTGACCATCTTGGTTAACACCCATTGAAGAAACTATCCTATCCTCCATGAACTAATTCTTTTTTGAGCCCAGAGTTATACAGTTTCAGCCTTCCTAACAACCCCTGCCAATGAGTTTCACAGGTTGACGATGTATTGTGTGAAAAAGTACTTCCTTTTGTTTGCTTTAAACCTGCTGCCTATTAAGTTCATTAGGTGACCCCTAGTTCTTGTTTTGTGTGAAGGGGTAAATAATACTTCCTTATTAATTTTCTCCTCACCATTCATGATTTTATAGATATCTATCACATCCTCACTTTAGTCATCTATTTTCCAAGCTGAAAAGTCCCAGTATTTTTAATGTTTCTCATGCAAGACTAGGATTTGCTAGGCAAGGAGACCAGGGAGAAGGAGCTGGGAATTTGGGGAGTAGATTGGGACTGGGAACCCTGAGGGATGAAAATTTGGACTGGCTGGTCAAAGACTGGGATGAAAAGCCTGAGGAGTGGAGACTGGGATTGGCTAGGTGAGGAGTACAGGACGGGCTGTGGAACCTGAGGTAGGGAGCAGATAGCCCAGGAGAGATTGGAGGTGATGGGGCAAAAGGGATCACACTTAAGGAGAATAGGCAGAAGATCTGTGCTCACTAGAGCACACTCCACTACAGAGTTTGGAATGGAAACCAAGATTCCTGAGTCTCACCATTCTTCTCCCACAAGGAAATATCTGGGAATCCCTCTGGCAAGATATTTTATCCCCCCCCCAATGCTGGTCCATGCAGAGAATGACAACCTATTTCTGCTATCAGTTACTTAATTAGTGCAAGTGGCAGAGGTCTTTGTGGCACATCTAAAGTTTCCAACTCTGCTAAAGACAAATATAGGTGTCAATATGATGCCACCTGATAAAATTTCTGTTTTTTTCAATCTTTTTTTTTTTAAATCTAGGAAATTATACATCTGAGAATTACATTAAAAGAACATGATTAAGGTTGCAAAATCAATATATGTCTGAATTAAAATTGTAACTCCATGATAATTTTAAATTACATGATCTCATACTAGCTTAAGTGCTTGATTTTGCTACCCATATAATGTTTCTTCAACATAATGGTCAATAAAGACAAAAAGTCTATATACTACGTTCTTTGAATCGCCACTAAGTTTTTGCATTAGAAATGTATTTCCTTTATAGTTTTGTATTTGTCCAACATGGATACCATCTACAGCCTTTTTATATCACTAGAATGATGTAGTCTGCAAAAAAATGGCCATGAAAGAATCCCCAATTTCTCTGATCATGCAAATTTTGTTAAATGAAGTTTAATTTTCTAGACTGGATAGTTTTCTAATATGAATTAATGATTTTCTGGCCTCATCTGAGTTTGAACATGTATTAGTAAAATATTAAATCCTTGGAGCAATTTAAGTATGTAAGTGGTTAGAATTGAGAAGTAAACAATATATAGAGAGCTTTTTCTAAAAGAAGTTACAATAGAAAACATAGAACACATCATTAAAATCAACTCGTACTTCAACAAAACTCATGCCTACTCCATCTAATTTTCTTTTGTACAAGATTAACAAAATTATTTTTAAATTGACAAAGTATTAGAAGTAATTTTAAACACCAAACCTCTACACTTGTTGGAAGCATAGTAGTTTACAGAAATACTTAACCATTCATTAAAATAATATCCAGAAAACTGTAAAATTTGACTGTTCTATTTTTCCCTTTTATAGGAGGCAAAATAAATCTTACCTTGTCCCTGAAGGTGAGAAATATCCAAACCCTCCTTTAGGCGGATGACAACTACACCATATTGAATGTCAAAGGCATCACTGTAAAAGGATAAAAAAGTTGCATTTTTGTCTTGCTCTATTTTTATTTCTTTATCCCAAAACTATAGCAATTGAGATTTTTCTGTCTTGGACTTAAGCTTCCTGTACATAAATTGTTTGGTGCATCTCAAATTTCAAGTCCCAAACTATTAAGCCACTTCAAAAGACTGAATGCTACATGCTGAAATGTAATGGACAGCAACTGTCTCAATTTCACTCACTTTCTATATTGCAAACAGTGATAAAAAAATGAAATACAAACAAACCATTCTGAGTTCCATGGGAAAAGTGAAAGCGTGTGTGGGAAATTTAATCCTTTTGAGTAGTACAGACAAATTCTTTTCACAAGAGTCACACAGTATTTTAATAAGAGATCCCCTAACTTGACAACTACAAATTCCAAAGAGGTCTGTCTCTGAAAACTGTAAGCACTGAAAAATGTTTCACTGAAAAAATATACAAAGTAACAATAATTTATGCAATGTGCATGAAATTTAATGGTAACTATATTTACAAATTATAGTGTTCAAAATAAAGAAGTCAGGCTTCAAGACAAGTTCTAGCTAACTCTGGTTTCCATTATGTGAAACTTACAGGGAAAAAACTCTCTCCTTAAAAAAAAAAAAAAACACAAGGAAAATAAGAGGATTAACTGTGTTAATGAAAAATTAGGCTGTAGGTTTGAATGCAAGTCAGGAGAGGCCAAATCAAAGTAACAAAGTAGCTTGCCCATATTGCACATTTTGTATTTATTTGACATCAATGTTAGAATATTAGGTATCACAGCATCAGAAGGCATCCAAACCAATAATGGCAAACAACAGCTCTTGAATCTCTGGGGCACAAACATCCTAAAGATAGGAAGCAATTTCTTCCAGCCCAAGTGGATTCACACGCTCTCGTGGAAATCACTGGACAATGTGACTGTCAACCAGACAGACTTTGTGTGTATATCTAAGAGATGGGCATCTTCTTTGAGGGATGTCAGAGTCAGCAGAGGAACAAATGTTAGCTCAGATCATTATCTTTAAGTGGTCATGTTGCAACTTAAACTCAAAAAGATCACATAATGGAAAAAAAGAGCATCACAGAAATAGAGCAGTTCAAAAGCAAAGAAATGCAGATCAGATTTCATTTAGCAACTGTTCCAGTGTTTTTATAGGACCAGGCTGATGAAAGTCTAAAAGACATGGTCAAAATGGAAGATGGCAGTTGAGATAGAAGGGGTTATGGTAAGCCACCAAAGAGGGCAGAAGAAAGATGCATTGATTACATCTGGACCATGGGCAACAACTGAAAGGGGAAAAAAAAAGCTCTGAAGGTAAAAATATAACAGTGCAAGACACAGGTAGAACTCTTCAAGACTGATGCAAGACACAGAGAAAATGACAAAGAAATAAAGAAGAGATGCAGGCAAAATAGAAATCCCGGATTCAGGAGAAGGCTGCAAATGCAGAAGCAACTGTACCGAAGAGAGACTATAAGCAGTGCTACACAACGGTGAAAGGTCTCCCACAAAGAAGTAGACTGTCAGAGGTGATGTCCATGAGGAACTCTCCATGGACAGATGTTGAAAATGCATGACAAAAAAGCCAGAGGTTGGAAAGAAGATTTCCATTCTATATTAAACTGTCTACAGCTGATGATCATGCACAGGTTCAAGAGAAATGTTAACACTAAGTTAGAAACAGGAGAGGGATCAACAATACCTGATGAAATTAAAGCCACCATCAGAGGCCCCAAATGGAGGAAAGCTCCTGGAGTTGACAAAATTTAAGCATAGGTACTAAAGGTGGGAAGCAAAGTTCTGTTTGAGCAGTTAACAAAACTAACAAAATATGGGAGAAAGAACAAGTGCCACAAGACTGGAAGGATGGTATTGTCGAATTGCCAAAAAAAAAGAAAAAAGGACACTCTTACTCAGTGCATGAAGTGGAGAGTTATTGCATTATTATCCATCTCAAGCAAAGTATTGGCTACTGTTAAGCTGAATAGAACGAATAAGGAAGTGGATTAAACATTACAAAAACAGGCTTGGGGGCTCCCTTCAAGAGGATAATGTTGTGAACACATTCACTCTTCAACAGATCATCGAAAAAGCTATTGCTTGGCAAAAACCTATCTTAATCAAGGTTATTGTCTTTAAGAAAGCATTCAATAAAGACTCCATGGAGTATTGCTAAAAACTATGGAATACTAGACAAACTGATCAACATTAAAGGAATTTATATGATGGAAGTAGATGTGCAATAAAAGAGGGTTACTTACCAGTAACTGCTGTTCTTTAAGATGTGCTGCTCATGTCCATTCCATTATGGGTCCGTGCACGGAGGCGTGTACACGCCTATAATGGAATGGACATGAGCAAGCACTCGAAGAGATTAGTTACAGGCCTGGTAAGTGGTTTGATAGTGTGACTGGAATTAGACAAGAGTGTGTTATCACCAATTTTCTTTGCATTAATTAATAAATAAATAAATAAAATAAATAAGGACTATGGGCTGGCATCACTTGGTAAAAAGTACCATAACTAGTGAGCAACCACACTCAATGGAGGAACTTGACTACCTATTGCGTCCACAGCACAGAAGGAATTAGGGTGTGAGGATAAGGTAGTAAATGAGTTATTGGGTAAAATCCTTGCCCCACTGAAGTCAATGGGATTAGAATTTTTACCTATTTTCATTACTGGAACCTTAACTCTTAAAATTTCTGACTAGGTTAAAAAAAATATTAAGGTGGTAAAAGGTTTTTGCATTTATTATTAGAGCTTAGTTCACCAAGGAAGATTATTGACCCATGGGTTGAAAAATGTGATTAATAGTCAGATACAAAGCCTGAAGCCACAAGCTGAGTGCATTATTGCCAATCAGAAAATCACTTTCAACTCTGGAATCAGCACATTTCACAAATGACAACTCTAGACATATTATACTCTTGTGTCTCAGTGTGTTTCACCTGTTACTTTCCAATGACGCTTCTCTATTTCAAATGCAGAAGTTCACATGATCCTCTATTCCAACAAAAGAGTTCTTACAGTCAGAAGCAATTTCAACCAAATTAGTGAATAACGAAGTATTTTTTACCATAATCTTTGGTGCTCCGGGTTATTTTAAAATAATATTTGTCTTAATTGCAATCTTTAACTTTCCCCCTATAATGATCACTTCCTACAAAGTAGCTGAAAAGCCAAAGGAGCATGTATTACAATAGACAAACGCTGCAGTGGAATACAACTAAATTTTTCAGATTAATATTAGCAGTTTTCCTGCAGGATCAGTTATTCTGTGCTAAAGCTTTCCTTAGCCAGAGTTAACCTTCTTATAAAAGGGACTAACAAATTACCCAGGAATTTCCTGTTTCCAGCAGCTTGTAGGATATCACATTATTCAGGGTTTTGACAGTCTTAGGGTACACACAGGAATAAGATATTTAAAAAAAATTCATATAAATATTGTCATCCCTTTACTATACTAAAATCTCAAGAAATACTGTAACTACTAGCAAATACAAAGTTTAGTACTGAAGATATAAATCCAGCATAAGAAGTTAAGAGTCATTTAGCACAGGTAGATTTATCAAAATGTATGTTTAAGCTGCATAAGAAATTAAAGGAAAATTGCTTTCAATGGAGTACATACTCTAATGTACTCAAAGGGCTGACAAACAAGACATTCACTAGGTCTAGCTTCAAAAATAACTCAACACTTAAAAGTACTCCACATCTCAACTACTTCTGAACCTAAAGTGTGACTAATGTAGAATTTTAATGTATTTAAAGTTTTTAAAAGCATATTATGCTAAATTCAGATTTTGTAAGGCACATCATTTGAGGCTACAAGAACTACTGGGGCATCTTTTCATCACTCCCACAAAGTACATTGCTGATGTGAACTTTCACCTCAGTTAGGAACACATACGCAGCCTACACACTTGCAAGCACAGTCACAATCCTTGTGCACGTTGCGCACAAAGGCCTCTTCTAGACCCACTGATTCTAATAAAGTAATAGCTGACCATCAATAATACCTACCCCACACTGAAAAACAACACTGGAGTATTAGATGAGGTACCCGTTTTTGTACATTTACTGAGATTTCAATATTAATTATTTGAAACCAGCACGTTTTGGAATACTTGAAAACAGTTTGTCACTATTTCAAAATATTAATCTAAAAGCTTTGATTATTAAGCTCTTCTAGAGGTACAAGAAATCCTTCAGATTATATATTCTTGTTTACTATATTAGGTAAAAAGGAACAGTTCTAAGTTCTGCATTTTATACTCACTGAAATAAATTGATATAGGTTTCCACATCCCTCATGTCAGCTTGTTTCCAATCTTTTTTAAATCCAACAACAAGAGTGTTTGGTCTCATTCGACCCAGACCAACAGCCTAAAAACAAAGCCAATCAAGCATTTTAAAAATACTAAAAAGCATATTTATTGAAGGTTAAAAAAAATGTTTCTTACTTGCACAAAACTATTTTTTAAAGAAAATATCTATAGTAGCATAGTGAAACTATTGCATAATAATTACAATTACATTTCGATACGTATGCTTGAAAGTGTAAAACAGAAAATACAAGAACGTTTGTACTTTTGGAGGCCAAACACCCATTAACTCCAACAAAATCACAACAAAAGTGTACCTGCATCAAATACTGTCCCCCATCTCTCAAATCCTCTGCGTGGACTGGTGCATAGAAGGCCTTCATTTTGTTTTTAATAAGCCATCGCTGATATTTGGCCAAGTCAGTTGTTAATTCTTTCATAGCTTGCCTGCGAGGGCCCTTTAAAAAAAAAAAAAAAAGTACTGCTATTAGTCTAAAGTATATTTTAGAACAATCACTACTAGTTATTTTCTGAAAAAATATACTTCCTTTGTATTGTTGCATGAAAGCACTGATAATTAACCCAAAAATATCAAATCCAATACATTTCAAGTTCAAAAGATATTTTTGTCACTTCAAAACGAGAGACCTATCAGTACAAAATAAAATTGACTCAAAAGGCAACAACAGGTCTCTATCTTAGATACGCACTTCCTGTGCTTTAGGGGACAAAATTCTCAAGCTCCAATTGCTTCACTAGGAGGCTGCACAGGCTTGTCCTTTTGCTCAGATATAAAAGCCAGTAACTGTCATAAAAATGACAGGGTATTTTTGTTTTGTTTTTTAGTAGTGAAAAAACAGATATATGCATAGCTATAGGCTAAGTACACATCAGGTTGTGTGGTTGCTTGCATCCCATCAAGCGTAACTCAAATTGGTGTTCTGCTTTAACTTCCATATAAAGCTGCTAGTCTTGTCTACTGTGGCAACCTCTACCTTAAATAAACCCAGATCTCAGCCACTGCTGTGGCTGTCCTGTGGCATGCAGCTGTTATCTGCCAGATTCAACAACACATGAAGTTCACAGTAGAAAGAACAGTTACCTACATTTTTGTAACTGTTGTTCTTCAGGATGTGTTGCTCATGTCCATTCCAAGTAGGGCGTCTGAGTGCCGCATGCAGAGTTTTCAGGTTTTTCCCTAGTGGTACCCGTTGGGTTGGTGCAAGCGCCCCCTGGAGTCACGTCTCCATGGTGCCATGTATCAGGCCCTGCTGACCCACTGCCTCTTCAGTTCCTTCTTGCTGGCTGGCTCCAACAGAGGGGAAGGAGGATGGATCTTGGAAGGGGAATGAGCAACACATCTTGAACAACAGCATTTACAAAAAGGTAGGTGACCGCTTTTTCTTCCCGTGCTTGCTTATTGATTCCAAGTAGATGACTCCCAAGCTGACCATAGGAGGAGGGATCAGACCGCACAGAATCACTGACTGAAGCACTGCTCTGCCGAATGCTGCATCATCCCTGGCCCATTGGGTGATGGCATAATGTGAGGTGAACGTGTGGATCGATGACTATGCTGCGGCCCTGCAGATCTCCTGAAAAGTGGCATGTGCCAGGAATGCTGCCAAGGAGGCCTGCACCCCCATGGAGTGTGCAGTCAGTGCCGGGGCTGACACCTTTGCAAGGTGAGAGCAAGTCATAATAATGCAGGACGTGATCCATGATGAAATTCTCTAGGATGACGTTGGGAGACCTTCATCCCGTCCGCTACTGTGACAAAGAATTGGTCTGATTTACGAAATGGTCTTGTCCTTTCGATGTAGAAAGCCAGTGTGCACCTGACATCTAGGGAATGGAGACTTCATTCCCTGCTACTGGCATGCGGCTTAGGGGAAATGCTGGGAGGAAGATGTCCTAGCTCATATGAAACTGGGATACCACTTTCGGGAGGAAGGTCGGATGTGGTCGCAACTGGACCTTGTCCTTGGGGAACACCATGTACGGAGGTTCTGATGTCAGAGCCTTGAGCTCAGACACCCTCCCAGCTGAGGTTATTGCGACCAGGAATGCCACCTTCCATTAGAACAGGGGTTGGCAACTTGCTCGCAGTGCACTGGCCGGAGCCATGCCATAGCTGGCCCCAGGCACCACTGCGGCCCCTCACCCCACCGCCACAGCCCTGCCCCTTCTCCACGTGGGCCAAGCAGCCCCTGCAGGAACAGGCCCGCAGACCCACCACCAGGAATAGGGCCACCACCCCTTGCCTGCTGCCACCACTGCCATCGAGAACGGGGCCACAGACCACTCTCCCGCCACTGCCGCCAGGAATGTGGCTGCAGATACCCTTGCCGCTGCCACTGTCACCAGGTACAGGCCTGCAAAAAAACCCACCGCTGGCTGCTGCTCCAGCACTGGGAGAGGGGTGGGGTAAAGATTTGGTATGGCCCTTACTAAAGGTTGCCAAGCCCTTCGTTAGATGTAAAGAAACGAGTATATTGCTACGGGCTCAAAAGGCAGCCCCATTAGCCTGGAGATAACCAGGTTAAAGTCCCATGTTGATACCAGACAGCCTGTCCAGGCCCTTGAGAAAACAGGTCACCATTTGATTAGCAAAGACTGATCAACCATCGACCCCAGAATTGAACAAGAGATTGCCGCTAGGTGCACCTTTATGGATGACACTGCCAGATCTAGCTGCTTCAAATGCACAGATAGTCCAAAATGAAAGATAATGCTGCTTGCGTCTGCCTTGGCTAAGTGGAAAACCTCCTCCTTCCCTTCTGCCTTACCCAAGTAGAAAACCTCCTCCACTTGGCAAAGTACATAGCCTTGGTGGACAGTTTCCTGCTACTGGGAGGATCTCTCTGACAGGCCCCAAGCATGCAGACTCCGTGGGATTTAACTATGAAGCTTCCACACCATGAGGTGGAGAGACTCAAGGTTAGGGTGTTGGAGGCAGCCGTAGTCCTGTGTGATTAGGTCTAGCGTCAAAGGCAGGGTGACTGGAGTCACTACTGACCGTTCCGGTAGCATCATATACCAATGCTGTTAGGGCCAGGCTGGGGCTATCAGTATGACAGGCTCTTTGACCCTCCTGATCTTGAACAGGACCTTGTCAACGAGCAGGAAAGGCAGGAAAATGTAAAGCAGATGGCTCTTCCAAGGAAGCCAGAAGGCGTCCTCGATCAAGCCCGGGCTGTGGTTCAGGAATGAACAAAACTGTTGACATTTCCTGTTGAGTCTTATTGCGAACAAATCTACTTGGGGAGCCTCACACTATGGGAAGATGCTGTTCACAATGTCTGGGCGAACAGGCCATTCGTGGCAGCAGAACAATTTGTGGAGATGGTAGACCAGCTCGTTCTGGGATAAAAGGAGGTAAGAGCCTCTAGGTATATGGAATGAGCTATGCAGAAATCCCACAGGTTGAGGGCTTCTTGACATAGGGGAGAGGAGCGTGCTCCACCCTGGCTGTTTTATATAAACATTGCTGTTGTATTGTCTGTCATGACTGATATGCATCTGCCTTGTAGATGGGACCAGAGGGTTTGGCATGCTCGCAAACAGCTTTCAGCTCCCTGACGTTGATGTGGAGCGATAGCTCTGCTGGAGATGAGAAGCCTAGACTCTTGAGAGTTCCTAGATGTGTTCCTCACCACAATGCTGTCGTCTGGGGGTACAGACAATGACGGGTGGGGTCTAGAGAAGGGTACTCCTGCACATACTGATTGAGGGTGCAGCCACCACAGAAGTGACTCACTCTGAGGGGAAGTGAAACTACCTTGACTAGTTTGTCTCTGTTTGGCCAGTATGCTGATGCCAGCCAAGCCTGGAGACGACAGAGCAAGCATCACGTGATGGACCCCATATGTGCAGACCGCCATGTGACCTAGGAGCTTCTGAAGTCCTCTAAGATGGAGCAAATGGTCTGGAAGCCAGATCCCCTTTGTCCTTTGGGATTAGGAAATAATCGGGAGTAAAATCCCTTGCCCCTTCGTTCCTGAGGAACTGCCTCTATTGCACCTATTCGTAGGAGTTTTTGTACCTCCTGAATAAGAAATTGCTCATTAGAAACTTTAAATACAAAAAAAAATTTAAAAATAAACATCTTAAAAAATAGTCTGAACTTGGTAATTTACACTGGTATTTTTACAGAAACACAAGAGAGTTAGATGCCCTTCCGCTACTGAATTTCAATAGAATTTGGATGCTTAAGTCCCTTTAGCTGCTTTGAAAATCCCAATCTTAAAGAACTAAATATGAATATGTAGTCAAAACAAAATTAGAGATTTTATCTATTATCAAAACTGATTTATTAGGTGATAACATCTATGGAATAAGGAATGTGACTTATTTAGTTTGTACAGCACCTCACAAAACCAATCCCAACTGGTTCCTCTGTGCATGACTGAAAAAAAAGTGTTAAAGCTACATAAAAGACCACACCAACAATTGCATGTTTCTGGGACAATGGAGATCACAAAACTTAGGATGAATGTGAGAGAACAAAGTGCACTCGGTCAAGAGAATCCAGCTAGGGAAAAAACTTTCAGAGAAGATTAGGCAAATTCAGTCTGATCATATTGTGGCAAGGTGTGTGTGGGGGGGGGTCTATTCCACCCCTGTGGGTCCTATGCTTTTCTGGCTATGCCAGTGGTGCAGATAGAAGGGGAGCCGGAGGGGGTCTATTCCACCCCTGAGACCAACTACCTTCCCTGGGTCACCTGTCTGTGGCCCCACTGCTCGTAGTCTGCTTCCTGATGCCGGAGAGGAGGATTGTTCCGCCTTCTTAGGCTGGAGCCTCTCTGTCTCTGGTATCGTGGCAGCAACAGTGAAAGTCCTAAGCTCCGAACTGCAGCAGCAGCAGCTCTGCTCTACTCCGGCTGTGCGCTCCCTTCTGGCTGCCCTTGCCTGCCTGAAATGGAGGCTTTTAACTGCTGGGGCAGTTTCCTTGATAGGCCCCAAGTGGCCTAATTGACCCAATTACCCTGAAGTAGCCCCAGCTAGATCACCCAGGGAATAAGGCTTTATTGAGCCTGGGGCTAATATACATGCCTTCCAGCACCCTTCCATAGCCGTCCGGTCTGGCCCTGTCACAATATTTATGAAACACTGCAAAAATTAACTCTTCAAAAAGGCCTTTCCTCTATAAGAAAGACATTCAATATGGTCATTGCCACCCCCTTTGATGCAATAAAGCCCCATACCAACCCCACCTCCAAAAAGAAACTAATAAAATCTAAAATCATAAGCAATTCTAATCCAAGCAGAGATTTTACATTAATGAGAAAAAAGAGACTCCTAGAAGTCCAATAGGGACTTTGCTATTGCTATGGATTTTATATGGAAGGGGTTCAGATTCTACATGATTGACATCAGTATAAAACCCTAAGATAAAAATCAGATAAAACATTGAGCAACAATGATCTGAAATTTTAGATTTATACAAACTAGAGTATCTAGTTAAAATGAAGATTTTCAAAAATAATCTAAGACATTTCTGCCTTACGAAGAAAATAAGCTTTCATGTTATACTAAAAAAATAAGTAAAAGCTAACTGGGTAACAGGGAAAGCAAAGATCAAACTTATTTAGCCAAGCATGCTTTACTCCCCAGCATTAACAAGTATCAGACTTTGTGTTTTATACATTAATTGGACCACTGTTTACCTTTAACCAAATCAAGATCTATCATTTTGTTTGTCCTTAAGATAAGATCCAAAGAGAAAGTTGGTCCAAATATGCTTAATTTACCAAAAATGAAATAGCATTTCCATTGGTACATCAATCACCTTGGAACGGTTCTTGCAGCATTAGTAGCCACCCTATAGTTAAGGGTAAAGTTTGCTTGCCCTCTTAATTTTATCAAAAGGAACCTATGCAAACTTTTCACACTGCATCTCAGCTGAATGCAGTTTTCTGGGAAGACTGGATATTAAAAAGACAGAAGGCAACTGTATCATTGGGGTGTTTTGAAAAAATCTATTTGAAATTTCACTTCTGAAAAATTTTATATCTTCAAAATGGCTTGGCCTAAAAATCCCCCCTACATTTATTTTGTTTCCCTTTCTGAAAACATGTCTTTTCATACCATTTTTCAGTGAGGTGGTGGATCACAGGAGAAATGACCATTTTCTAGAACGCAAAACATCTTGCAGTTCCACACAGTGGGGAGGGAGGGAGGGAAAAGCCATGTGACAACTGCCCATGAAATGCTGACAGAGGGGCTCTGAGGGGTAGAGCAAGTGTTTGCCCAGGCTACCCGGCCACAGTGTCAAAGCAAAGAAGGAGGAAAAGCTATCAAGCTATCTATGACTTGAGAAATGATTCACGCTAAGAATAGTTTTTAACCCCTGGCTGAAGGGATCTTATATCTGCTACTTGCTGGGACTTATCTTGGATCAGGCTAAGGAAGCCTTGGTTCTGAATCCCTTACATTAGGCTGGATAAGGAAATGCTCTGCACAGAGATGTATGCCTCAAAAGTGACAGGATGCAGTCTGAGGTTTTGTTGTACCATCTCTTCTACTATCCACTGCTACAGATCTAGCCACACTAGAACACATATACAGAACTAGGTTTACAATCTAATGGAGATTTATAAATATAAATTGACTTGCCACTGACTGCAAATGTGGATTGTGGTAAGGACAGGGGTGGGAATATGAGACTGGGATGAGAATATGGAGGGTCAAAAAACTGGGAGGGGACATGTTGATATAGGCACTGGACTAAGTGGCATACAGCTTTGCTACAGCCTATAAGACAAAAGGCTCACTCTGATGGGCTACAAAATGTTTCCAAGAGGGGGCTTCCCTCCTGCAGATGTTAAATTTTAATTTGACTAGTGTTTAATGTTTAGTGTTTAAAATGACATAGTGTTCATTTAAAAAATCCAAAGCACGTACTGTTACAGCATCATGCGTCCAAAACTGTTCATTTTATAAAGTTACAAAATTATTCCAGGGGGAAGAAAAAATCCAATAGTGATGTACACAACTTCAAAATGTTAATCCACCATACTAACATTTCTAAGACTTGAATGAAATTACAAAATATTTTGTGCTATTATGAAAGATAGATCCACTAAGAGGTTATCAATAAATCTCAGCTTCCAGAGAAGTGGGAAATTTGACATTTTCCAGTTAATAAAGAAGTTATAGAAAGAAATCACATTAGCTTATTTTTGTTTATTCAGAAAAAATACTTACCATGCGTATATGGCCACAGATCATCAAACCCACATTTTTTGTGAAAGCATGGACAAGATGAACCAAAGCAGGACGTGAATTTGGAGCACCTGTCATAACAAGGCATTGAGGTCTAGAATTTTAGATTTAAGAGAAGAAAAATTAGAATTCACTTATTTTCTTTGTAATGATAAAAATAACTTTTCTTTAAGTAATTTGCAACTGACATTAGAATTTTGTGAAGATAAATATCACAGATCTCAGAATTGCAAATGCATGTTTTGAGTGCAAAATGGGTGATATTAGATTACATCATGGACATTTATATTGCATTGACAATCTTTAACAACCATCAATCAATCTTTTGTCCCCCATTTAATTTTTCTGAAACAAATTAATGGCAGTATCTATCTAATAGTGGCAAAATCCACTATTAGACTGAAATTATAATCACTGAAGTCTGGTGACAAGACTTTATTCTCCCTAAACATGACCCAAATAAACAGTCTCAGTTTGTATTCTATATCATAAGCAGAGAGCTGCAAAACATCTCCAATTATATATCCAATTTTGATAGTTGTTTTAATTACTTAAAGCAGAAAAATCCAATAGAAGTTTAACTGAATTTGGTAGACAAGTATAGAAACGAACAAACAAGTAAGGAAAAAAATCACTCCATTTATATGTAACTTTCAGATTCCTCTTTACATAAATAATGAAGATGTTTAATTAAAAAGTTAAAGACGTTCAAAAATTAAATCCAAAAATACTAAGTCAGGTTACAGAAGCATCTAGCATGACTGATCTGAGCTGGCCTGTACTAAACCTGCTGGAATAAGAAATACTGGTAAATGTAACTGAATAAGAAAATGAAAATACGAATGCCTATCAACACAGTGGTCATAAGATCACCTTTCATTATCCCTTTTGTAGGAAAAAAGCACAGCACAAGGTGTGATACCAGTCCCAATTCATTGTAAAAATAAATATTTTCTCACCTGCCAGGTCTCAGCTTCTTCAAAAACATGGCTATAAATGTAATATTGTTGGGCTCCATATTTATTCTAACTTTCATATACTGAAACCCTAGGGTTAGGATTTAGCTAGCCCTAATCGATAGCTATACTTGAATGATCATCACATCCACCATCCACAAACCAGCAAGCTTTCCCAATCAAAACAAGTGGGAAAGTCTCAGTCTTGCCAAGACTTAGCACATTTCTGGGTTTGTTTGGTTTTTTTTTTAAAGAACCAAAACAACAAGAGTTGCCAACATAGGTGCTGGAACTACGGGTGCTGGGGATGCACCCACACTCCCAGCTAGAAGTGGTTTCCATACAGGGTTTGCACTCCTGGTCACCAGTAAAAGTCATTTTAATATGAAGGCAAATCAGTTTATAACGGACAGTTTTAAAAACCAAAACATTCTTTACCATAAACAAAGTAGCATTCAAAAGAAGAAAAACTATTTCCTAGAAAACAAAATCATAAAAGCTTTTCCAATCTGATCCTAAAGGCCCACTCAAGCAGAATTATGTTCACTTCTCAAATCAGCACAAGTAGGAAACCACTGTTGGAAATAAAATTTTCCTCTAGATAGTTAAGTGAAAACTAAAACTGGTATGTAAAGTCAAATTCCACTACCAAATTAATCCAGTTTGCATATTGCTGATAGTTACAAAATCATCTTGATTTGTAAGTCAAGAAACCGCTGACATCTTCGACAGTAATGAAGATTTTACAATCTCAGCTGCCAATTTTGCTGTTTATACTTAAGGCAGAATAGAAGCCAACTTACTTTTTTTAAGCTATATTAGCTCAGCAGTGATGACAGAGTTTCAGTAAAGTAACCAGAAACTTAAACACACAGGGAGAAGGTACATTAACAGTGACATTTTAATATTTTATTTTTTAAAAACAAAAACATGTTAATGAGACTAGTTGGACTGCTTATTATTATGGTTGCCTGACACTTTCCATTATAAGACTCGGTTTTCAGTTGCTTATACCTTCGCAAAACTAACTGTTTGGGCTGAAATTTTCCATGTCAGGCTGATATTCATCACCATGACTAGGGAAATCTTTCACATCAGACAGATTTGTTCCAAAAAAATTAAGCCACAATGATTGAGTCATTTCCAAGAAAAAGTTTAAGGAAATATAAGTTGTTTTGCCCCTTTTATTCCAGAACAGTTACTTCACTTCGGAAATGTACTAATTATTCCAGAATAATGTAATAATGTACTTTTATTCCAGAATAGCATCCACATAGGGAGCTACTCCAAAACAAGTATGGCAGAATATTCTGGTCAGTTCCCCCACGTAGATAAGCCTTGAAGCATTCTTCTAATCTCTCCAACCTGAAGTCACAGAAGCCACTCAAGAATAAGAAAACATTTTCTAATTATATGTTCCCTTTACATATGGGCAGATTTCTGCCCACTGGTGCAAATCCCTCAAGGGTGTGTTGCTGTTGCAGTTTTTGGCATGAATGGACATGCTGCCACAGGCAGAGTTAAAGGGATGCTGAAACACAGTCTTGTGATGAATGCTACCGTCCTAAGATCCAAGCGTATGTCAAGATAGTCAGAGAAATTTAAAGCCAGCATCATATGAAGTGTGGTGGATGCTGGAAGCATCAAAACCCTGCTTTGCTGAGTGCACAGTTTAGTGGAAAGAGATTTTTCTAACTTCTACAAATACATTCTATGCCTTCTGCATCAGCATCTCTCTTACCTGAAGTTTTTTACATGGTCTTCCACACCTGCAAGACGAACAGAATGCTGCAATGCATTCAGGTAAGTCAAGGCTTGTGTAGATGATCCCCAGTTCACATCTGTGGGAAATTTTGTTTTAAAACATTTAATATTATGCAAGTTATTTTGACTAATATAGCCATTTTTCTCAAACTAAAAATTCAGTGTCGGATTGTTTAGCTCAAACACCAACTGACAATAAGATGAGATCAAATTCAAATCATAGTACATTCCTACTGAAAGTAGGCTAAAGTAAACCCAACGTGTGTTTAAGTTAGGGAAAAACAACTCTACTGTAAAAAGAATAAATTTTGTACTCAGAACAAGATTTCTAGATAACTAGATGTTTGATATTCTACAATCAAATTTAGACGCTACAGTAGTTTAAGTATTTCAAAAAAGTACTACAGTGTTTGACAAAAGCTATGAAATCTTTGTAAAAATAGATTTTGTAGCTATGCTACTCTATAACACAGGGAAGTTTAGCGATATAAGCATTAGTTTTAAACCAACAGGCAAAATCTTAACTAAATCATGATGAAAGCTGCATTAAGAAACTATCCTTTTAAACCATCATTGTTGTATAAGAGAAATGGAATGTCTACAGTAAAATGTATATAGTAATGGAGTTTATTATAATTAAATAGCTACAGCAGTCTAGTCTCCCATGTTCTCATACACAAAAACCAATTTTTATAATTAAAATAATAACCAAGTAGAATTTCAATTCTCACAAGCAGAAGAGGGAATTAGTCTGGATTATAAAAGCTCCTACATTCAGAGAACTTGAATTACAGAAGCTTTCTCAAGTTTAATAGGCAGGGCTAGCCATCCCACCTCTTAAGTTTGCCTAACACTTCTCATTACAAGACCCTCTATTTAGTTGCTTATAACTTTGCCAAACTTTAACTATTTGGGCTGAAATTTTACAAGCCAGAGGTCTGCCTCAGGTCATTGTTTTTCTGAAAATTATAGCTAAAAAAATAGTTTAACCTCAGAGAATGAGACTAGGGAAAAATGTTTTGCCCATGTTAAATTCTGCCTACCTTTTCTATGAAAAGCTCTAGTGACCACATGCTTTGGAACAGGGGCTTAGAATTTGGCAGAACATGGCTTTTGGGGGGGGGGGGTCAGGAATGTGTCTTATTATCCTCATGCAAATCTGCTCAAATTTGACCACGTTATAAGCCTTTGAGGGAAAAATTACAGTTTGCACATGCTCAGTAGAGGCCTTTTTTAGATTTCAGCAGCTAAAATCTCCAAGATCACATTCTCACTGAGGATGCTCAAGTCTCTAAATTAGTGTCTATGGAGCACTCAGATGCTCTAGCGATGAGCTCAACAGAAAAGCCCATAAGGAAAAAAATAATTCTGTCTCTAGAATACGGTTTGAATACTGTGTAGTAAATAAAGCCAAGGGCCGCATACTGAACAAAATAAAATACTGAATAGCTGTTCATTATGGGAGCATCGTTCTTCCATTGAACTGAATGAGGCAAGGAAAAAATGTGATAATGTAATTAGAGTCTGTATCATAATCCATATGTAGAAGGGAGTTGAATTAAGGTTGTCTTTGCATCCTTATTTCTGACATTTCCTAACTTGTGTGTTTGATTTTGCAACCTCAACAGACCTTTTCTGTTTAATTTATTTTACAGACCTCCTTAAGAGACAGTGAAATAAGATGCAGTTCTCCATAAAAACCTAATTCCGTCAAATACATAAGTAATACAAAAATGCAATTCCACTCCACCCTGCCTGGTCTGTCCCTTACCTTTTAAAAGCACTGACTGTAAAGGGGAAAAAATTGGTGTATCAGGTTAACATTATAAACTAAATTCTCCTATTTATTCCCTAGAATGAGTACAACATTGGTAGCAGTAATATGTGCTTTCCCGTAATCATTTGCCAGTGTGCCATCTTTGTTTCAGAAGGACACATTGTGGCAAATGGGTGTACTTCAGCCTCCATGACTGTTTATTTCACATTTAGTGATAGGGCAATATATTATTTCTCTTCAGACGACAATCAGTGAAGATTAGCAACCAACTTTAAGCCATGTGCTGGCTTGTAGCTAAAACTGTTTTCCAACCAGCAGAGCTAAAGACAACAAAACTTTTTAAAAAGTGATGCAAGTTTTTTTTTATCAGACTTCCACAACTCTGTCCAAGTCTCACAAACAATATAAACACAATATCACAACTATATCAAGTGTGTATGTTTTTACTGTTTAGACTAGCAACTTAAACACAATGCTTTTCACTTTTTGATATTACCATTCATATTTTCTATTTTCCTTTATGTGATCTCTTTAAGAGGTAACATGATAACTCCGTTTGGAGCCTGATTCTGCCAAATCAAGCAAATGCTTTTTATTTATGTTCTAATTAGTTGTTTAGATCAACATACTAACTTGCAGATTTTTCTTTTAGTCTTTCATTAAATTCTTTGTACTTTCTGTATCTTATTCTGAGCTCTTCATTTTACATAGCTCTGAAAACTTCCATTATACCTTTTCAATTTTCCAAGTAAGACAAAATTATTTCCTGTATTTGCTCCCGCACTTAACTTTGGTAAAAGCTGTTTTGAATGGGGAAACTGAATTTTTATCATTCAGCAACATCACATACTTTCAAGCCCAATACTTCATGATTTTCTTATTTCTAATTTTAACAAAACTCTTTATCACAGCTCTGTTCCATCTCATTTTGTTATAAAAACAGCTTCAACCCTACTATTCTGAAAATGTTTTTATTATGGCACTGTGACATGTCTGGTTATTCACTGCTGTAGGGATGATTTATCAAGACACCATCCCTAATCTTATACCATTTCCAGTTTAGAACTGTAGTGGACGATCCTCTCGCAAAAAAAAGCATATTACTTTTCCATTACCTCTCTGCAGAAACAAGTATACATGATCCCCTGGGCCAAATATCACTCATAACTCGTCTCAAATTAATCTGCAGTACACACTACTTCCTCTCAATTTCTTTTACACATCCTTTGGATCAGACTGAATACATTACCTTTTGAAAAATATATAGTTAATGTATATGAGATGTCCTTCTCTTACCGAAAAATTGGAGAAAATAGTTTATTATGTAACTAACCGTGAAAATAAAATTGTAACTTTAAAATACACAAATTTTTTTAAAAAATTAAGTAATCAGAGTTTCTCAAATTTCCCATTTTTTTAAAACAGAAATACACATACCCACCTGGTTTCTTGTAAGTGACATAAATATACAGTCCAAGGACTATAACATATGTTAGCAATGCTGCCCACCAATTAATGACGAACATCACTATGCAGCAAAGAATTGCTCCAACAAGAGAAACCCACATGTTGTAATACTTAAAAGCAGGACGCCAACCTAATCAAAGCATAAATAGCAAAAGAAAGAATTTGATGGTTAGTGTTACACAAGATCATTTCTAGAGAGAGAGAGAGAGAAAATATATATTATACATTTTAAACAGATTAAAAATTCTGGCACATTTATCCTTAAAAGTCATCTAACAACTTCTTGCAACATTTCAAAGCAAAGTTCCAGAGGGGTAGCTGTTAGTTTGCATACAGCAAAAACAACAAGAGTCCTTTGGCACTTTAAAGAGTAACAAATTTAATTTCTGCAGGCAAAAATTTCGTTAGACAAAGTGGGTTGCAGCCCACGAAAGCTTATGCCTGCAGAAATTAAATTTGTTAGTCTTTAAAGTGCCAAAGGACTCTCATTATTTCAAAGAAAGCTGCATCTATGTTATTAAGGAAAGGAGTAGAAAGGATTATACGGCAAGAAGTATAGGGCACGTTTTAAAAGCGGAGTTTGAAATTATTTCTGTGCTAGATATTCCAGACAGCCTGATGAGTGGAGTATTTGGCACAGAAGTCCATATATTAACTCAGGTTTTATTTTTTATTTTGCAGTATGTCTTTAGAAGACGATACAGCATGAATCACAAAGCAAATGACTGCATGCCAGGTTAGTTGGTACTATTATTTTAGTTCTGCATCATCACTCCAGTTAAGATAACTAGTACTACTGGCTACCTACTTTTAATGTTTTCATTTATTTAGATAAGAGCAACTACAGAACATTCAAAGAAAGGATAAGTGTCATGTGTAGAGCGTAGCTAGACACATTCAGGCCAAAAGCGTAACTGTCAAAGAGAAGTACCGGGGTTACCAAGTTTGACACTGAGTTGCTGAAGGGCTGTTCAGGATCAGATATAATGTATAATCTATTTTGATGAAGACAGCTGTGATTAATGGAGTGTATTTAGGCTTGAAAGCATTAGAATTTTAATCAGTCAGTGTCAGTAAACATCTATTTCACTGTTTTTCCTCCTCCCCTCCCCCCCATATTTCCATTGATAATGATAAAAAATGTACAGATTGTTCCTTTGCCTAACACCACTTGAGAACTTAGAGTTTGATTTAAGGATATTCACTCTGTGTATTTCAGCATGATGTTGATCATTTGTGTTTTAATGGTTACAAAGCTTTATCTTTTTTAACCTCAAGTCTACTGCTGTTAAATAATTGTCTGACCCTCACCCCATAGTTTTCTGCAACTGCGCAAATTTAAATTGAAAAATGCTTAAAAAGACTCACAATTTTGCATAACTGAACATTTTAAAATGATGAAAATAAAAATATGCTTAAAATAAACAGATTTTTATAAATTATAAAAAACAATCAAATTCTGCCAAGAATGTCTTTTAATATGGCTAATCTACCAATACTGCATCATCATCATGATCTACACTTATGCTTATTTGCATATAAACTACCCAACCAGCTTGACATGCAGAAAATTCAAAATATGGCCACTCATTTACATAGGCAATTTAGCAGGCTCAACCGTAAATAGGAATAGCGTTTACATTAATGTTGAAAGCCCACATATATATTTTATCATTTGTGTGCATAAGCAACAGAATAAAATAAACATGCGCACAAGGTTTCGCAAACACAAATGGAAGGCAGCTTAGTGCACCTTTTCAAGTTTGTCCTCAGACAAATAACAGAGCGAAGGTGACTTTTTAAAAGGCTCCACCCTAAACTCAGTAGACTAAAAACTGAAATAATAGAAATTCCTATTTATGTTGAATGCAATTCTTTTACAGGCATATCAATACTTTTCTCGGAGATACAAATAAAAAGTGAAGTGTATTAAATTCGCTGCCCCATTTCTTGTGATTGAGGCCATCAACTGTTAAGCCCGGGGGCAAAAAAACCAAATAAGAACACCGTAAGGAATTCTTTTCTTGAGGGGCAAGTAATCTCTACAAACAGCTTCCTTTTTCATCAGGATTGTTTAACTAAAAACAGAACAATAAAATGCTCTTCCAAAGAGTGTTTCCACATAATCCCAGTGCTTCCCAGTCTCAGTGGGAAGGAAATAAAAAGGACACAGTGTATTGTGTTTAGGAGAAAGCATCACTTCCGCCTAGGAGTACCTTCCTATCTCATTGAGGGCTTTAAGTTTTCTTATGGCTTCCATGTTCATGAACTCCACTCATTAACTGCTTAATCATCTAGCATTTTCAGTCTCTCTTCCCCCTCCCCACCACAACCAGGCGTGATCCTTAAGGCAGTTTCCTTAGAGACTGAATCCCAGTTTCTTTGCCTAGTGAAGTTTACTCCTTCATAGTTCAGGCTAGGATGGGGTATACACACATTAGACGGGGGACTCTCAGAAGTCAATGAGAGATGATGGATATTCAGAATGTTAGAAAACTCAAGCCAGTTATTCAAATGCCGAAACATGAAAATAGATCTTGTCCACACATGGGGTTTAATTTGCACTGAGTTTTTGTGCACTAGCTGATATGTTTACGTAATATGCACTGACTGCATACAGAGAGTCAACTCTTTTCTGATTCAATATTTATCAGTTTCTACATAGCGGGACTTTGTGCAATAATAGCAACAACAACAGTACTCCTAGAATGCGGAGGTATATGACGGCAGGAGCAAATAGATCTTGACCTTGTTCCAGCATTTAAAGAGGGAGGTGACATCTGGTCTACATGACCCCAGAGCAATGGAGAACACACAGACAGGTCAGTTCTGGCGTCATGCAAAGCAGCATGGGATAACGGTTGATGGACTGCCAGACTAGTGAGAATGAGTGATGTATGCGCATGAACATTGGTCCACAGTAACTCAATATGCAGTGAATTTTAACATTTTCAAAGTGGATTATAGAATACATATTAACTGGCCAGTTAGTATGCTTTAAACCTTTGCATCATGTGCTCACAGGTCATTCGAGTGTGTACTCTAAAGTTAGTGTGGACTAAATTCTCCATGTAAAGAAGCCCTTACGTGCCTAATTTTAAGCACCCATTTTTTGAAAATCTTGGCCTTAGTTCTTAAGGAAATACTGAGGAGCTTTCAAAACAAAGGGGGGGGACGAAAATTAACGCTGTAGTCACATTTTACATATTGCACCCACATTCGTGGTTTAGAATTTGTCATTGGAAGGCGCATTCAGAGGAAAAGATGTCTTATTCAGGTTCCCACGCTGTGACACTTCAACCACAAACCTATAGTTACCAAAGAGGCTGCTTTGGTGTCAGCCAAAGGTGGGGTTTGATTCAGCTAGTCTAATAATTTTGCTATGCTTTTTTTTTTTAAATTCTCCAATTAGTAAATTAATAACTTCTATGCAGAAATACTTTGTTTCTAGAATAGCTTTAAAATGTATTAAACCCCCAAAAATGAAATTCCTACCTGGTGATTTTGCAAGTGAGGCATGGAATACAGAGAAATTAATTAAGGCATATGAAGCCAAGAAGAAGTTGGAGATTATTGGAGCAATGACATTCAATTCAGCTGTCAAACAAAGAAAAACAAATGGTTATTACTCTTGTTGTCAAAATGCTTTAAAAATCCCAGGGCCAAAAGTTTCCTAGAAGGGTCTCTTTCTCTCTAGTGGAAACAGAAAATTTCTAACATTTTACTTAGATCTATATAGTTGTCCAATACCATAAACTGCTCTGAACAATTTATCTGAAGTCATTCGACTACTACTGGAAAAAACAATTAAAAAAAACCTCTTTCAGAAATAGCATATTCTGCCACCAATATTCCTTCATCCTTGTGTCTCCAACCACACTCTAAGATACATTTTAAGACAATTTGTAGAAAATCTGTTTTCTCAGCTCAAGTCCAAATATTATTTATCAATTATACCTTGATAAAGTCTTGTTTAACCTGTTGGCAACCAGTTATCTTTCTCTTCCTCAGACACAGAAAAAGAGCACTCAAAGAAATACATTTGGTCTGTTTTCTTTTTTCACATAATCATAATAAACTTGGAATTGAAATATTTCAAAGCTTTCATGTGAATTACAATTGTTTGTGATGAACTAAAGTGCAGCAGACATTTGATCAAAATATTTCTGATTTATCTTGCAGGCACTCTAAGGAAAACCAAAGGTGTTTGAAGTCAGATAGCAAACAGTATCTGACTATACTGCTAATTCAAGCTAATTACATAATTAGCCCCTAAATACTAATTTTCATTAGTCTGCAGTATTGTTGGACTGGGAGATGGAGACACATTGAGGTCTAATGAAAGTCTGTCAGGAGCTATAACAGGTGAAATCATACACCTGTGGGCAAATAGAGAAGCATATTCACCTGACTCCCACTTTAACAGAAAACTGCAGCAAGGCTACTAATGTTACTGCTGATATGACCATTTTTTGGTGGGTGGGGGGTTATCCTTCCTTCTGCAGCAGTTGAGGCTGTCCCAAAAGTAAAGAGGATCTTGGCAGATTCAAGTAGGGCAACAGAATTTGAGAAGCAGCATCTAGGCTCACTGCAGCTAGTCTCTGTGCAACTGCAGACAACAGAGAGGGCTGCAGCCTCTACAGAGAGAAGAAACTCACTTTTTCTCCCTCTTTCCTTCCTAAAAGGGAAAGCTTGGGGCTCTCCTTTTCACTTGGACACAGAATAGTAGTATTAGCCATCACTAGTCACTCCCCACCACCACAAAAGGACTGAAATCTAAGATACAACAATTCAAGGACATGCCACTTAAATCCACTAGGACCCTCTTCATTCTAATGAAACCTCCAGACTACATGTGGCAGCAGTTATAACTTGGTCTTTCCTTCCCCCACAGCCCTCAAAAATGCAGAAATGAGGAAGATGGGGAAGAGTTATGACTAACAGCAGCAGTTTTTAACATAAGTAGTCCTGCAAGGGGCCAGAAGATCTTCTATCTGTCTGCAAGCAATGTATTATTACCCAGGCTGGCCCCCACCTCTGGCAGCACCAGCAGAATCTTCCACTTCAATGGATAGCAAACATTAAAGTCCTCTCTTTGTGCAAGCTTGCCATTTATTGAACTGTAAGTTAGTGATGTTTTATTGTCTAGTATGTATTAATTAAAATCTGCAAATAAATATAAAAGGCTTTCACATCATACTACAGCTCTCTATAGTAAGTTAAATGAATAAGACAATACACAGGGTTGGGAGAGGATAAAAAAGAAAATCTAATTAGCTAATCAGAATATTAACAGTTACCTTCCCCCACTAGCAGAGACTGAAATGAATCTGAAGTAACTTCTGAAGTTGTGGGAGAACAATCCTCAAACAGGTTTCCACAGACAAGCCAATACCCAGAACATTTAAAATAAAAACGTATCCCCCAGACTCCATGGACCCTGTCATCCAAGCACGAGACAGCACGAAGTGGTTTATAACACAAGAGTACATTCAGAATTGTTATTCCTATTTAAAATTAACTAACCAATTAATATGAATCCAAGCGCAATTAAGAATGTCAGAATATATCCTCGTAATGGTTCATTGTTCTTCCCGTAGCCTTTAGCAAAAAGTAGAAGACCTGGGTAGATATTGTCCTTGCATAAAGCCTAAGAAAGAAAATACAAAGTTAGGAAGGTTTATTTAAGATAAATTTTATAAGATACACGCTAATGCATTCAATGAGTAGTAGTGTTGTCTAGTTAGAGCATGAAGTTGGGAGTCACGACATGCTGACTTTATTCTTTACTCTGACTTTGCATTATCGTATGATCTTAGAGCAAGTAACACCTTCCCATTCCTCATTCTATTGACAAGTGAAAACTGATTATATTTTCCCTTCTTTCTAAATCACTGGCGTGTCATGTGACCGTAGTAAAAAAAGTTT
Source organism: Mesoclemmys tuberculata (assembly GCA_007922155.1). Lineage (NCBI taxonomy): Eukaryota > Metazoa > Chordata > Testudines > Chelidae > Mesoclemmys > Mesoclemmys tuberculata. The sequence goes on along the minus strand of ML675612.1, from coordinate 10,346,843 downwards.
TAAAAAAAAATCACTAACACTGAACCAGGAATTTTATTAAGATCTTTCTCTCTGCTTTACTGCAGTGCTTGTATGAAACCTTTCTTAACCTCTTCCCTGTTATTGTTTGGTTTGGGGATTTTTGTTGTTAGTTTTTGTTTTTAAGTGTATGGTACCCTCTCATGATCCTCAAAACATGAAGCATTCCTGCACTAACTAAACCACAGTTATTCAAACAACACACACCCCATCCCACCCCATTATTTTTAACTCTGAAAAACCCAGAGCATTTCATTAAATACCTCAACACCACAAATGAGAGGAAAAAATATGTAACAAAACAGGACCTTTCACTACAGCAACTAACCAAATATGATGTCATCTATAGAAGATCTATAATACACATTTCACAATCTTGTTGGAGTGTTTGGTATAAAAGTTCCCTGGGAAACAAGATTTACCAATTCTACAATTTTATTCAGTTACTGTTTCAGTATTTTTAAGCACTCTGAATTGCAGCTAACTTCAGTGTATTAGTTCCAAAAAGGAACCACCAATAGATATGGAGGATATGCAACTACTAACAACATTAAAAATTAATTTAGTGTTCACTAAAAGATGTCAATTTATCAGCCTCTCTATCCATAGAACAAGTACACATAGAGCAGTGTAAGCCACTCTATATTGCCAAGCAACATTCCCTTAGCTCTGACCTAGAGGACAGACAAGTGGCCTAGAGGCTGGACAAGTGACAGCCTCTTAACCAATTCAATCCAAGGCCTGTATGCAGGGACCACCAACACTATCCCACTTAAAGTAGCAAACTATTTAACAGTGCAGAGAATTTATATCATCAGTTACTGCAAAGTAAACAACTCTGGTCTCATGTCTTGGCAGGTGAAAGCTTTCCAATTTATTTTAAAATCTAAAACATGAAAGGCCCTAAACTTAGATGGAATAGACTGTCTGAACAGCAGCAGCAGCAGCACCACAAATTTGCATAAGATCTCATTGTCACCATATTTTTTCTTCTTTAAATTCCAGATCAACCCACATCACTCTTTGATTGCTTCCACATACTAACAACTTACCTTGCTGTTCAACAATAGGACATTTTAAGAAGACTAAAAAATTCCATTGGCCTGTGGTAAGCAGGATGCTTTCCCAAGCAGGTGCCAACAGCTTCTGCATAATTTAAGCCGTCATTTTTTATTCTTAGCCCATTTGGTTGCAAAGAAAATCTGAGTTCACAGTTTGAAGCCTCTGCTGCTTCTCATAACTTCGCCACACTACAGCAGAGTGGAAAACGACCAGACTGTTCTCAGTTCTAACTGTTGCTATTCACAGTCCAGTCGGCAGTGAAACTGTTAAAAATGAAATCAAATACAGTCTGTTGCTTCTTGGCAAAGCTTTGACACCAGCAGAGGTGGGAACTGGAATGAACCACTACTGAGAAATGCCATAGAACCATATAATCCTACGGGGAAGGGAGAAATATGAGATACCTCCCTACTCAGTACAGGGCAGGAGGGCCAAGTTAAGAGAAGACATAGAAGATTTCAACACCATAATGTTTTATTTAAAAAACACTAAGGTCAGTGCCAATTGCACAGAGACCACTGACATGTGTCACTACTTGGATCTTGATACCAAGGTACTGGCAATGACAAACAGAAAAAGACCTCTGGTGATGGCACTGAAGAGTTGTGGTTACTACTTCCTCCTCTTCTTCAGCACTCAGGTAGGAAACCAATAGTGGAGGTGGTCTTTCAGTGGCTCAACAGGCCTGCCATGAAAACTGGAGGCAAAGGCTGACATGATACTCAGTACTGGAACAGACCCCTTTTTGCCCAGAACCCCAGATTTAGATGGACTGGAATTGCTTAAACCAATAATTCAGGAAAATTTGGCTGAGTCTCTGCACCTAACTGACTCCAGGCCAGAACCAAATACTATAGAATCTCAACTCTATGGATGGAAATTCCAATTCATAAATACCTTATGTCAAAAGAGCAGATTTTAAATTTACATCTATTATCTCCATTTTAAGACATTAACACCATTGTCTTCTACTTCCAAGTAGAAGAGCTGAGAATCATTATGAGGATCTCAAGTGACAAGAATCAAGACACCAATATACAAAAGCTCCCTATTCCCAATATTGCAGCTTAAAGTTTATTTTAGTTCTTTTGCTATGAAACAAAGACATTATATATGCTTACCTGAAAAATTTTAGGTGCACTCACTAAAGATGCCAATGCAGAAGAAAGGGTGGCTGAAAAGATGCCAGCAGAAATCAGTGGTGCAAATCCTGATACCATGCTCATTACCTGACAACAGGATATAAACATTTTAATTTGTTTTAAATGTACCAAACAGACTGGACTGAACAAAACACCTGCCTCTAAATAAAACAATTTCTTGAATAAAAATAAACTAGAATGTTTCAGTTAAACACCTTCAGAAGTGTTAACAACAGCATTCACTCAGCACTGTCTACAGAATTTTCTTCTTTACTTCTACAACTCCTAGATTTGTTCAAATACAATTTACGGTTCAAAGTATGGAGAATATTTCAGGGCAGTAAATGCTGGCTTTTTTATTCCAACTCAAATTTTCTTAAGACATATGTATGATTTCTTAAAACAGACTATTAGCTGCCAATATTTGATACCTGTTCTGTTAAATCATGGTAAGATCTGAGCTCTGCAGATAGAGAATCTGGTGAGCCAAAATAACTGCATACTGCATGTTGGAAACAAACACAATGCAACTAGAAATGTTAAGTGTCACCAAAAAAGGTCTCAAAAATGGTATGAGGAAAGAATTCACTTTCCTATTAATTACATCAGTAGAAGTGATCATAAGATCAAAGAACACAGTTTTAAGAGAAATATTGTAGCTGTTTTGAAAACATATAGTACATTAAAAAGGTATAGCTTCAGGTATTGAGATTTCTATCAAAAACGGACACCATTTCTGAACCATAACATCCTGTGGAAAAGAAAGCCACGTTGTTGAAGAGCTCTCCTAAAAATTAGGACCATCCTGTAGATCGAACCTCTTAAAAATCTGTAATTAGGGAAACTATTTCAGTTAAACTCTGACTCAGGGAAATTATCCCCACCCTTCTCAGGAAGATCATTCCTGTTTACACAGCTACCAAAAACTAGGAGGGAAGAACTCTTTAAAAAGGAGGAAGGTCTGTGTGTGGAAGGATACCTGTCTGTAAAACTGTACAACAGACATTTCCACCTAAGGCTAGAGGAACAGGCAATTAGCAGGAACGGAGGAGATACTACACAAGAAACGAGGGCCCCAGGTGCCGTATGCTAAGAGATCAAGTTGTCATAGTAGCTAAGAGAGGAGTGTCATGACTAGCGCAGGCAATTAGGCACACCAATCCCCACCTCCTTCCACCTCCCGCTGTATATGGGAGCCAAAAGAAAAAGCTGAAAATTACAGAGAAGCCTGCCTGGAGCAGCAAAAGAATTAGAGCCTCACTTATGTGTCCTGAGAGAGAAAACTGAGCAGAACACTGACAAAGAAAACGCCTTAGTTCCCTGGTACTTAGACTTGAATGGAGGACAAAGGGAAAGCCTGAACTTATACTATCTCCTGAAAAGTAAACCTAAAAGAAAACAAAACCAAAACCCCAAAGGGCTGTTCCCTAAGACTCTGGGTCTTATTTGGTGGGAAAGAATTAAAAATGAGACAATCCCTGAATGTCACCAAATCTAATACTTCATTTGCTGGAGGAAAGAATAGGGCTGTAGTGGCCATGAAATCCACTCCCAGTTGCTGGTCTGCATAAAAGCTTCAGCAACCCCAGTGTTTTAACTATGTACCACAAAAGGGAGTGGTATGATGAGGTCGTTTGACAGAGGAGACAAAAATTATTCTCCTCCCTGGAATAGGAGCATGTAGCCTCAGGGAAGGTCCAACGTTTCCTTGTAAACATTTATTTCATAGATTCAGAAGGGACCACTGTGAATCATCTAATCTGCTCTTCTGCATAACACAGGGCATAGAACTGCCTTTAAATAATTCTTGTTTGAACTGTAGCATTTATCTTTTTTTTAAAAAATCCAATCTTGGTTTAAAAATTGCCAGTGATGGAGAATCCCAACACAACCTTTGGTGTATTGTTCCAATGGTTAAATTACCCTCACTGTTAACAATTTGTATCTTATTTCATTTCCAGTCTGAATTTGTCCAGTTTTAGCTTCCAGCCATTAGATCATGATCATGATGTACCTTATAGGTACTTACAGCCTAAGTTATCCCTTAGCCTTCTCTTTGTTAAGTTAAATAGACTGAGCTCGAGTGTATCAGCATACGGCATGTTTTGCAGTTCTGTAATCATTCTCATGGCTTTTCTCAGAGCCCACTCCAATTTATCAACATCCTTCTTGATTTGTGCCCTTTCTAAGAGCTCTAATTAATCTTCCTTCTTTTTCGTCTTTCAATTCTTCCATCTTTCTTCAGAGAAATAGGGCTAGAAATAAAAGTAGCAGAGGACCAAGCAAAGATTACATTTCCAGGAAAGGTGGCCAAAAGATACCAAAGGACAAACCCTGGAATTTGGGGGGGAGGGGGAGGGGAAGAGAAAAATGAGAACAAGCACCTCTGTACTTCCTTGTCACTTCTACCAGAATGCTTCCCATAAGGAACTTTGTAACCTAGGATGGTAGGTCTGACCAAAAAAACCAACAAACAAAAAGACAACTCCATACCTAGTCAGCTATACTACTAGGCTATTACCTAACAAAAAGACCAGAACATTACCAGAACTTGCTTTTTAATTAAGCAAATGCTACTCAGATTAAAATAAAGATGCAACAGTTATTACAGTGCATCCAAGATAAAAGCACAAAAGGTGGCAAAGTAAAACTCAGTAACATTTACAGCTGAAAAGTAGTAAATGTAAATCTCTCACTCTATATAACTTCAACGCAAAGATTCTCTTTGAGTAAGTTTAAGTTGTTTTTTAATTGTACTAACTATATGTTATTGCTTAAACAGACTTAGCGACCAACAGTTAGGGTACTTCTTCACTGACAGCAGCAAATTCGCCGCTGTCAGATCTATCTATCTGGATCAATTGAGTGGTCTGTGGGGACCCGCTCAATCGATCCAGAAGTCAACTTGTTAAAACCACCCCCTCAAGTGGCACTGCTCAGTGAAGATGACACGTAGAAGAGGAGTTACAAAATCGACGGGAGTTACACAAGCTACTCACCATCACAATTAGCATATTGTTTGCAACCTCAGTCTAATAAGGAATATTTTCAATGAGTAGGTCATGCAAAAGACATCTGTTCATAGTTAGAAATACTTCAGTGTTAACATGGAAAGATTACATTTGTAGAGGAATATAATATATATCCTCATGTGATAGAATTGCTTATTGGAGGACTTCTGACATGCAGTGCTGTTAAATCAGACATCTTTCATGTGCTGCCCTTGAAATCTCCATATGGTAACAGACGTCTGGCACTTGGATTGGATTTCAAGTTACTCTCCAGTATATGGCCAGAGTTTGGTAAACACAACAGCTTTTTCTTTCCTCTCCCAACAGATTGCTTTTCTACTGGAGTTCATTTACATATTTCCTGCATTATAGTAGGTCATAGATACGTCTAAACAGAGATATAGCAAACAGCTAATTTTATTTCAATGCTCTTTGTAATAAAGATTTTAATAAGCTCTTTTGACATCCTTTTAATAATTATGAAAAGATGCTATTTTAAAGGCCTATTCAGTAATGACACCGGGCAAAGAATTGCAAGTGACAATAATGTAAATAAGTCAGGAACTTTGTGTTCTCTCGCATGCTATCATACAATAATGCCCAAGAAAACTAAGATATGAAACTACATATTTAAGAATAGTTACCATTGAACACTGGAACTACTGTTCGGTGCACAAGAGACTGAAACTATTGTACCTTTAATAACAACATCTTGAAAATCTGATTGGCATTTTCAGTCACTGGGCAAAACCCAACATTTGTACCTTTCAAAACACAATATCAAATGTCAGTGAGGTCATGCATCACTTGCACTGAATGAATATTTCTTTCATCCTAGAAACCTCACCCTAGTTTAGTGACCAGGGGGCAGTGAGATGGGGAGGAGAATAAGGAAATCTCTTTCAATATTAACGCTGCATGTTTCCAAGTGTACTAATTGTTTTTACACTGATATTTTACAGTGAAGACTAGAAGCACCTCCACCCAGACAAATCTATTGATCTCATTTCTTCCTTTAAACAAGAAAAACATCTTAATGCATTGTGCATATTTTAATGCACAATTATTAAGTATTTTTTATATACAGGCATGTTAATTAAAACTAGATGTTCTTGAAGTTCAGATGCAATTTGATTAGTAAGTAACAAAGTTGCCATGCTCATGCAAGTCATAAGATTACTGTAATTGTCATTATAGTAAATCTGACAGATACTTTAGTTGTTACGAAATTAGAAAAGCCTGATTCCAGAACAAAAATGATCACTTTAGCTCAGAAAATGGAGTTTAGGCAGTAAATTGCAAGGAAAAGAAAGCTGATGGAATAAATATGGCAGCAAATTGTTTAGAGAATCAATAGTGGATTTACAAATGTGAGTTTCTACATTGTAAGAAAAAAAAAAGATTAAAACTATCATTTATTAAAAAGCAAGTATCTTACTTAGAAAGCTCCAATATATTAACTGGTAAGGATACCAAGGAAGTCTTGAACATATTGAAAAATGGTTGCTGATATATTAGCAACTCATTAATTATCTTACGATATTATTAAGCACTTTGAATTGCTCAATCTTGAAATATTCAAACTCTTGTATGTAAGGGATGAAGCTGTACCTCCTATGACGGAGATTCAGTTTTTTTTACCATCACAAAACTAATTACACATGTCATACGAAACAATCACATTCTGTAATCCCTGTTTTAAGCTGGTGTTAATGTTGAGAATACACATCAAGTAACTTTAGAGACAAAAAAGTATTACAAGAATGTTTAATCATCATAGAAACCAGCATTGTGCAAACCAAGGATACTAAGTATTAAGGATAACTTAGTATCCACTGGAAGGATTTGCTCCATGAATCCTTGATCCAGAGGTTATTTGTGGGAGGGAATCTATTTACAGAGGGCTGAGTACCTCTATCTTCATATTTCTTTCCATCCAGTTTAAATTTTTTGACATACCAGGGCTCCAATATACTACATCTTCATGCATTCAATACAATTGTGTTCTAAATGTCTACTCATATTTTCTGTTCCCTTTCCAAATTATGATCATTACCTACAACTGTGTACACCCTGTTACTCAAACCTGGTGGAATTTTCTCTGATACATTCATACAACTGTTATTTTTTTTGCTCCTTTTAATACTAAAAATATTCTTGTTAGAATCCTTGGTACTTGCATTATACACAATGCAAATACATAAAATGTTATGGGACTGATGAAGAACACCTAGCTATTAAAATAAATTTTGACTCCTATTTAGCATAAGGATGCATGATGAGGCAATGCCCAGTCTCTAACCACAAAGGATTCCATAGCAAGGGAAAGACCCCCTCCCTAATTATTTTTTTTTATACTCTAGAGAAACCTGTGAGCTAATTGGTATCTTGTAAGAGCTCAAATTCAAACAAGTACCAAAGCCCAAAATAACTTATCTACAGAATAATTATGGAAAGACTGGTTCCATACAGTAATTTGTATCCAAGGCATGAAAACAGTAAGGGGCTTGTCTACACTTAAGTGGCGCAGCTCCTTTTCTCCCATCGGCATAGGTACTTCACCTCCACAAAAGGCATTAGCTATGTCAACAGGAGAAGCCCTCCAGTTAACACAGCACTGTCTACACCAAGGGTTAGGTCAGTAAAATTACATTGCTCAAAGGTGTGGATTTTTTAGAAGAATTTGGAAGTCCATTCCAAATTTGAATAATCAACAATTCAAAAATAATCTTTTTAAAAATACAAAAGTTCAAAGATTAATTTAATGGAGGAAAAATAGCCATAAACTTAAAGTTAATTAATTGATTTTTTTCAAAGTGATTATTTCTAGGCAACTTCTATGAAAGGAATTCCTGGGGAATCAAAAAAGGAAAAAAAGGAAAGTATGCTTAAATGTCTGAGATTAAAAACAAAAATGGTGCTTATTTACTGTTGTGTCTCAGCACAACCACCACTAACTAGCCATTTTCACTTGTTTACTGAGATTCTAAGAAGTTTCATTTTCTAGTGAACATGTGGGTAATGCCAACATAGCAAGAGGAAATGTTTAAGCTACACCTTTGGAATTTTCAACAACTTCATGAAAATATTTCTATTTTTCTTAGATATTGTAAAAGTCTCTCTTATACTAACAAAAAATAAACAAATGAAAGTTGAATGCCACCCTGAAGAATTAGATTCTATCCCTTCAAATGCCACAATATTCCTGTGTGATGCTATAGAAGTCTATTAAACTAAGCTTTTCACAGTTGACCATTAATCATGTGTTCCTCATTTTCTGGGTGCCCAGATTTTCACGTGTATCGAGCACTTAAATTACAACTGCAGTTGACAGGAGCTGTTTTTCAAATATACAAGTGCTATTCAAAGTGATATAAAAATACAAAGTAAATTTAAAAAACCCATCAGATCCTAGATGCCTCAAATTGAGCACCCAAAGTTGGCTGATAATTTTTGGCCTTAATATCTATGCGCTTTAGCTCCCAGTTCAATAGGGATATTGTACTACCTCTCATAGGAGTGTGATAAAGACAAATTAATTTCCTCATGGGCATTTCAGTGGTGTTTTCACCAGAGTACTTGAGTGAGTGAGTGATAACCGTTAATTAAATTTTACATTCAGTGAAATGTTTGGATAGTGTATGTCATAAGGGCTGGGGCCACACATTAAATGTGGAGAAATATTCCATTTCCATCGACACGGCGATCCTCTGGAAAAAAATAATGTGACCTCATAATTAAAGACTATCATAATGCATATGGCACAAGAGGCCAAATTAAAGGATGCACAGGAATCCTTAATACTGCCATTCCATAACTTTAAAGTGCTTGATTTTGCAACTGTAATATTAATCTATGTTTTTTTTTTAATGCAATGTGTATTTGTTTTAAAAATAAAATGGAGGTACCAGTTGTGGCTCCATAGATAAGGTCTGGTTATCATGTAGACTTAATACAGGCCATACATTTTCTACACTTTGACAGACTTTCGGTGGACCTTTCACACAGATTGCATGCCCCTTGAATGTATATGTGTTTACTACTTACACTGAACAATTTGTTCCACCTTCTGTATAACTGTGACACACTGCGTACATTTTCCAATCCCAAAGAAGAGCTCTGTGTAAGCTTGAATGCTTGATTCTCTGACCAACAGGAGTTGGTCCAATATAAGATATTACCTTACCAAACTTGTGTCTGTCATGTATTTAAGACAGTCGAACTCTTTATTAACAGAAAATATTTTATAAAGATTTCAATTAACAGAAAACTTGGTAGAGATCAATCTTGAGTAGATCTGTTTCTACAGGTAAATTTTTAAAAACTATTTGGTATTTACTTGTGTTTGAAGGGAGTGGTGGTGAAGCATTGGAATGGGTTACCTAGGGAGGTGGTGGCATCTCCATCTTCACAGGTTTTCAAGCTGTGGCTTGACAAAACCCTCACCAGGATGATTTAGCTGAGGATAGTCCTGCTTTGAGCAAGGGGTTGGACTAGATGACCTCCTGAGATCCCTTCCAACTCTAATATTCTATGATTCTAAGACCCTTGACCCTAGAATTCACTTTTCCTGTGCCCATCAAAACCAACATTTATTTACATTCCAGACAAACTGCCCAGTTCATTGTCTTCCTTTGACATTTGGCAAGCGGGGGTGCGGTTGGGGGGTAAATGAGACAGAGAATTAAGCTATGGAATAAGAGTAATTTGATGACCAAATAGTAGGAAAATAGAGCTCTATCAGGCATATTATTGTGATTACTGACCATTTAAAAAAAGACACCGTTAATTTAAATTTAAGTCATATTTCTCTCTGCAAAATAGCCTGCAATAAAATTACAGTTTGAAACAGATTAGCAGAATGAAAGTTGCCTGTATTTTCAATTTTGTATATTTAACAGCACTTTGTTTTGTTTAGGATCTACATGAGAAAGTTGAGTGACATAACCATTTTAATATGTACACTTCAAACTTTTGTTTTGCAATTGTTTTGCATGTAAATACATCATTCCAAAATAGCTCCCAATGGAGATATTCTTCCAGAATAAAAAAGCAACTTTATTCTAGAACAACAACTCCACTCACAAAAGGAATAGTCATGTATTCTAGTGTACACACAGGGAAATTAATCTGGAATAGCTATGCTGGTCAGTTTTTCCAATGTAGACAGGCCACTATCCCCTGCATATAGTGAATCTCACCTGTTTGTGGGTTTTTCACAAAGGAAAAAGGGAGAGAAAGAAATATAGCAGAAACTGGAAAGGTGATTGTAAAGTCACAAAAACTGGTTTGTATGGAGAGTAGGAAGCACAGAACCAGGCTCTTAATACATATGCTAGATTTCAGTTTAATGGGTTCCCCTTTAAGTATGGTAGCATGAGTTAGTTTTTACACAAGAGTTTGGATATCCTGGATACACATTTTTAATTTTTCCCTGAACTCAAACGTGTCCTAGGAGTATCAGCACGGTATAATAAGAGTTACAACTTAAATGAAACCAAGTACAAGGATGAAAATAGAAAAAAATATATATCTTCAGAACAGTGGGGGAAATGAACAGTAAAATGCTTCTCACTTAGAAGATAAAAAACAAGGGATAATTAAGTTAATAACGTAAAGCCTTGTTAGTAGGTTGCATACACCTATCTATCCACTAGAAAGGAGGTTTAATGGCTCAGAACCTACCAGCCATACAATTTGCTCATGCAGACAATAGAGATATCCAATTAAAATAACTGGAGATAAAAATAAAATTTGTTTAACACAAATGTACCTTGCTCTTCTTGTATATAGTATCATGAAAATGCTTCACTAAAAAAAGCCTTTAAGACACACATGAAATAGCATTTTACAAAAAAGGTTTATGTTTCCTAAAGAACAAAAGGATTTCCTTATATTTATAGTAGATGGGCTATATTTTAGTCAAGGCTTATTTCACAAATTTGCTACACATAATCAACACCAAAAAAAATCATTTAGTTGATGCTCTATCAAGCTTTAAAGCTTCTCTCACCTGGAAGTTATTCAGCAGACCATAATGACACTGCGTCGTCTGACAAGATGAGAAGTCGATATTTAACTTGCAAGCAGCAGTAGTGCAATTTGTCAGTTCGGTAATGAAGGTGCTATTGTTCCCTGTGGCATCCCGAACAACACAAGCACCTAGTATGGACCCAAACAAAATACAGGTTGTCCAGTGACAGTGAAACAAGCTGTTAAAAATTTTTATGTCCAGCTCAATTCTTCTTTTTTTTTTTTTTTTTTTAAACGGAAGTATATTCTAAAAAGTAGTATTTCCTTTAAGTTACTCCTGATATTTAACAAACATACACATGCTTCATTTTCTTGGATTGAGACAAACAAGATGACAAGAAGCAGGAAAGAAAACATCATGCATTAGTTATTACATGACATTTTGGCAATATCAGCAACACAAGGCACTTGTATACTATTTTAAACATGGTTAAAATGCTTTTTGAAACATTGCTTATCTTAATGTGCTTTTGTTGGCTGCATCGCAAATAAGCAGAGAAATTCTATAAAAAGAAGATCTATTTGATTCACAATTAATAAAAAGGAAAAGACATGGAAAAAAGTTAGATTATAAAAAAAGTTATAAAATTCCTATATTATTTTATTTTCCTGTGCTGTACATATGAATTTCTTGGGACAATTTTTATTTACAACTGGTATTGTACACCCTCACATTTTATTTTGTTTTCACTCTTGCTGTTCTACATTTGTTAGTTTTAATATTAAATGTACAGAGACAAATTTTGCACAGCCATTCAAATCTTTCTGAATTTTTTTGTAATTTCCATTTTCTTTTCTTGAAAATGTGTTTTAAAATGCTGTTTTATCAGACTGTTGAAATTACATAAATGTACATAGGTTTGATTTTTGTCCTTATGACTGCGGAGATTGGCCTGATGGGGGCAAAGAGGATGTGAGTTGAGTGGGAAGTGCCACCTATTGGGTTGCTTTGGGGACAGAGTTTTGCAGATTTTTTTATAGTATTTTAATAAAAACAAGAGGCACCTATATGAGTACTTTTGTTATAAATTGCAAGAAATTTTACAGAACACTTTCTAAACCATCATGTTTGCCTTTTTTAAAAAGGACAGTCTAGTCACGTTATTGAAAATGTGTTCTCCCCTTCCTCCCCCCCCATACACTATTAGTTTTGGCTAGTCAGGTTGCTGTCTCATAATTCAGTTTATGGTACTATGGCTATTGTATTGCTCTGAAGCTATGTACTATATTATATGACATATAATCTGATGTTCTACACTGACACGTGCTCAAAGAATATTTCCTTTCACCAAATGTAATGCCATTCTTCTATGCTCACTCAAACTTTGCTTGTTTTGAATACAAATGTATCATTCAAGTTCTCCATCTCCCAACAACTTAATCAGTTGATGCCATAACATTCTGTAAACATTAAGTGGCTTGTTCTGATGCCCACTGCAGACCAGCTAGTTTGTAAGTCTAAAAATAACATTGCTGACAAAAAAAAACCAAAACCAAACCATTTGGTGGGCAGTAACAGTAATACATTGAAGTTTTGGGTTTTTGTCCCTCCCCAAACAAACCCACTATTTTTTTCTAACAAAGTTTCAACACTCTGATAGCTGTAGTCTTTAATTCATTCAGGATTGTGATTAATCATTTGTGATGGCACTGCTAAAAGCCAATAAGGAATACTGTTGAAAAGTAAAAGAATATGCAGATCAGCATCCAGGTAATAAACGGAATTACATCTGTTCAACAAGAATAAACTAAACTATTCAAACTCAGTTTAAAAAACCTTTCCTATATAAAATATACAAATCTCTACTCTGACATTTATAGCTCTTTTATCTTTGGTAAAATGGTTATTGTTTAGCCTTCTAGATAAAATTATTGAAATTAAGTTAAATGGAGCTTGGATAATGGCCAATCGTATCTAGTATTTAAGGGGAAACAGATTTATTTAATTAGGCATTTGAAAGGCTGAATTAAGGAAAATCTCTTAGCCTTTACTGATCTGCAGATCAAGTTTCTTCAGAGAAAGAATGACAAGAACGTTTTAGGAAAGAACAAAAGCATAGCATGTGATATCTGTTGCCTTAGGTAGCTTCATCTCTGAAAAAGAAATATTTTTCCAGGGTATTACCTCTTAAAGTTGCCAGAAAGATTTAATTTCTAAAATGATGCTGAGTGATTTCAATTTATTTTTTGTTGAAATATGTCTGTATGTATACTAAATATTCACACATCGTATTCAGCTACAAGCAGCTATGAAGTAAGTAAACATCAACACACAAAACTAACATGGATGGGGCTCGTAGCACTGCATATTAAAGTTGACTGACATTTCCTATTAAAGATCCTGTTTCCAGCTGCTTATAAAAAACCACTATGCTAAACTAAACATTTGGGCTGAAATTTTCCATGCTATCTTTTTTGGAACATATCAGCCAATACACTTTAGTTGAAGAAAGAGATATGTGTAAAACAGTGTATTTTTCACTATACAATTTCTAGTTATTCTTTATTTTGAAAAGCTCTGGCACCCCTTTGCTTTCGATAAGGGTCTCAAAATTTGGCAGAATGGCTTTTGTATCAGAGATGTGCCTCTTTTGCTATCCCCAGGTAAATGTTCCCAAAGTTCACTACGTTAAAAATCAGTTTGCAAGGTTCCAGTAAAGACTTGTTAGATGTTTGCAGCTGAATTCCCCGAAGATTTTATTGGCAATGGGCATGCTCCAAGTCCCGGGCTGAATAGGACTTTCCCTACACTTGCAGCTCTGACTTGTGTACAGGAACTGAAACCTGGGAGACTGTCTGCTGCATGCACAATGCTGAGCCTGATGGAATTTAGGGAACAAGGAAGAGAAAGCTGCCTGATTGAAATGAAGAGGTGGCAAGAGCCAAACTATAATGGAACAAGAGTAAATTGGGACTGGGAGTTGAGAGACGATGGGACAAGAAGCCTAAGGTCTCAAGTGGAGACTGGAGCTGGCTATTGTGAATAGAATGGGACAGGAATGATGAGCTAAGACTGAGGAAGAGCCAGGGACAAACTGAAAGGGATGGGGGCAGAAGGGTCTGGGCCTACCAGATCTCCACCTCCAGATGATGGAATGGAACCCATAATTCCTGACTGACTACTTTCCTGCTGTCAGCAAATACTCATGAAGTCCACTAGCAAAGTGTGTGTGTGTGTGTGTATGTGTGCCAGCACCCTCTAGTGCTGGTCCACATTGCAAAAGTAGGTTGAACTCCTCTTTCAGTTACTCAGTTTGCTTAAGCACCAAAGATCTGTGTGGTGGATCTAAAAGCTTCCACCATGATGAACCAGGTCCACATTGGTGGCCACATGATAGAATTTGTTTTCTCAGTTTGCTTTTATAAAAACCTAGAAAAATACACACACAAAAATTACATTAAAAGAACATTAAGTTGCAAGGTCAAGCACTCAAAAGTTAGGAAATGCCAGAATTAAGGATGCTGGTACAATGTCAATTTGGCCCTTTTGTGTGTGCACGCATTAGGACAGTCTTATTACATGATCACATACTATTTTTTTCCCAGTACCCCTCCTTCATTCAGAGCACAAGATGGACTGGAGTTCAGTGAGGGTTATGTAGTGAAGGAGTCACATTTGTAGGATCACTGCTTCATTTGTTGTAAAAGTTGGAAGGGATACAGGGGACTACACGAAGAGAATGGAGGGTCTCCATAAGGCAGTTCAATGCCACTCTGCAGAATTCCATTCCATTACTGCCTCTGCTGCAGAATTCTGGTGTGATGCTGGGAAAGCCACTTAAACCAAATTTTCAGAGGTAGCCACTAATTTTCTGGGTGCTCAACTTGAGACTCTGGATCGGACTTGTAGAAGTGCTAAGCACTCACAGCTGCAATTAAAGTCAATGGAAGTGGTGCTGAATGTGAGAAATACTATATAATGCTATGTACTCTGAAAACTCAGGAAATAGGGTACCCCAAATTAGTGGATATTTGCAACCTTAATCTTTGTTCCTCAATTCCATATCTGTAAAATAGGGATGATAATATCCTTCATATCACGGTGGTGTTGTGCAGATTAAATAAAATGTTCATGAAGCACTCAATTACTATAGTGATGGCCACCATGAAAAAGACCATCAAGCACTCAAAAGTTAAGAAATGACTGAATTAGAGTTGCCTATGCAACCCTAATCCTGCCAGCTTGCAGATCTGCATGATGCACCTTTCAAAATAGGGCTATGTTCTGTTTTCTCCTCATGATGCCTGTGTCATTCAGTACCCAGAATAGCTAGTACAAGCTTAGGAGGCAGCTAGTTATTCAATTTCCTTTTGTCCTCTTCCTTCAACATATAACCTAATGACTTATTTACTGCAAACCATTCAAATGCTGCACTGAATACACAGTAGGTTTTGTTTTCTACTTGACTTTCCTATTGCTTTAAGCACCATATAACTTGAGTGCCTCACACATTAATTAAATGTGTTTTCATACTATCATCCCCATCACACAGATGCACAAAGATTTACAAGACTGTTGACTAGTTTCAGTTGCCCAATTTTATACACCTACTAGCTGATTTTTCAAATATACTTAGCACTTACAGCACCCACTGATTTCAACCGAAGTCACAAGCTGCAAGTGCTCACCACTCCTGAATCATCAGGCCAGGATGATTATCCAGAAAGTGAGTAACAAAACTGGTCACTTCTGAAAATTCTGGTTTAAGTGACTTGTGCCACACCACAGAGGAAGTCTATGGTGGGGACAGAACACAGTTCTAAGTCCTGGTCCAGTGCTTTAACAAAAAGGCTTTCCCCCCCCACTTTGTTTCCCGTTGCATCATTCACAGAAGCTGGAAGGCATACAGTGAATGAAATGGGGAGGAGGGGGAGATCCTTAGACAAATAGCCGCATCGATTATCCAAAGCTCTGACTCATTCACTACCCATCTGTATGCAGACTGAGGCAAGGGTTCTTGCACAGACCACAATACTTTTGAATTTCCTAACCTAATTATTTGGGTTTGCTAACATAACAGTCTTAATATATTTCTTGTATTTAAGTTTCCTGGGTTTAAAAAGGAAACAGAAAAACATGAATTCCATCATCATGTGACCCTTAGGGTATGACTACATTACATTTTAAAACTGAGGCAGAGAATCTCAAGCCCACTTCTGTAGATTTGAGCTCTGTGTCACAGTGCTAAAAACAGCAATGCAGGCATTTGAGCTCAGGCTTAGAGGTGAGAGATGGGCTTCAGAGCCAGAGCTCCAGCCCAAGCCACAACATTTCCACTGGTGTTTTTAGCATCATAGTGTGAGTCTGAGTCTGCAAACCTGGGCACTAAGACTTGTTGCTACCAGTTTTAAAATGCAGCGTAGCCAGTCCCTTATTGACTTTCACCTTCTCCATCACATAATCTAAGGAGTTTGAACCCAAGACCTTTAGATTCACAGCACAGAGTTCTACCACTCGATCTGAAAAGAAGGAACAGACAGGAGTAATAAGCCATTATTCTTTATGTCGAACAGCCACTAGAAAGCAACAATAATTTGGCAGAGAATTCCAGAGATATGTGCTAGTCATCAGAATATTGTCTAAGTTTAAAGGGGTATACCATGGGTGAGTACCAAGATTTCTAGCTCTGGGAAGGGAGTGTGGTTTTGTGGTTAGAGCAGCAGTATCCAATCAGAGATTTGACACATTCATTCTGAAAGACAGCGTGGATAAAGAAATGAGACTTGGGTTTGCCATGTGAGCAATCTGTTTTTTTCCTGCCAGAAGTGACCATATGCTTAATATTTAAGGTTGTGAAATACTCAGAAATACTAAAGCCAATCAACAGAACAGGCATTTGAACTCATGGTCTCCAGACTCCTAGCCCAGTGGACCATTACTCAGATTAAAGGATTTGGGGATGGGGGAAAGGACAGAAGAGAGGGGATGAAGAGTAGCATCTCAGTGTGGTTTTGGAGCATGCCCCGTCCAGATGGAATGTTCAAAGTGTTAAGGACAAGTTCTACTCTGCATGTGTAAATAAATGATTTTCAGGGTGGTTATCCCAAACCTCAGTCAAATTTGGGTGAATTTCCCCAAGAAAACACTAGTTATAGGTATCACTATACATTCAGCCTATAATGCTAAAAATATAACTACAGCAATATGTGTTGTAATGATATCAAAAGCATACCTTAGGAATTAATAAGTAAAAAATCAACCATTTACCTACAGATACTGCAATTCCTATGTAAACCAATGTGGTAATTAAGATGGCCAACAGTGTTCCTTTAGGTATGGCTGATTGGGGATCCTGAAAGAAACATTTCAATGAATACTAGCAATACAAGTAAATACACAAATTGTATATTAAGAAGCAAAACAACAACATACTACTTACTGCAAGATCACCTGAGATATTTGCACCAGCCAGAATGCCAGTTGCAGCAGGGAAGAAAATAGCAAATACAGAAAAGAAAGTTTCGTCGTCTCGGAAATCTGGTCCAAAATTTTCAGTAAATATTTCAGCTGTTAAGAGAAAGGAATTTTTTAAAATGTATTCTCCTATACTGTGTGTTTGTATACAACCTCAACATTCACTAATTCCACCTGAGGTAGTTATGTGAAAGCAAGTAAAAACAGCCAAGTTAGCCATGGCCTGAGATCATAGCATTTGCATGCAAGTTACAGAAATGTCTAAATAGCAATATACACACTTGGAAACCCTTAGAATGTCTTTCCAGCCTCAAAATAGTAGTTAGCAAAATAGAACAGAAAAATCTCTTAAAGTAATAATAAAAATAAAATACCTAGTTCTGATATCGTAAATACAATTTAAATAAAGTTGATGACAAAAATTCCAGGTTTAAAAGTAGCTTTAGGAATGTGAATACATTAAAAAAAAACATATGGCGCAATTAGGAAAACCCACGCAACACACAATTAAACTTTTTTGGGTTAGAACAGTCTCACTTTGCAATACTGAAATATCAGAAGTACAGTAACAAGTATATTTCAGCAAAATATTAATTTTAAATCTCATTTTTTTTCTATGAAGCTGTTTGTATTCAAGATACTCAATGTTGTAGCATACCTTTATAACCAAAGAAACCTTTAAACTTCTTCCTCTCCAGTGGAATAAATGTTCCTATGATAAAGTCACCAATAGCTAGTAGCAGGATCACCAGCAGAACAATCTGTGCCTGAAATTTTAAAAAAGTTATAATCAAAGTCACTTATCTACGATATAGTCTGTAAGCGAAAAGACTTGGTCCTAATCACTTATTTTAAAAACTTTTAAAGTCTATTTCCACTTATTAAATTCAGATAAGTCATGTGGAAAACAACATGACCAAAAAAACCCCAAACGCAGTTATGCTGGAGGGAGAGGAGAAGGGTGGGTGAGCAGAAACTCCGATTTCTAAAAAAGGAGAAGTATGACAAAATTAAACATTAAACTGGCCTTGAATAAAAAAAAAAAAAATTAGTTCTAATATTTTGAGACAATGACATGACCTTTACTAATGTCTACAACTAGGTGTAAGCAATAACAAGTGATTTTTCCACATAGTCACCTCCAAGCCAAATTCTGGTAATTTAATTTTATAAAGACATTTGGAATAAAAAATTGCTGATATATATAAATAGCAACAAAATGGCTACAAAAGATACCAATCATTATGGTTTTTTTCCCTTGAGATTTCAACATTTGATATTACTGCAAAATCAAGGTTAATCACACTGGTTGTATTTTTGTTGATTTAATCCATTCAGACTAGTTGATTTTCTGGTTCTCATGCAATGTAACTGGGTTGCAAAAACTAGAGGAAGATTTGAATTCAAACAGCTTTCATTCATTTTTCTACTTAAAGGTTTGCAAACAAACCTGATATTTAAAAAGTCAATTTTGGGGCACAAACTGCTTGACAACAGCATGACTCTTATTGTTCAAATAATTATATTTTAAAAATATTTCACAGCCAAAAAGAGAAAGGTTTCAGCAGTATGCTGTTTTGGAATCTTACAGTTGAATAGTGAAGAGGTAAAATGATTTGTTGTACCCTTTTAATTCTCATAACAAAGCACAATCAGATCTAGAAATCAGTCATAAGGTAAGACCCACTCATTCCAGTATAGCACTGGGCTTCTCTCAGCTGGACTGCTGCAGCAACATGCAAGAACTTCAGAAGTTTACATCCTAAACTGAAGCTATAGAAACTAACTAAAAAAATTAGACCACTGCAGAAAAAGTGAAGTTTGTGGAGATCAGTCCTACAAACAGTAATCTGATCTGATATACAACGAAGGCCTGCTCCACACAAAGGGTACGTTCAATTATGAGAAATAAAATTTACAAGTCTATAAACTAGCTTTCCTTTTTGTACATTGGTATCCATTGGTCTGGCTATTACCCATGGAAAGCAGCAAGTAGTAAAAAGCCAAATCCTATGGAAGGAAGAATAAAAAACAAAGCAAGAAAACCCTCTATGAAGAACAAAAACTGCTTTTTTTTTTTTTAATTTTAACAGATTTAATTTTAATTTCTTGCTTTGTTCAGATCTAGGACAGATGGAAGGACTAAGAAGAAATACCCATCTTGTAGTTTTGATGGAACTGCAAAATTTCAAGTGTCCAGACTGCAAGTCTCACTGAGCAGAGTCTTGCCTTTCAGACCAAAATTTTAATAAATTCTTTGCAGAACACACTTTGGTGTATCTAGCATCAAAAGCATACAGTGGTTTTATTTTATCCCCAAGACAAGGGGTCTCAAACTTTAGGGTCCACTTACCATCCAATAGTTAAGTTTATTCATGATATTTGGTCCTGTGTATTAAGAAAAAGATGGCTTTTGTTCAAATCTTATTTCTCAGTCCAAGCAGTCAGGACATGCACTAAAATAACCTTCTCCCACAGAATAATTGAAGATAGGGTTTTATAAAGTTGACAGAGCTCCCAATTCACTCACTCTTAAAACTGAACTAAACTGCTACACCAAAATATGGCCAGGTATCCATAAGGGGAGTTTAAAAAAAGTATGCAGAAAAAGGTTTAAAGTTCCATCTTTCTATTAGTCTCTCCTGCGCAAGACCAGTAAACCAACTGGAGATGTGGGGTGTGTAGCTGCTGCCAGAAAGCCAACAACCCCAAAAACAGAGAACCGAATCTTCAGATAAACAGAGTTTAATCCCTCAGGGAGGCCATCCACAGGAAGTCAGATTTCTCCAACAGATTCTATGGGAATTTAGGCTAATGTCTACATACCATGTAAACGATTTTTCTGAATCCTCTTGCTTGCTCCAGAAGATTTCAGGGATTTGAAAAGAAGTACCTCCCAAATGTACCCATACTCGTGGTTTAGACTCTCAAGATGGAAGATCAAATTGGTGACCATCAGAGGGATTTAGGTCTCATGATGAAGCAGAGCATTCAGAAACAGATTCCGGAGTTTGGTTAATTTATTAAGATTTATTAAGTTTATTAGACTAAGGTACTGGAATCTGTGAAGCCAGTATGGTGTGGTCAGGATTACGGCATTTTTTAAACCATTTTGGCAATTAGCAGAAAGAGTAGGGATGCTCACAGAAACAAGCTGCATCCAGAGAACACACTTACCGTTTCAGAGGTTGTTTTAAGTTAATTAATTGTGAATTGCTGTTGGCACTGCCACTGGAGAGAAATTCCCTTTCCTTGGATAACTTACTGCTAAAAATTTATTTAAATGTACTATGAATACCCTCTTTCTTCATCTGGACTATAATTATATCAGCTTGGATAACAATATCAAGAATAAGGATATGCCTAAGAATATGCACAGGTTTCCTCTGAATGTTCTTAGTTACAGAAAATGCCAACCTGATCACCTAACAAAAAAAATATGATTTTTGAGTTCTGTTATGCTTAAGAAGCTAGATCACACCATTTTCTTGAGTGATTCAGGGAAGATATTAAAATGGAAGGTGGCTAGGCTGCACTGATACTGTAGGGAGGCATACAGAAAATACACTGGGAACAAGCAAAGTGGAGGGTGTACTAACTGATCAGTCATAAAGCACAAGATGTGTAAAAGTGGCAGGTTGGACTAGGCCACAGTGACTCCCCCCGCCACACACATGAAAGTAGATTCAGCATACGGAATCCTCAACTGATCTTTGAAAGGAAATTCAGTATTCCAATTACCAAAAATCTAGTTCATTTGAAGTTCCCAGTAGTCAAAGAAAATTCTCTTTCCAGTGCCAATTTTGTGCAGATCAGTGGGTCTGAAGCTGCTCTTTCAGGTAGAGGGATGTAAGCTAGGATCAGAGTATGGTGCAGTAGCAATCTTCTCATCTTTCCCTTCTCCTAAGTTCCATTGCACTGGAGTGAGCAAGTCTAAACCCATGAACAACATCCAGATCAATAGGTGTCCAATATGAGAGAAAAAAAGGACAATCTATGTGGTAACTTAATTGCATTATCCACCAAGATGTGGACAGTATCCGACTGCAACCTTTATTTGTGTGGGTCTTTGTCCAGCTGGAAAAAAATGGGTGTTGCCCCTTCAAGGACTCCCTTATAGCAGTTGCCTAGATAGGGGAAAGATTATAAGCATGGACAGGAAGGGCAGGAAACAATTGGGGCCAGGTAGGACTTGGTCACTTACTGCCCTTCATGCTGTTCAAAGAGTGGGGAGATATTTATAACCTATGTAGACTGGTGGGACTGGGCCAGCAGCACTTGCTTATGTATTTGGCAAAAGGAATGGGTTCCCTTTTGACCTACTGGGAACATTATGCTAGTTGCCACTTTTCCTTGGGCAGGCTGGGAAGGAAATTTTCCCCTCACTACCAGATTGGTTGACAATGGATGGGATTGTTTTGCCTTCCCCAGAGCTGGTCTAGGCCTCAGTGTGTTGGAATAGGGAGGTTAGGTTATAATGTCAAAATTTAATGTGTAAAACCTATGACAGATATCCAGTGCAGGTACTCAATATGGAAGGAAGGCATACAATTATCAGATAAAATGGATTGGAAAAGGAGTTGAAGGAAAGCTTCCCATAAGGGAGCTGAGTAAGAGGGGGCTTGGAGCTCCTACATCTCAACAACAGAGATGTTGACACCTCTCCTTTTCCCCGCCCCCTTTAGCGGACTGAAGAAAGAAGTTGGGACTTATACATATTAAACAGCAGGGAGCTGAACCCCTCTTTCCTACACTCTACAATTTGTTGCCAGGTACTCTCAGATATTGTAAGTGAATAAATTTGTGGCCTGTTTAAACCACATCCATGGCCTCCTGTCTCTCTTTCCAACATGGACAAGCAATGGTGTTTACTAAGTACAAATGTATATTAAAAGTAGCAACAGATTCTAGAAGAGAATATCCATAATAAGACTATATGAGCTCCTCTAGTCTTCATATAAATACTGTCACCACTTTAAATTTTAGATCACAGTTACTTACTTTTGCTTCCCATTCCATTCCTGCTACGGAGATACCTAACAATATAAGTACTGTGATGGCTCCTATAATTCTGATGTCATTCATCTCATCCAACATAAGTGCATCATTTTCCTAGGAGAGAACAATTTTAAAAACCATTACATACAGTGCAGAATGTCTGTTTCCTATTACAGAACAGAGAGGGGGTAGTGGTTTAGAAGCTGAATAAAAAAATAGTTTACTCTTTTAGACCATTGATATCAGCAAGCAAAAAATAGGACCAGCTGAGGATTATTCAGAGATATAAATGAAATAGCTAAATGATCCCATCACAAACAAACAAGTGAATAGGCAATGACTACTTTCAACCAACAGAAGAGACATCAGCGCGCAACCTTATTGACAGGCTCCATAAAGAAGCCAGTCATTGAACTAACATGCTACTCCACAAGCTACTCCCTGTTGACACTATGCAACCCCTTCCACAATACCGTGCCGCTACCACTCTCCATGCTATAACTCCTCTGTAGACAAGGAGTTCATAGATTCTAGAACTTTTCTTCACGCACCTCTTTAGTAGTAGCTTTTTCTCCTAATATATTTACGAACTCAATTATCACTTAACTCTATATAACACCCAACTTCTGAATGTATGACAAACTGTGTGACATAGCAGCAGCTAGA
>ML675612.1:10304526-10323488 GCA_007922155.1 Mesoclemmys tuberculata | reverse complement strand
TCCTTTCAGAGACTATTCTACAAGCTAATATAATTTATTGCTGGGAAATTCTTGCTGGTATTCAGATGGCATTAAGAGAAGGAACATTTATACCCCCAGTCCATTCTTCCCATACTATGATGAATAATTACTCTTCTTACTGAATGTTTACACATTTCAATTATTTGTAGACCTCTGTACCCCAGGATCTTCAGCCGTCATTTACCAAGTTACATACATTAGTTCTTTAAACTCTTAATCACTGCTGTTGCTCAACTGAATTATATCCTAATTTGCCCCAATCTGAATAATCGATTGTATGCCAAATGTGGTTATACCAAAGGATCACTACAGAGCAGGATATTACTTCTCTCCCATAGGGGTTCCGATTGCCCTGTGTAGACAACCCGAAAAACGCACTGGCCTTTTCTTGCTGCCATATTGTTGTACAGACTTGTTCACTATTACTCCTAAGTCTCTTCCCACATTACCAAACTCCAGGTTTCTTCTTCCAAGTAAGCATGAAATTAAAGATTTTTCTCAATCAACTTCTGCCCAAGGGAAATTAGATCATTCTTGTGATTTTTAGTTAACTGTCAATCTATTATCGTCTGCCCATTTTAAAATCTTTCTAAATCCTTTAAAAGGAGCTTAAGAACATTCTACCACACAATCATATATTTTAAGCTTTAAAGGACTGCTTGACAACAAGATGCGTATTAGCAATCTTTTTTCTAAACGGTCAATTTGATTTTTATTAAAATTTTAGCTTAGTCCCATTCTAAAAAAGGCAAAATGCAAAAAATTAGTTTGTTAATAAACTGATTTGTTATTATTCAACAGTGTATTAATATGACAAGTAACACTGCAGTATATCCTAAGCTTGTAACAATACATGCCGCTGTTAAACAAAATTAATAAAATTAGTATAAAGTCAGGGTAGTCATACAGATTAGTTAACATATTCCATTTACCTGCAGCAGTTGTACAACCGTCTCTGCAAAACCAACTACGTACATAGCTACTGCAACAGCATTAGCAAATGCGAAGATTAGGCCTATTGCACCACCAAATTCAGGTCCCAGGCTTCTGGAAATTAAATAATATGCTCCTCCTAAAGGAAAAGAAATTGGATGAAAGTGCTTTAGAACTCTGGACACCAAAAGAACTCCAATTATTCATGTAGGCAGCACAGACACTAGCATCAAGCAAATTATTAAATCCTAAGCACTATGATAATTTAAATAATAAATTACTACTACTACTACATCTCAGCTACTTTCCTTATTTCTGTTTAAAAATGCAGTATATGAAATACTGGCAACTTATTTCTAGAGGTTATGCTTTCTCATGTTACTAAAATTATTTAAACCTGGTGCCTTACGTCATTTCCTGAGACATACATTAAAATCCCAGAAATGCACTGTCAGTCTTATTGTTCAAGTACACAACTGATTTGCAATTTTATGGATACTTGCCTGTCTAAACAGGTAAAACTATTTTGAAGGATAAAGGCAGGTTAAATGCTTTCCCCAGCTGTTAGTTAGATAAACTTTTACCTTTAGATAACATGGGAACTAGACTTTTCCTCAGTGAGGACTAGTGCCTCTGACATGCACTGAAAAAGTTATGACTTGTTTGTAAATCTATGTATTTGGTGTGTGGTTTATTTAAAAAAAAATAACACAAGATAATCCATCCAGGTATATTGCTCAAGATAAGCATAAACATGTATATATAATCAGGAAATACTACTTTGTATCAGTTATTACATGCTACAAAGTACTTGCTCCCTATGCTGCCCAGGGCTACCCTGAGAGCAGCTTAGCTTTACTTCCATTGGGAACAATGAGGGCCATTCTGAAAGAAGGAGTTTTGCCTACCAATAGCAGCCTGAAGTTTCATTGCTATCAAAAACTGAAGATTACAACCATTTTTTAAAAAAAGAGGACAGATATGCATGGAATTCTCTGCAATACAAAATTATTCCTTTTAAAAAGTTTCAATTAGGAGGAATAACTGCAGATCATAAATCCTAAAAAATGTTCTTTAGATGTAACCAGTGCATGAGATTTCAGGAAGTCTGTACTACATGGAAATTTGAAGAATACTCATTAAGATCATTTGGAATCATCATTAAGAAACGTGGTGTAACATTTCTTACGGACCTTTCTTCCTCCTCCCTCTTCCCCACTCCACTTCATTTTTAACTCCAACTATGTTAACTTTACTTGTACATTCTCAGAAAATTCACTTTGTACTCAAAATATAAATACTATAATATTGAGGAGCCCAGCTATGGACCTGACATATCTTTCTAGATTTTCAAAATGTGGCATTAAGTGAATCTCCTCATTTGCAATAAAAATAATTTCTTAAAAATCTGTTGAAAAAAGTCAGCCAGCCCTTTCGTTCTCTAATATATTAAACAGGAACTAATCTACATGAAATGCTGGAAATAAATGTTGACAGGTACAGCACACAACTTGATAGGAAGGAGTCAAACCAATTATGCAGAATGATTTATTTCTTATGTTGCAATTGTTACCTGGTTAGGGAAAAATATTCTCACAATCCAAGAACAACATACTAACATATGAATTCAACAAGAAAGAACACTGAAAACAGTTATCGCTGATAAAATCCTTTGATTGATGATAAATCCTGAATCTATACAATTTGGAGTTTCGTTAGCTTTCAAATATTGTCAAGGGATCCTTCTGTACTGCACTGGGAATGTCATGACAACCCAATGTCAAAAGCTGTAAGACAACTATTCAGTTTGAAAACTGTTTCTTTATATTAGCTAATTTGAAAGATATTCTTTATCTCTGAACTTCCATGCACAAAAGTTTTTTAAAACAGAAAATGGGGCATCTGAGGCTAGATGGAAGATTAACATCTTAAAAATAAAAAGCAATTTAAAAAGTTTTGACACTACAGAAATTTCTATTTAAAAAAAATGTAATTCAATGGTTTAAGAATGAATCTGCAGGCAAACAACATACATTCCCTTAGTGATAGCTCCCTATACTGGCCTTTATCAGCAAAAGGTAGCTTTTGCGTGTCATATTTCTAAAAGCAAACTGATTCTGGGATGTTTTAGCAGGAGTGTTGTAAGCAAGATAAAAGAAGTAATTCTCTTGCTCTACTCCACACTGATTAAGCCTCAACTGGAGTAGTGTATCCAGTTCTGGGCACCACATTTCAGAAAAGAGGTGGACAATTTTAAGAAAGTCCAAAGAAGAGCAACAAAAATGAATAATGGTCTAGAAAACATGACCTATGAAGGAAGATTGAAAACAACTGGGTTTATTTAGTCTGGAGAAGACTTAGGGAAGACATAACAGTTTTCAAGTACACAAAAGGTTCTTATAAGGAGAAGGGAAGTAAATTGTTCTTGTTGACATCTGAGGATAGGACAAGAAGCAACAGGCTTAAATTGCAGCAAGAGCAGTTTAGGCTGGACATTAGAAAAAACTTCCTAACTGTCAGGGTAATTAAGCATAAATTGATAATTCATAATAATGAAATAAATTGCCTAGGGAGGTTGTGGAATCTCTGTCATTGGAGATTTTTAAGAGCAAGTTAGACAAACGCCTGACAGTGATGGTCTAGATAATACTTAGTCCTTCCATGAGTGCAGGAGACTCAACTATATGACATCTCGAGGTCCCTTCCAGTCCTACGATTCTATATTGTAATACTGTCCTCTGCATGTGAGCCTTTCCCCCCTCTTCCCCTTTTATGGCTTTCAGCAGCAATAATCTAACCTCTCATACAGATCTTAACTTACTTAGATCATAAAAGAAGCTGTAGCCTACTTAAAGATTAAAACCCGTGCAAGGAAAAAATCCTCATATTTCCATTTCAAGAGATAATTGGAGGCATTGGGGGAAATACAGCGCAAAAATCCGTTAATTTCACGGAGTTGCAGATAATTGGTGTTTTAAGTTGTAGACAGCATATTCTGCTTCCAGTAACGTGTCCGCTTCAGAATAGGCAATATTGACTAAGTCTGCATAAAGGTATGGGATGGGGGAGGAGAAGGAATAGATTTTTTTTAAAAAAATACTAGAGTCTAAACTCTAAATTTGGAAAGATTAATATACAGTAAGGGAGTTGTAAACTTAAAACCACACTCTGGTTCTTTTATTATCTGTAATGTACTTTAGCGCTCGGAGATAAAAACTGTTAGCTTCTTATTACAGTACACAGGCTATGGCACTATTACCAGATGAGAAGCAAGAGTATAACTTAACTCTTTAATACACATAAGAAAACTGTGTTAAATCAGAATTGACACATTCATCAACTAGATGCACCAAATGACAATGTTAAGCATTGTTTTAAGCAAACATTTAGTGGTTGGTGTTCCTGCTGTGTCTTATTTGCCTTGCAATAATGGCATTTTTGTCTGTGTGTCTAATAGTGAAGAGTGGGATAAGGCACAAAAAGGAGTTTTGTAATTGCTATTGCTTTACTTTGATACTGATTTTTATAATAAAATGGCTGACTGATCATTGTGATGAAATACTTTTGGAGCAGAGTAATCACCAGTAAAGTCCTCCCCTGCACTTTAAACTCTTACTGAAATCATTTTGTAGGTGTATAGTTGGTGGCTACCGGATAAAAGCATGTATGCTAACAAAAATGCCAGTCTTAAAGCAATATCCTTTGGAGAGAGAAGCAGCCTTAACATTATCTAAAGGATAATTTTTCAAAGCAATCAAGACTTTTGAAAGTCTTCCACCATAAAATTATTATGTTGTATACACAGAAACTTATAGTTCTGAAGAGAACAAACAAATGCATTCTACTACAGGGCAAAAGCAGATGTTTTCTGAAACAGTACATATATTTTTACCAGGAAATTCATATTATTTCATTCAATGGATTCATCTATAGAAAAAAGTTAAAATTCCTCTTTCAATTTTAACCAAACCATGTAACGGAAGTCAAGGACATTTAATAACATACAGTACTGAAGAAATAATACTATATAAAAAGGCATTACTAAGCAAATATATGAGCAGATGGATTTATTCCGGAATAGTTTTATTTCCAAGATGCTTTTTGCATTAAAAAAATCCCTTAATTTCTTACTACAGAACACTAATTAGGTTTTGGAATTTATATTTAAATAGAATCAATCAGTAACAAGGCAGGGACTCACTCTCTCCTCTTAACAAAAAAAATTCTGAAGGAAAACAATATAGCATTTCTGTAAAATTTGGAAGGTGAGCTACCAATTAGAACCATGATGTAGTTACTCAACTATGCATTTTTTTTAAAAAAGAGGTGGGGTGGGGAAAACACATTGCAGAACAGACGTTTCCTGGAAAGGCAATCCTTTTAGCTATGTTCCCTTCATGCCATCAATACTTATTTATCATTTTTAAAAAAAGTAGTGAGAAGAAAAAGATTTAATCAGAATTTTTTCTTAAAAAGGTATAGTTTTAGCCACTTCCACAGTTAAAATACAAAGAAATATTTACAAAAGTAGTTTTACCTCCTCTTACAAATCCATTGGTAGCTATTGCTGACGTAGACAATCCTGTGATAGTTGTCACAACGGTTGCCATTGCAATAACCAAGACAGAAAGACCTTTGAAAGGAAAATAAAAAGTTAGCTTTGATTTTTAACATATTGTATCTTCATAAAAGTACACGTGCCTTGTACTTTCTTGTGTTAAAATTGCTTGATTGTACTTTCCAAACATAGGTTTGGATAACATTAGGCTGGGCATAGCTCAAACAGATATGCAAGAAACCTCCATTTCTACTCTCCTCTCGCCCACCACTCCCCACCTAGAAAGCGAGGGCTGGGCATTCAGGGAGAACTGATCAGATTTGCTGGGGAAAAGACACTGCACCTTCTTTATCAAGAGCATAACAGCTGTGCTCCCTAGAACCTGCAACAGATGTAAGGTTTTCTGTAGTCCAATGCCAGATTAAGCCTTCAAGGTCAAATTAAAAGTATAGATGTTACCACACACTCTCCATTTCTATCAATTGCTACTTCTGAGATCTAACCTAAAACATATAACTCACTGTAAAGAACTATGAAAAAGGGAGAGTCAGATTAGGTATACTAGCAGAAGTTTTTCATTAGCTTCTTAGGAATTTTATGACCAGGCTGAGTAACAGGCAACATAACTGTATTATTCAGGGGTTCCCCTCCCACAATTGCCCTACAATAATGGATCATTGATAGCTCATTTAGAAGTTATTCAGTCTCCATACATACAACTGCATTAGATAAAATAAATAAAATGTCAATTTTTTTAAAATTGCACATACCTATCCCAGCCTGTCCTACTATCCATGACAGTCTGATGAAGAGCATCACACCCCAGATATTCAACATACATCGTACCTAGGAGAACAGAATACAAGATATAATATCTTGTCATATTGCATGGTTTTAACACATACAAACAATTATTTCAGCTAGGTACGCTAAACAATTTATTAAATCTACAGGATTTTTTCATACTTAAAACTTTGACTAGATTAGTTACTATAGCAAGATCTCTTTTTCCCCTCCTCAAACGTTCCACGACTGAGTGACATTATTAGGTATATACAAGAGTTACTGGCTTGATTGGATGGAGTTCTTGATCTTGCATATCTTGGGAACTAAGAATTGTTTTATCATCAACTTTATCTTGATCGAGGATGGAAAACTATACTGATTCAAGAACTGAAACCTAGTATTTTTGGTCCTAGACCAATTCCATAAAAAAAATTACCAAATTAGTCACAGAGACCAAGGAGTTTCTCTTCCTCACAAGGGTTCAAAATTCATACTGCAGTGTACACCACTGAAAAAAAATGACAATCCCAGCTTTCTAATGGTCTATTAGAGCATTCGTGCTAGTACTCCACTGCTTTGGTTCCCAGTCCTATGTAGTGCCCTTTGTTCCCCCTTCATTTTCAAACAAGGACAGGCAGAGTTTAGTTATGGCAAGAGTTGGAAAGGTCTCGGGAACAGGTCATATCACTTCTGCAACTCTGTGGTTCTGAACATTTTGTTTTGAACCCTACTGTTGTGAACGCAATTTAAAAAGGTTTTTATTGCCTTTCATCTTTGTGTTTTGATTTTGGTTTTTTTTTTACTCCTCAACAGGATAGTATAAGTAATTAAGAATTTCCATTTTACAGAATTTAAGTAATAAAATTAGTAGCAGATCTTAAAACAGATAATTAAATTGTTCTCTTTTGGTAATGTGCTGAAAAGTTTTATTTAATAAATGGGTATAGACTGGAAGACATGTGCCTCTCTTCAAATACAAGAAGCTCCAAGAACAAGAAGCTTGTCTAGGGATTTGCCGAGAGCAAAAAAGCCTATTCAAAAGGCTCTTCAGTGAGACATAATTGGAGTGGAAACAGATGCATAGCTTGTCTCTAAGTATTCATCTGAGAAGCATATCCCAAGTAGACAAGGATCACTAAAGGTGAACAATTCTGAGGACTTCGTCCACGATTACTAAGCAAACTCTCAATCCACTGTGGAATATAGAAGTGAGTTTTCCAGTAAGCTTTTAGTTAAAGTTTCTGGGGAACATCTATGTCGTCTGAGGAAGCATGAGGAAAAAGTGCATTTTCTGAAGATATATTTGTGGGAGAGGGAGTTTACACCAAATTTCAAGTCAAGGTTTAAACAAATAAATTATACCCTTTGAAGACCGGTATTTAAGTTTATCACTCACAAAAAGTTAATGGAGGCCAGATAACTGGTCCTTGGTCTCACAAAGCTTAAATCAAAGCAGCTCTGTGACAGCTTTAAATCAGCAAGAAAATGGACAACTTTTAATTAAAGCTAATGAAAAGGAATGAATATGAAGCTCATTGGAATAAATCCAAAACTTAAAAACAAAAAAAACAAAAACAAAAACAAAAACAGCCACCTTACATGAAGAAATTACTTTTAATGTAGCTGAATGTATCAAGAAATTATTGTTTTGAATTTGTGTTCAAATTACACAATTTGACAAAGGAAATTTTTGTAACCACTTCAGCATCTCAGAATTTTAGTAGTAAATATATCCAAATAACCTGTTTTGTGTAATACTTTCTTCCTTAGCATCAAAATAATTAATTTTTCTTCTACTTCAATCCAAATAATCTTCCCAGGCTCAAACAGATGGACAATTTTGAGGTAAGGCATTGAGGGTCCCAATATAAGAGTGATTTATAATTATTAAGAATAAGTAAGTATTTCTAAAGATGCAAAGATATATATATATATATATAAAGGAAGAAAAGGGGAAATAATTCACCAACATCAAAATCCTAAACCAATGATGTAATGATGCTCCTTTCAAATCCTGAAGCACTAAAGAGATAGCATAATGATCACTTTTCTACACCTCCCCTTCTAAACTTTTTTACTTGTTTCTTGACCTTTGATTGAATTCTTTTTAGCAAAACTGATCTGCAACTGATCTTTTCTTCCTGCTGAGAAATACAGCCACTCAAAAAATGTAAAGTAATTGGCAAAGTCACATCTATTTAAAGGCTTGAAATACCATATAGTTACTTACCAATACACCTTTTATCCAGCCAAACTTAACTATTCCTTTACTCTCTGCAGCATAAGTAGCGTCTGCTTCCCCAGGAGGAGTCCCTTCTTCTCCATTTGCATATCCATCCTCAAAAGGTTCCTATGAAGTGAGGGAAAGTAAATTAAAAACCCTTTAATTTCTATAAGCTTAAGCAAGTCCAAAAAGTGATTTCAGAACTGGACACAACTGATAAAGTAATGAATCATGACTCAGACTTCATTATTAGTTCATTAGCAAAAGTGATCACAGACAACAAATTATTAATTTCTAAGACTACATCTATGTAGTGTGTTCTAGGTCACAATTTTAAGTGACTATTGTATACATTTTCATACTTCAGTAGTTTTTATAATTTGCATATTTGAAATTCCTATAGAAGAGATTTTTTAAAATAAAAAGTCTGTTTTTGCTTAAGGCAGCGTGTTAAGTCATGCCACTGAAAGCCTACCACAGCAGTTGAGCAGTACCTACAAAAATTAGTTTTCCGCAACACTGTAGTTACAATAAAATTACAATCAACCTTTTCTATTGCAACCATGCAATCTATTGCTTTGCTCATTAGTGCAAGTGCACGTTATTCAAATATTTCTCCTAGATTTATAAACTGTGTCCTTCTATACAGCCCAGAGCATATACCTGCAATATGATTTAAAAAAAAGGAAGATTAAGAAACACAAAAGTTTGCTTCTCAAAAGGACTA
This sequence comes from Mesoclemmys tuberculata, assembly GCA_007922155.1. Lineage (NCBI taxonomy): Eukaryota > Metazoa > Chordata > Testudines > Chelidae > Mesoclemmys > Mesoclemmys tuberculata. Next base: position 10,314,239 of record ML675612.1, on the reverse strand, counting down.
ATTGGGACCCTTATTTAGTCTGACCTCTTGCCTAACCACAGGCCTTAGTATTTCACCCAATGAAATATTCCAGCAGCAGAGGGAATTCTTCTTCCCTACTACATAAGTGAACACAACTGAGCCTAGTAACTTGTGCATGAACTCAGAGGATCTCTTTCAGAAAAGATAGCTATTATTGATTTATTATTTATTAATTATTTATTATTGATTGTCCAGTGGACAATTACCTACACTATAAAAAGATGGTATCTGATACCAGGAGAGTTTCCCCACAATAATCAACTCCCTTCTAAGTCACATCCTACGCCCTTTTTAAACAAAAAAAAAAAAAAGATGGGTCTTGCAGAGTCCCCTGAAGAGTCCCACAGTGAGTCCCACAATGCAGAAGTCCTTTACTATTGCCTAGCATTCAAAAAGAATGTTGAGTGACCACCTTAAGAAAATAGTTTTGCTTTAGATAACCAGGTAAATGTTACTTTCAATATTTCTTATGTTTACAATAAGAAATATCCAAAGAATACTGTAAACATGAGGTACATTCGTTGCCTTAGGCAACTGTCAAGTTTAAGCGTGACCACTATAGAAGTGACCCTTAATAGCATTCTTAATACTATGCAACATCACTGTCAACTCATACAATATTTATAAAGCAGCTTGTGTCCCAAATGACCTCCAAAGCACTTTATAAACTATAGGCTCAGTCTTGTTCTCAATGAAGACAAGAGCAAGACTCCCTTTGCTTCAACAGGAACAGGAGTAGACCCTATTATAGGCAAGACACATTCAGCTTCAAAAGGCTTTAGCATTATGAACTTAAAACACATAGGTCAGAAAGTTAGGGGTCTCAAATGAACTAACTTATCTCAAAATGAACTAGAAAGGTACTTTATGGTCCTACACTGTAAATACTGTTTCGGCAAAAACAACTAATGGGGATATCTGGTATGCTGCTGGGCTATAGATTGCCCCTTGGCTGATGTCAGGCTCTTGGCTGCTAGGAGAGGCTCATCTACATGCCCTTCCTCCACTCCAGTTGAAGATGCCTTAGCCTGAAACAGTAATTCAAAAACTCAAATATATATAGATGAACCAAATATATATAGATGAACCAATCTGTACATATTCGGAAAGATTATGGAGCAAATAATAAAAGCAAACACATAGAAGATAAGGTGATAAGTAACAGGCAACATGGATTTGTCAATAACTCATGTCAAACCAACCCAGTAGTTGTCTTTGACACAGTAACAAGCATTATGGATGGGAAGGGAAGCAGAAATGTGGTATATCTGGACTTTAGTAAGACTTTTGATGCTGTCCTGCAAAAGCACTTCATAAACAAGCTAGGGAAAGAAGTCTTTTACTATTGCCTAGCATTCAAAAAGTGCAGAAGTTCCTAGATGGAGCTACTATAAGGTGGTGGCATAACTGGTTGGAAAACAGTTCCTAGAGAGTAGTTATCAGAGGTTCTGAGCAAGCTCGAAGGGGCTATCAAATAGGGATCCACAGAGACTGGTCCTGTTCAATATCTTCATCAATGATTTAGATAATGGCATACAGAATACACTTATAAAGTTTGTGGACAATACCAAGGGAGGAGTTGCAAGTGTTTTTTGTGATAGGATTAAAATTCAGAATGATCTGGACAAACTGGAGAAATGGACTGAAGTAAAGGACAAATGCAAAGTACTCCACTTAGGAAAGAGCACTCAATTGCACACATACAAAATGGGAAATGACTGCCTCAGAAGGAGTACTGCGGAAAGGGATCTGGGGGGTTATAGACGATCACAAGCTAAATAGGAGTCAGCAACGTAAGGCTATGATGACACTACAAGGTTAAATGGACTGAAGTAACATTAACATATAGCAACAGTGGTTTAATTATGGCAATGGTATATCAACACTATGCTCCCTGTGTCAGCAGAGCATAGCCACAGTAGCAGGCTCTTGTATTGACAGAGAGCAATGCACTGTGGGTAGCTATCCCACTATGCAATTGGCCACAGGCTGTTCTGGGAAGGGTTTGCAATGCCTCATGGGGGCAGGTACAGAATCACATGATGCAGGTTTCTCAATCCCATCATTCCATGGGCACCCTACTAGGTTTCCAGCCACTTTTCAACTGCCCTGGTAACCTGGGAAGCCAGCCATCTTGGTCAGAAAGCATGGATCCTGCACTGCTCTTCAGTATTTTGCTGTGCGTTATGAACGCAAGACTAAGAGGCGCTTAACAGCTGGGCTATTCGGCTGAGAGAGGCCTTGAAAGAGAATTTTAACATTGAGTCATAGTAAAGTGTGTTGCTGTAGTGTGCTGAGCCTGGCATTGTTTGTTTGCACTGTGCTATGAACCTTCTAATGATTGCTCTGTGTGCCGAACTATAACAATGCACGTGCACCTATTACTATTGTCTTGAATGTTAGCAGCAGCCATGTGATGGAGAATAATAAAGAAATTCAGTTTCCACAAGTAGATTTTTATTCCACGCCCATGCAAACAGACCTATTTAATGCAGAGGTAAATTTCATACATGCAGGGAAAAGCATCTCTAAATGGATGGCACAGGGAATTCACAAGTACACATATAAACAAGGCTCTCACTGCTGGCTGTAAGTGCGGCTGTCGTGTGTAGTCTCCCATGAGGTGCAGTGCCTTAGGCACTGCTGCAGCCCCGGAAGATGCATGGAATGGCAGGGAAAGGAGGAAGGTTCTTGTGATTCTCTCCCACTGCTCCCTACAGTGATTTCTTCCCACAGATCCAAATACAGACCCACAGCCTCCTCCCTCCCTCAGACCCAGGAGATCCACCTCCTCCCATGTAGTCCATACAGGAGTGCCATTTGCTGCAGGGAGGCAGCATGCTCAGCTAGGCAGTAATTATGTGAGCTCTCCACACCGAGCACACAGGAAGAACAATTTCGGAAACTTCATGGGGCTTTAAAAGGGAAGGGGCACATACTTATATACCCAGCTGCAGGGCAGCAGACCAGAGCTGTCTCAGTGGACATTGTGGAGGCCACTTACAGCAATGTAAGCAACGCAGTGTCTACACGGACACTGCATCACTAACTACATTACCCTAAGCACTACGCATCTCATTGATGTGATTTTATTATGTCAGTGTAGCAGGAGAGTTAAAGCAGCAGAAAGAGCATTGCAGTCTATACACCTCCATATAAGAACCACATAAGGCAACTTACGTCGACCTAACTTTGTAGTTTAGACAAGCCCTAAAACAGCTGCAAAAAAAGCAAAGAAAATTCTGGGCTATATTAGCAGGAATGTTGTAAGCAAGAAATCAGAAGTATTTCTTCCACTCTACTCAACACTGGTAAGGCCTCAACTAAAGAAGTGTTTCCTGTTCTGAGTGCCACATTTCAGAAAACATGTGGACAAATAAGAGAAAGTCCAGAGAGCAACAAGAATGATTAAAGATCAAGAAAACATGACCTATGAGGAAAGACTGAAAAAATTGGGATTATTTAGTCTGTAGAGGAGAAGACTGAGGAGGGACATGATAAGTTTTCAAGTACGTAAAAGGTTGTTACAACATGAAGGGTGAACAATTGTTCTCGTTAACCTCTAAGGATAGGACAAGACTCAATGGGCTTAAATTGAAGCCAAGGAGGTTTAAGCTGGATATTAGGAAAAACTTCTTAACTGTTAGGATATTTAAACACCGGAACAAATTGCTTAGGGAAGTTGTGGAATCTCTATAATTGGAGATTTTTAAGAACAGGTTAGAAAAACACCTGTCAGCATTGGCCTAGTTATTACTTAGTCCTGCATTGAGTGTAGGGGACTGGACTAGATGACCTCTCAAGGTCCCTCCCAGTTCTACATTTCTATGATTCTATGATATTACCCAAAGGGGAGGAGGGCATTTTAAGCCTTATGTTCTTTACAAAAAGGTAATTACATGGCAGAAAGTATTTTTTCCTCTCCACGTTACAGCTGTACGTCTAAGAAGCCATAGTCTTTCTGAAACCATCACCAAATCTAGCATCTATACTATAGATACCGGTATCCCCATATAACACCAAGCAGCCACTTGTAGGTCTGAGTAATACTATCTTGGACAAAAACACCTTAAGGCTCTGTTTTCCAACAACAGTAATCCTGTAATATCAAGGGAAGATAGACATTACCAGGGTGCCTACTAGGCAGATTCCTTCAAAAGAGGCAAATTCTCTTTCTAGCTAAGACAGAATCATTTCCTTCATAGGGCACTTTTAAGGCACAGTAAGAGGGCTCACACAGTTAGGCAGTGCAGAGTAGCTAGTATGCTGTAAATTCAAATCCTAGCTTTCTCCACACTAATTTCCTTGTGTGGACAAGCCCTTAGACTCCAAACTGAAAAGTGTGGTCTAGATCTCTTGAGTACTCTTGAGCACCCTCAAAAACCTGGAGATTATGGGATGAAGCCATATTGTGTCAATGGCTGACACTGCCCGCTGCCCCCTCCACCAAGAGTGTCTTTTGTTGGAAAAGAGACTGCCTTCATCTTCTGAAGTTGTTCTAGGACTTGAACAGAAACCAGATATTAAACACAGACATTTACTGATAAGCCAAGAGACACTAATTCTCAAATATATTAGTAGGTTCTATTTATTAGAACCCTTTCTGGATTTGAATATGGATATATTACCCATTGATAGGCCCGTTAGTTAGGTATTACTATTTAAGAGTCAAGCTTTTAAGTAGGAGTTTTTTCCCTTAGAGTCATATAAATGCAAGAGACCTTAACTCAGAAGATTTGGAAGGAAAGTGTCCACTAACAGTAGGATCACAAGCTTCAAATCCCATAACCCAGGCCCATCTAAAGTGATTAACACTAGAGTCACTATCTGCTTTGAGTTTCTTGAGGACAAGCTGATTCAGGGTGCAAAATGCATATATTGTGGCAAACCTTTTTCTGGGAGGCAGAGGAGATGGGGAAAATCATCTAGAAAGCAGTCAGTCATCCAGGCACGCATACACACTCACTCACACACAGAAGAAGCTTGACATTTTTAGTTGTCGCAAACTGATCCAGTAGCATGCTTCACCATTTGCAGATCTAATGGATCACTGTCCAGTTTCGCTCTTTCTAAAGTCAGAATGAGTCACTCAGTGTAGACTGTGTAGATCTTTAAACCCACTTTGAGGATACTTTACACTACCAGGGTGGTATAAAGGGGCCCTGATTGAAAATAATCAGGTCCTTTAATTTAAAAACAAAAAAAACAAAAACAGAAAGATGGAAAGCTTAGATTTAACATGACCACCACAAAATTGGCTCTAGAGGCCTCAGTGCCCTACAAAGAGAAAAGATTTCATACTCTATTCATGAGCAAACCTCACTCACTTAGGCCTGATCTACACTGTGAAGGTAGATCGACAGAATAGCGCTTCCATCGACCATTTAATTATGCATCTTCACTGGCTGGTCAGTTCTGTCAACTTAAATCACAGGAAAATTCAACATAATAAAACCACTTCTGCAAGTGGTGTAGCGCTGAAATTGAACTGTTTGGGTTGACTGAGCGGCAGTGTAGGCAGAGCACAGCATAAATCAATGTAAATGGCTTCCGTGAGTTATCCCACAATGCTCTGCTGTGTCCGCTCTGCACATTCGCACTCTGCTGCACTGTGGCCATGTACACAGGAAACAGCCCCTCCCCTCAAGCCTGGGGAAATTTTGAATTCCCATTGCCTGTTTTGCCAGCATGGAGAGGGCTTGCCAGCAGAACTGATCATGGCTACTGCATGCCGCTCCAGCCTGGAGTTGACCTGAGGTCTTGGATCTCTTTGCCCCACAGACTGATGAGTATGTTCTGGCTCAGCTCCAAGCCACCAAAAGGAATTTAAATATTTATGAAATGATATCGCGCTGCATGTTGGAAAAGGGGCACAGGAGGGACGCGCAGCAGTGCCATGTTAAAATCAAAGCGCTGAGGCAGGCATAACAGAAAACTTGGGCTGTGAACAGTCATTCTGGCTCGTCATCAAAAACATGCCATTTTTATGAGGAGCTGCATGCAATTCTCAGCAGTGACCCCACCATGCAGCATAGATACCACAGAGGAATCTAGGGTGAATGAGGAAGACTGTGGATGAGAAGGACAACAGGGGCCAGATGACTAGGGAATCCATTCTCCCTGAAAACCAGGAGCTGTTTGTAACCCCAGAACAACCCAGCCGGACAAGGACAGCATAAGTGACTGAGGTGCCAGGGAAGGCACGTCTAGTGAGTATGTATATATATCTATCTCCCCAGTCCAGCTTCTTGTCATAGCGGGGAAAAAAACTGAGTGTGGTGGCAATGGGCTTCCTCATTGTTAGTTCACCTAAGCAAGGGGCTCCCCCCCCAGGAAAAGTATGTTCACGTGCACAGGGATACTCTGAGAATCCTCCATGGATATCTCCAGGAAATTTTCATTTAGGTACTCTGTGATCCTTTGCAGAAGGTTTCTGAGGAGAGCAGGCATATTTCTTCCACTGTGATAGGACACTTTGCCCCACCACTCTCTTATTAGTCATGCAGGCATCATCGTGAAACATAGCATAGCAGCATAAGGGCGAGGCCTGTACCCAGATGCTTGCAGTAAATCCTCCCTTTCTGCTTCTGTTACTCTCAGGAGATTGATATCACTCATGGTCACCTAGGGAAGATCGTGCAAATTTGCAGTACCCATTCCATACAATCGGATTTTGGGGTTTTTTTAAACTCTGCCATGGGAGGTGTTTTGGGGTATATAAACCACAAGTTATAAGACAGTACGTAGTTGCGATAGATCTTAGGGGTCACGAGATGGGTGCCCACATATGGTTTCTCTCATGGGGAACTTCACTCTTCCCCCTCACCTCCTTCCACACCCTTTATATCACCTTTTCAAAAACCAATTTTTGGGAGCGTCAGGGGAATCGCAACAATCCTCAGTTCCCCAACCAGCAGGACTTATGCAGCATGCACTATGGGGATTTCACTGAAATGGATGCACCAACCCCTTACTTACCATGGCTGAAATGGCACTATGACCCCTGCAATAAGTAGAGATTGGTAGGAAGGTCTGCCATTCCCTTTGGAATATAAAGGGGAGCTATTTTTACATTGTAACATTGCTTTTCGTCTGTGGGGCCAGCTAACAATGGATACCTTGTGCTTTGCTTGCTTTTCAGTGGACAGTGTGGCCTTTAGTACAGCATCTACTACTCACACTGACCGCTTGTTGCAGATTAGAAGGTGGAAAAACAAACAAACAAAAAAAAAACAAAACTCAGGATGACATGTTCACCGAGATAACAAATGCCTCCATGACTGCTGACACACAGCTAAGAGCCTAGAGGATTTCAGGATCAGAGAAAATGACCATGGACATGAAGAACAGGAAGATGGCCCAAGAACGTGAGCATGTAACATAGGATATAATGCTGCACATAATGAGGGATCAGTCGGACATGTTGAGGCATTTGGTTGAGCTTCACAAAGAGCAGCGGCAGAAGAGACTCCCTCCGTAGCCCCTGCAAAACTCTCAACTCACACACTTTTTCCTAGCCCCCACGCTCAAGCAATCTAGGAGGAGGCTGAACAGGGTGCAGTCTGTGCTCCACTCCACAACGGGTAAGGGGAACAGAAAGAGGCACCAGTCTATATCAGACATGGGAATTTGTTATTTGCACAGTGAAACTTTGCATGCATTGTAATGGGGCTGTGAGGAGACAGAGCAAAGTGCTGAAATAAACTTCATTTCTCTGCACTGTTAATGATCAACAATAAAAATTTACTGCTTTAAAGATCATTACTCTTTCTTTATTCAGACCACAGGGATCACTGCTGGGGGGATGGAAGAGCTAGCACCATGCTGTGGTGCTAGGGAATGTGAAGAGAGAACAGAACACAGATTTTTCAGAAACATTAGGTCTCACTGCAAAACTGATTTTTCAAGGCTTCCCTGAGGCATAGCACTCCATGGTTGGCTCTCGGCATTGCACTGTTGTCTGGCTGCTCAAAATTGGCAGCCAGCCTATCTGCCTCCACGATCCAACCCAACAGGAATTTCTCCTCCTTTGTCTCATGGACATTATGAAGCACATACCATGCAGAGATAACTGCTAGGATTCTTTTTCACTGAGGTCTAGCCTAGTGAGTAAACTGCATCAGCGTGCCTTTAAATGTCCAAATGCACATTTCATGACTGTTCTGCACTTGCTGAGCCTATTATTAAACTTCTCCAGGTGCCCAGCATACAGCTTCATCAGCCAGGGGAGCAATGGGTACGCAAAGTCTCCAAGGATCACTACTGGCATTTCATCATCATCAATATTTATTTTTGGTAAGGGAAGAAAGTCCCTGCCTGCATCTTTTTTAACAGACCTGAATTCCTAAAGATGCAGACGTCATACACCTTTCCAGACCACCCTACACTGATGTCAGTGAAGCATCCCTTGTGATCCACAAGGGACTGCAACACCATAGAGAAGTATCCCGTTCGATTAATGTATTCGGTAGCTAGGTGGTCTGGTGCGAAGTTAGGGGTGTGCGTGCCATCTATTGCCTCCCCATAATTTGGGAACCCCATTGCAGAAAACCCATCCACTACGTCCTGCACATTTCCCAAAGTCAATACTCTTCTTAGCAGAAGTCTGTTAATGGCCCAGCAAACTTGTATTACATCAGCTCCCATGGTGGATTTACTGACTCTAAATTGATTCCCAACTGACTGGTAGCAGCCTGGCATTGCTAACTTCCACAGGGCGATGCCCACTCACTTCGCCCCGTCAGAGCCGGTCTCAAGTGAGTGTTCATGTGTTTCAGGGCTGGGGACAGCTCTGTGCAGAGTTCCAAGAAAGTGGCCTTTCGCATACGAAAGTTCTGCAGCCACTGCTCATCATCCCACACCTTCATAATGATGTGATCCCACCAGTCAGTGTTTGTTTCCTGGGACCAGAAGCCCCGCTCCACTGACTGCAGATAGCGCACAGCCAGCAGCAAACGGGAATTGTTTTGTTCTATGGCTTGTAGCAGGGCATCTTGAGTAACATCACCATTATCAGCATTGTGGCCCGTATCTGGCCCTTGAAAATACTGCAGGATAAGACGAGAAGCATTTGTGATGTTCACAATAATAATGCAGAGCTGAGTGGGCTCCATGCCTCTCTGGCAATGTGCGTGCAGCAGAGACTGAAGGGTTTAGAAAAATGGCGCAAAAAGGCAACAGTCTGTTTGTTTGGATTAGGACAAGAAGGGAGGGGAAGACTGAGTATGTTACATCATAGGAGGACGACAACCATCCCAAAAGCCTCTGTGGCTAGTTGCACTGTGGGATAGCTACCCACAGTGTACTGCTTTGATCTGTCAACCCAAGCACAGCTAGTGGGGATGCAATCCCCCCACACGAGCATGGTCTTATCATGCTCCTGCAACTTCTAAAATTTGGCAGGTGAAGGTAGATTTAAAATAAATCAACTTCATTCTGCAGTGTAGACATACCCTGAAAAATGCAGAAGACTCTATATTGATTACAGCAAAGAACTCATTATTTGATGTAATCCACCTCTATTTATTTCAATAACTGTCATTTTGTCATGTGGAGGGTGGGGCCCTATAAAACACAAGGCTGGGAAAGTTGTTGCCACCTGCCCTGATCTAAATTTTCACTAGATTTCCTATGTCAGAAATCTGCTCTCTCCCCAGACCTGTTTTGGGCCCTCTCATTACAGTGAGAGACCA
>ML675612.1:10211728-10304126 GCA_007922155.1 Mesoclemmys tuberculata | reverse complement strand
CAGTGAGCAGCCTGAGCAAAAGGCTCAGATATTTAATATTCTCAGATATTAAGCTTAGAAAGCCACATATACCTAAAGATGATTTTTGAACAAATGTTTTCATAACTGAATAAAATGAAGATGCTCTCCATCCCTGCTCTGAAATCAACGATTGACAAAATTGCTACAGATAACAGAGAGCGCGCGAGCAAGCGCGCACGAGAGAGCGGTCAAGTTTCTAAGAAGAAATAAAAGAACAGAGTGTTACTCAAAAGACCTGGGGGGGGAGGGAAGGGGTACAAGAAGAGAAGAAAGAATTTTCAGGATCTTCAAGTGTATTACAATGCTCAAATCACCAAGTTCTGTCCTGAATGTACAGTGGATCTACTTTTATAGTGTGATTTTATCAAACCTACACAACTTAGTTTTATATTTAACCATCTAGGACTTACAACTTACATTTAATCTATTGCAAATATTTATATTCTCAGTATCCTTTTAAAGCAAATAAATACCCTTCATCACTATTATGTGCAACAAACAATTAAGTGGGTTACAGCAATACCACAGCTTTCTCATCTTTTGGTAGCATCTACACTCAGCTGAACATTTAAGAACTTTTAGCTTTTAAACAAGTTTCACTGCGCTACTTGATTTTTATTTATTTTATTTTAGTTATAAACTACCAAATCAGCATTAAATTATGTGTACTATGAATTAAAAAAATAGAGGCTTTGTCCTGTATGTCTTGTCTTTCTCCACTATGTAACGTTCTGTAGGGAAGTATTTTCAAGTACATGAATTGTTTAAAAGGTTACTTACTGTTGGTTATCAGTGCCAGTGGGTGCCTTTTTAATAATGCACAAATGAGAACAGTGAGACATTCTGAAAGTAAAGTCTGTGGGTGCAAAAGAATTCCACTGTATCAGACTTCAAGCTCAGGCTTACTATTTTTCATGGTCCAGATTAAGAGCTTGTTTACATGGTGAGTTTGCATGCCAGGGTGTGAAACCACAGAGCACCAGCTAGCCATGCACTTAATCTGCCATGTAGACAAACCACAATGTGCCCTCTGCTAGATACATAAAGCAAAGCCTGGTACCTACCTCTTAAAGCTTATAGGGGAGGGGACAAGGCAAATGTATTTTTCCATTTTACATTAATAGGTGTAGAAATCATTTTTTTAACATTATTAAAGGTCACATTCCATCATTATGTACCATACTGTTTCTAAAATAGTGCTAGTTACACATACAAGATCTTACCAAGTTTTACCAGCTTCACAGGTGAAATGTGTTTTAGATTCTCAAATCAGCAAAACACATACAGGTGTGTTTCTATTTCAACATCACTCCTCTGCACGCACTCTCATATCCATTGAGCCCCAGAGGCACTATTCTAGGGAGAATACAAAATTCTGCATGTAATCTGATATACTCTTGGTGCTGATAATTCCATTAACTGCTAAAAAGGATCTTGGATTAGAGAAAGCATTTAAAAAGAAACTATATATAAAAAAACCCGATCAGTTAAAAAGGAAAAAAAAATGCCATACAAGAGCACTCATTAGTCCATCTAGTCCACCATACCATCTCAAAAAATGGTATTGCCAGATGTTTCGGAAGAAGGTATTTAAAAAAGGATGTCCTAGAAAGTTATGAAAAACCTGCCCATAAGGCAAGTCTCTTTCCAAACTATTATTAAAAAATTACAATTATTGTAGTGCCAAAGGACCAACTGAGAACAGGCCCTCCATTCTAAGCTTTTGATACCTATTCAGCTCTTAATGTTTGGGGCATTAAGGTACCTAGGTTAATTATGCAATGTATTACTGGCCAAGCTTGAGAAGGCCTTACACTCAACCTGACAATCTCTCTGTCTGGCTGTTTGTAACTAGATAGCTTTTGAACATCGCATCCAATATTTCAAGGAATGTTCTAGGCCAGTGATACTCCGACCTCAGTGGTCCAGAAGCCAAATTAACAATTGATATTACCCAAAAGAGCCACAATAGTAAACAATGAATTCATGTTTACAATAGCACTATATAGACACCCTTAAACCATATGAAAGAGGGAATATTTAGTTCTACTTTCCTCAGGCAACATGACTGACCAAGTATTATTATTTTATCAACTACAATTGGTGAAACACACAGTAAAAGCATCTCCACTGGTTAGTAATTAAATCACAGTGTTTTAATATCATGTGCTCCAAAAGCTGCAGAAGACACATTAAAGAGTCACCTGCAGCCTACAAGCCTCAGTATCAATGATCTATGCATTGATGGGCAAAACCCTACTGATTTGGGAGTGAAAAAACGGAAAGACAGAAAGGGAGAAAATGGGGAACAAAAGCCCCAGCAAGCTCTTTAGCATAGCCACAGCTTCAAGCATCTCTATAGATGTTTATAGATCAAAGAACAGGTTGATGATGTACATCAACAACACTTCCTAGCACAAGACTCCTGCTCATTTCTGCCTACCCCACCAATAATTTAACATGTTGACGCACTAAACGACGTCTCTCCCAGACAGGGATCAAGCATAATTTTTTCCGGCCCAATATAAACTTATAACTCAGGCCTCCTCCCACACACATACCACAATCCCTCATCCCATACATACAATCTCATGAGCCATGAAAAAAGATTTTTCTCATGCTAATGGGGGTTGCAGCCTGGGCCAGGCCCCAGAGGGCCTCCGGTCCCCGGTAAAGTATACCCTTCCCTTCCCCTCCCCCCCCGCAACGTGGGGGCCCTGCTCCCAGACACAAAGAAGAACCATAGCAGGAAAGAGAATATAGATATCAATATTAAAAGCTGATTCTAATATAGAAGCACTATTTTTATCTTTTGCTGTGGTGAAAATTTAACAATTATTCCTTAACTAGATTTTAATCTGTGACAAATTTTACCTCTGAGTACTAGCAAAAGGAAGTTTGATCACAGCATATTTTTTAAAAAGAAAAAAAGATCAGTTTGTAAGTAAAGGGTTTTTCCCCCGCTTCCTGGATATTTATGGAAGGTCCTTTCAGCAAAGGAAGAGGGCAGGCTTGAGAACAGCAGCAAACATGCTTGAGCCCACTCTCCACCCACCAATGCACACCCTTGCCTGCGAACTTCAACTGTATTGAGGTATGGTCTCCCAACTTCTGGACTCTCCTCAAGACCCACGAACACATCCCAAGCAGTGAAGTATTATCCCTTAGCCTGGTCTCTCCAGGTTCCCATTGCTCCTCTTCTCTGTGCTTCAGGTCTGGAGAGTGACGGAGTTACCTGAAGCCAACCCCTCTCAGCACCTGTTGTTCATCAACTCTTTGAAGAGGCCCAAAGGAAAGGAACAAGGAAAGTATCAACTCCAACAGCAGAAGCTGTGTCCTAATACATTAGTGATAAACATTCCCACGCAATACCTGGGGACGAGCAATTAGCTGACTCCTCACAACTGTGTAGAAGCATCATCATATTTAAGGCAGAAAAAAGGATATTCAACTGACTTGACCACGAAAAGTACAAAGCAAGCCAACTAGAGACAAAGGGAGGGAGGAGGAGGAACAGGACAAAAACCAAAACAAAAACCCACTCTCTTTTCATGACCTTCAGTTTTAGAAATATTAGGTAAAAAAAATTCAAATTGAATTTTCACGTTGACAGGGTACCTTTAAGTGAAAGAAGGGCCTTTGACATCAGAAATTCAATTATATTCTATTTAATCATATACTTAAATGATTTTTTTTTAAGATTACTTATTTATTTTTAAATCTCCCATTTGTTTATACAGTCTCTCACTCTAGTTCCTCAAGGTGTTACCACACTGGTCACTGCTCTTTTTTCCACAGAAGGAGCAACAAGAGAATTTTAACAGGCTACCACTGCTAATAGATTGCTGTAGATGCACCGAGCATTTTTTTAAACAAGAGGGAGAGAAGAGGTCTTTTGGGGAATGGGATTGGCACCCCTTATTGCTACTAAGCAAGAAAGTCATGGCAGCAAAAAGACACACACCTCCATCTGTGGCTACCCAGAAGACTATAAAGTCTATCCTATGAAGAACAGACCTGCCAGAATGATCCACACATTCATGACCACCAAGCTAGACTGCAACACTAATAGCTGATGCTGTGAAGAATGCGGGAAATTTCTGTAATACTTTTTATTAAAAGTACGTATGGTGTAGTTTCTCTTCACACCTTATATTGTTATTTACTGGGATTTAACTGGTTAATTTCTTAACTAGGACTAGAGCAGTAGGAATATTAATTGGTATGAACTGAATTATCAAGGATTGTCAACATATGGAGTAACCTTGGAGAGACAAATGAAGACCAATGACTTGAAATTAACGTTTAACAACTGACAGCCAAGGGAAGCAGAACACGGGAAAACAGCTTACCCGAGGTGTGTGCAATTTGAGAGGTAGAATCCAAGACACTTTGTCCATAGTGGCAGAATTACTTGCATCTCTGACCCAGACACACTAGCTTTGTTTTCACTGTCTAAATGAAGGACCCCTAACATACAATATTCCAACTGACTAATAATGCTGGGTTGTTTTGAAAATGCAGGCAGATGTTTTGCAGTGACACAGAACAGCATGACTCCCAGGAGGAGATATCTAAATTTATTTGTCCCACTGGAGAAGCCACAGCAAGTAACATAGATGCCAAAGTCAGTGACCCAATCTCATGACAGTGAAGCCACAGGGCTCACTCTTATAAAAAGTCTCAGCCTGGAGCCTGCTACTAAATGAGAAAAACTTTATACAGGGCTAAGTACACCCTTTAGATTCATAATGGAAGCCAAACAGTCTAAATAGAGCTGAACTGGTATAAAAAGACTTTAGTCATCCATTCTACTTAGCAACACATCACCACTCTGAAACATTGTTATGTCTCTATGCCAGTGATCCCCAAACTGTGGGGTGCAGAGGAATGGTATGAGGTGCATGGTTGGGCCTGGGGCCAGCCCCCACAGGGGTCCAAGAAGGAGTACCACCCAGCCCCACTCTGCCCTCAGCTCCGCTCCTGGTCCTGACCACAGTTCTGGCGGTGGGGAAGGGGGGCAGCGCAGATAGGTACAGGTAAGGAGTGGTGCAACAGAAAAAGTTTGGTGTCCACCGCTATATTCCAATATTCAGAACCCTCCCTCAGACTGACCCTAACTACCTGAGAGTCTCTCTTCCTCCATGACTAGGACTTCCAGTGAAATATAACAGACTTGCCCTGGGAATAATAAAACTGATTATTAAATACCAGGAGGCTTGCTAATCAAGTAGACAGTTTTCACAGAACTCGACCAAGACTGTGCAACTCCATACTCCAGAGTGACCATGCAACCAAACATTTTTAGAACTAAATGTAAAATTAGACAATTTCACTGGTGCTCAGAGTTCTGAACAGCAATGCTACTGCTTAGCAAAGCTAAGCAAAGAATACCAGCAAAAGAAATTGAACTGTCTGCACACTTCAGGAGTTATCACTTCGTTGGTTTATGCACTGCAGCAAAATATATGGTTGGGGTTTGAAAGTTTTTTTTTTGTTTGTTTTCCTTTTAATTTTTTTAACCTTATGGTTGAGAAGAAAGCCATTGAAGCCTGAATTAGATGCAAAAAACTGTCTACACAGGTGTGCAAAAGACATAACCTGAAAGACTAAGAGGCATGATAGATCGCTGTTCATCTTAATGGGATGTCAACTCTAAAGCTCAGTTGCAACAATCCAAATGTCAATATTGTTAACTATCTTATTGTTTTAGCAAAAAACAAAACAAAACAAAAAAAGTCTAGTTGATATGCTTACTCATCAATGCTAGATGCACTGGCAACACTGTGTGCATCACGGAAACCAGTTGCTGGAGTATAAACAAGGAGTTAAAGCCCACACCATATTTAGGATTGGAAGGATTAGATTTTTATCTGTAAATGTCAGTAAACAATTTCACTGTACACAAACAACCAACAAAAGAATATTTCACTGATAATACTCAAAATTTATGGCTAAGCAATGCAAGAAAAATGTTACTTGAGAATTTAGAGTTATATATAAGGATATTTACTGGATATTTGTATATTTTCTCATGTGATGTTGACTATTTTTATTTTAATAGTTATAAAGTTTTAACTTCTTGAATCTCAACGTCTACTGTAATGAAATAAACTGAGCCCTCCCATAATTTCCCACAACTGAAGATTTAAAAAAAAAAAAAAAAAAATCAATAAAAACAGGGGGGAAAAATGCTTAAAAACATGGATATCTGTCAAAATTATAAAAAAATAAATAGAATTCTTCCAAGCCTACCCATATTTTGCAGATGGGAGATGCACTGTCTCCACACTGCCAGAATCTACTGCTATGAAATGACAAAACCCCCAAGCTACCTACTACACTTTGCAGGGTGCACTGTCAAGTTCTTGCCATGCCTCCCTCCCCCAATCTCATCAGCTTTGACAATACGACTAAGCATTCAGCATAAAAATATGAGTCAGAGTGAAGTGTGAAGGTTTGAGAGCAGCACACATTCATTTCTAACTAAAGAATGAATAAGTACCAAGCAGTCCTGAATCAAGGATAGAAACAGAGCAGATATTTGCATAAAATTCAGACCACCATTAGGTCTCAGAGAAAGTAATCACTTCCATTTTAAGGAAGCGCCTTAGGGACTCATCTGACTGCAGACAATTCCTCTATAAGGAAACTAAGGGGCTATCACCAAAAGGAAATGAGCAAGCAATTCTTGATTGACTTGTTCCTCCCTTTGAACCTTTTTACCAAGAAAAAAAATCCAAGATAGAGTAAAAGGAGACATTAACTGTGAATGAAAGGGAAGAAAAAGTCCTTTCTAAAATATTTTACGAGGGGGGGGGAGAGAGACTCACTGCTAGTCATGTAAGAAATCCTATTGTGACTAGAAAAAATAATTTGAGATTAGAATATTTAATACAATTAACCTAACTCCATTTTAACAATGGTATCAATAAGAACTTTTAAGGTCAGTTATAAAACACAAATACAATCCAAAATAAATGTCGAGTTGAGATTAAACTTAAATAGAAACCCAAACCTTTGTAAGTATGGAAAGGCACAATTAAGACATTCAAGCAACCATATCTTCTCCTCCATGCTTACTTTCTAAAATATACTTTTTGTAAAGCAATTTTTCTAACAGCTTGAAGAAGTTGATTGTTAGAAGCCCTTGACATTTTACATGTGAAAAAGCCATTCTGATATATTGACCAATACATTAGCATCCCCCCAATCAAGGTTCTGTTTTGGTTTGTTTCTTTTTTTGGGGGGGGGTGTTTGTTTTGGGGGGAAGGGGTAAAGGTATAAAATAAAATGAAATACTTGGAGGGATTTTAAAATGAAAGATTATATTCAGTTTGTGAGTGAAGTATTAAAATATTCACCCATAGAACAGTGAAATTTACTGTAAAATCAAACAAAATATTTTGTGTTATTTTGTCACTACTCTAACGTTTGATTCATATTCAGATGTTTGAACCTATTCAAATGTTATAATTTCCTGATCTATACCAAATTTCCTGATCTATACCAAAGAGGCATGCTATGTTTAAATGACCCGTGTGTAACTGTGGTCCATACAAACAGAGAGTAGGGAATATTGCTCTCAGTATGTCATTTTTCTAGCAAGGAAATGTTAAAGATGTTCTCTATGGCATAAAAAAGGCTAGATTTGCCCAATCATATTAAACCAAGATTTACCACTTCATATCTTTATTTAAATGACTGGCCTGAGACTTCCACCAACTCATTTTGAAATACTTCTAGTCCAGTCACGAAACAGGATTAGGAAGAGTATGAGAAATGGATTATTAAATTCCTATGTCAGAGCAAAATCTGTTTTTTTTTTTGTTTTTTTTTTTTTTTTTTAACAGGAGGGAAACCAGCCAGAGCCAGATTCCAGGGCCTGCAATTCCAGCAAACATTAAGTTTCCAGAACCTGAAAATCATGTGCACCCCCATTAGTAAATTTTCCAGTGTAGGTTGGCTATATCTATCTATCTACTGTAATGGAATAGCAAGGCATAATTGTTTTAAAGGAATTCCATTAAAATATATTGCAAATGGTCAATTCCCTGGGATAATTACTGCAGCCTGAAGATGTTCTGAAACAGTGAGTTATGACATTTCACCTTTTGAGACTAGCCAGTACATCATGTACCCTATTTACTATTGTCTGATGAGAAAGACTGTACTCCACCATGTTCGGGAACCAAACGCCCTAAGAAATGCTGATTTCCTGACCATGTTTGCAACAATGTACTTGATTCTAATTGATGTCTTTAATACAGCTGGGACCAAACTGAAGAGAATTTGGCAAAAGAAGGTACAGGTCACCATTGCCTCTTTGGACCAAGCTTTTATAAACTATTCAGACATAGCTCCAACCTGAAGACCTAAATGGAGGTGAACAGCCTTTACGGAATATATACAGAGATGCAAAACAAAGCTATTTCCTGCAAGTTTTATTTAGATGTTGAATATACATCTCAAGTTGGGAGTAACAAAAGATCCATGAAAACACCAGCATGGGATAGTTTTTAAACAAATAAAATTCTAATAGCAGTAGGAGCTAGTCCCAAAAAAAGTGGGTCAGAGTTTCCAATATAAAGTTAGCTGAACATTCAGGCAACCAGAAATGCATAGAAGTTGTTGTAATTTTCTCAGAGTTGTACACAGTGCCTTACAGGGAATGAGCACTTTTATGCTGCTTTTGAGTACGCCCTCCGAATTACTTAGCAGTCTCTATTTAATTAACCCCCAAGTTTCCTAGCAGGCTAGTAATGCTGCCATAGCATTACTGGCACAGCACAGCAGTTTCCTTGTGTACGTCTGCCAATTCTGGTGTTAAGAGTGCTAATCCTAAAGATTTAATAACTGTTCCTATTGTCTACATTTTGATCAAAATGTCAATCTAGCTGGATTCATGTGTAGCTCCTGTTTGAGACAACTCATCCTGAACCTCTAGGTAGAAGCCCAAACTCCAGCTAGTATAATCTAAAGCAGCGGTCCCAACCTTCTCAAGTGTGCAGACCCCTTTTCAACTCTCAAACATTTTGTGAGCCACCACATGCTACTAGTTTTATTTGAAATTGTACGTTTCTTTGGTGAGGATGTTATTTTTCTTTTCAGCAGACCCCTGTAGTAGCCTCACAGACCACCAGGGGTCTACGGACCACAGATCGGGAACTGCTGATCTAAATACTGTCCAGTAGATTCAGACATTCAAAACTGCCCTATGAGCAATAGCTTTTAGAGCAGTTTAAGTCTTTCTAATAAATCCTCAAAAGGGCTGCATAAATGACTTCAAACAGGAGGCATACTATTCAGAAGTGTTATTTTGTAAGTGGACGGGAAGGGCCCCAACAATCTTAGTGGAGCAAACCAATACTGAATGCTGAGATTCAATAATACTGGTTATGATAAACTTTGGTATGAATCCCATTGCTTCAGGTGACAATTGAAAGATCTTCCAATATCTCAGGGACCTGAAAAGGGCTGCAAGAAAAGAAAGTACAACTGATTTTTTATATCCTTCCTGATCTATCAGCAAAAGAAAAAAAAAAATAACAGGAGATATTGTAGGTACATTGTTAGTTATGCAAATAGTGGAAAGTAGAGGCTTTTGGTTTCATGGAACATTGAGCCTCTTTCTATGTATGGCTTCCATCTCAGTAGAAGGCAAGCCAATCTTCTGGGTGATAGACTAACAGGAAGATGTTATAAGCATTCCAGGTCCTGTTAGGGTCTGTTACATACCCTCAGATCAGACTAGAGAACAAGATAAGCAACTTTTTCAACTTCTCTAATGGCATAGAAAGAAAAGTTGCATTATCCTGGAGGATTTTAAAGAGGCATAGAAATAAGAGCAATTATAAATTTAACAGTTCAAGTTTAAGTCAATCTAAGGATTAACCAACTAACCATCTCTGCAATCAGCAAATATTTTACATGCTACAACTCAACACCATTTTTAATTAAATGAGTTTTAAGGATCTTCTCGTTTTGGAATCATGGGGTATTATTTTACAACATTTCATAGCCATTTTTATTTCTAAAAAGAAAACGGGTTGGTTTTTAGAAGTACTAAATATCCATTCACATTTTTTCAAAGAAATAAGTTTTCACCAAGCTGGTGAAACTGTGGATACAATTAGTCAAGAACCTTGGCTCAAGTGATGTCATTTGCTATTCATCCTAGTGGGATACCCAGACAAATTGGTACTGAGACACTTGATCTTATAAGTATTACTGTATTACTCTTTTCCTTATTTAAGATTTAGTGCTGATGGTAAAGTGCCCATTTAAATGCTCATTACAGATCCTATCAACCAACCAAAAGGATAATGGATTTTCCCTTTAGAGAAGGAATACCATCTGTTTCTCTCCCACACAGAAAAGGAAATAAATAACAGTTCTCACATAAAAAAGGTCAAGTAGAAAATGAGTGCTAATCTAAAATGAAACAGTAAGACCTGAACACAACTCAGAAGTCTGTCAAGACTGGTGAAAACAAAGGGCCAGATCCTCATCTTGTTTAAGATGGTACGGGTTCACTGATGTCAATGGAAATAGAAATTTACACCAGCTAAGAATATGGCTTCAGAAGAAAAGATAAGTGCAGCACTCAAAGGATAAAGCACTTATCCATGCCCAGATGAGATCATCCTAATCTTTTAAAAGTAAAAGTTGGGAAGGAGAGGTAGATATTTCATAAGAATTGGGAAGCTGACTAAGAACTGAAGTCCCTCAAATAAGTAAAAGATTAAATATCATTTTACCTCTAGATGATCTCTCTGACACATTCTCTCACTCCTGAGTCTTAAGTTCTTAATTCCTTAAATTCTACCATTCATGCACTAACTCTTGAATGTGACTTTTGAGTGCAGTGGTAGAGTATAATCAAAATCCAATGTCATGGCTTGCCATCAGCTCCTATGCAAAAAAAAAAAAAAAAAAAAATCTCCCTCTGAACATTTCTTTTTTATCACACTCAGCAGAGGAGCTCTTACTACAGACTGCTTCTTCAGCTATTGCTTCAGCTTGAGAGAGTTCTACTGGAACTCTATTTTTTTTAAACCATCCTTTCTCTTCCCTTCTAGTGAAGTCTGGAACAGCCAAAACTAACTAGAGGTCAAAGCCTTTGAGTGCATATCTGTGGTGCTTTGACACCTGTTTTTCCCCCCTCAATATATAGTACACAACATTTTTGTTGTTTGGCAGCTCACTTGTTTTTCTTTCATGGTTTGTTTTTTCTCCCCCACTGGGTTGTGGGTTTTGATTTGGGTTTTCTTTTTAGCATTTTCCTAATGCCTCGGCATTAGATGAATTTTTCCTTGGACATTTCATCATCAATCCCTTCCCAGAGGTCAAGTTCAGGGCAGTAGCATGGAAGTAGTGGCAAGGTACTCCCTTTCTGTTCTGCCCTGGGGCCTGGAATTGGTGTTGGTGGGCCTGGTTCAAACTATAATCATGCAAGCTCTGCTGGGCTCAGTTCCCCCTCACAGGGCCTCAGATGCCCTACTAGGCTCCTTGGACAGAGCTCCTTCTTGACTGGAGGGGTGGAAGAGTGGTGGTCCTCTTCCAAGTGTCCCCCTCTCACAGTCAGTTATGCTGATCTTCATGACATGAGCCTTCGTTTCATGCTTTGATCAGCAATGAAATAGCTGATGTTGACATTTCACTGGGCATCAGAGTCAAGATGAATACAAGAACAGAACTCTCAGTGCTATTGTTTCAGGCTCAAGCAGACGTCACTGCATTATTTAATCTTCAAAACAAAAACTGAGCAAATTTTCACAACCATAGTCAGAAAAGATTTTCCCTACGAAAGCTTAGATCTTGGCGAACAAGGCAGAAACTCAAAAGAGGTGGTGAAATACAATACTGCCATGTACTCCCCACACTCCTAATTCAAGCCTGACCTGTTCTCAGTACACAAGATTCAAATGTTATTTGGTTCAGCATCTATTTCAGCTCAGTAACTATGAAAGATGGCACTCTCATTCCTGGATGATCCAGGTCTTCCTCAGTATGAGGAACCTGTCTTCTTTTGCAAGTATAGACTTTTTTTTTTTTTTTTAATAAAAAAAAAAGACGACTGCTTAGAAACTTCAAACCTTATCAGTGCAAAGATGAGAGTGTTGGAATCAGACTACTCAAATTGTTGCAAGTCTATATCACTTGACCACATTATGAAGATTTGTGGCAACCGTCAGCCAATGCACTAGAGATATCAGGAAGCACCTCCAAGCCCTGCTTGAGGCACCCAGGAAGATTTTTTGTAAATCAGCATGAAGCCAGGATGAAAAGCTTCAAAGGCCAAACCTTTGAAACTGATGCTTAATGTCAGTCAAGACGGCTAAGCAACAGGATTCAATTCCATTACTTACACATCAGCACAGACCTCCCTTCCACACCCTTGTAATTCCAATTGTCTAACTGTCCCAGTTTGCATCAACAAAACTGAATTCAAGGGCTCTGTCATGCATCTGCTTAGACACTTGGAGTCTATGGTACAAAACTTCAGTTTACTGAATAAGGTGCAGCCTCCTTACAAGAGGCTCACATAAATCAAGGCAAACAACCGCTCCTATATCAAACTACCAGTTTATATCAAGAAATCCTAATTTTACCCTTCCAAATGCTCAAGCTTGAAGTCCAACAGAGAACAATTATTCTGGGTCTCATTATATGTTCCAGCTGCCCCAGTCACTCCTGATCCTCTGATATACTACTATAGATGCACTTAATTTTTATCTTCATCACTCCACATTAGCGGGGAGTTAGGATCTCTCCATGCAGTTAGAATGCTTTTTTTTGGCCTACATTAATGGGGTACTAGTCAGGTCAGCCCTGGAGTGGCACCTTCATGCCGTGGTATACAGGCAACTGTATACTTACTGCCCCCTCAGTTCCTTTTTCCCAATAACTCCAACAGAGGGACAGGTGGACAGGTTTTGGAATGGACATGAGCAACACTACTCTAAAAACAATAGTCACGGAAAGTTTAGTAACCATTTTTTCTTCTTTGAGTGCTTCCTCATATCCATTTCAATAGAGTTGATTTCCAAGCCATCAGTTAGGTGGTGGGATTGGAGTTTCATTGGGATGCTGACTGGTGGACCACTTGGCCAAAGGGTGCATTGTTTTCTGCTTGCTACATGGTGGCATAGTGTGCAATAAACACATGGATGGATGATCAGGTTGCCGCTTTACAGATTTCCAGGATTTGGACCTGTGCCACAAAAGCCAGTGACAAAGCTTGTGACCTTGTGGAGTACGCTGTTAAGCAAGGAGGTGGTACCTTTGCTAGCTATAGCACATCCACATGAGGGATGTGATCCACAAAGAAATAGAAACTGGCTAACCTTTCATTCTATCCACAATAGCCATGAAAAGTTGAGTGATCTTCCAAAAAGGTTTGGTCCTGTCTATGTAGAAGGCCAGCGTACATCTGACATTTAAGGAATGGAGCCTCTGCTCCTCTTTGGTAGCCTGTGGCTTTACCAGGAGAAATATGTCCTGGCTACTGTGAAATGCAAGACCACCTTAGGAGGAAGGATGGATGTGGTCAAAGTCGTACCTTGTCCTTAAAAAAACCACAATGGCAGTTCAGAGGTGAGAGCCCGAATCTCTGAGACTCTTCTGGCCAAAGTAATGACTACCAAGAAGACTATCTTCCATGAGGTAGAGCAAGGAGCATGATGCCATTTGCTCAAACGGGGGTCCCATAAGCTTTGACAACACTAAATTGAGGGCCCACGGAGGCAAAAAATTGGTATACCTAGGGGTGCTCTAATCCTTTCAAGGTTCATGAGCAAATGGGTTTGAGAATACCATGCCACTGTTCATTGGTGGGTGGAAGGTTGAGATTAAAGGCAGGTGTACCCATATGGATGAAACAGCGAGGCCTTCATTCTTCAAGTGGAGAAGGTAGTCCAGAATGAAAGGCAATGAGGTCTCCCTTGGTGACAGTCCTTTTCATGATGACCATAGCATGCACCTCTTTCACTTTGCCAAATATGCTGTTCTGGTTGATTGTTTCCTGCTACTTATAAGGACAGTTTGTACACGCACAAGCAGCCATTCTCTACCTCGCTCACTCATGCAGCTTCCATGCTGTCATACAGAAGGACTCAAGTTTCAGATGGAACAAGCAGTCATATTTCTGAAAGATTGGGTCCAGAAGCAACAGAAGGCTGATTGGTTTGTCCATTGAGAGGTTCAGTCACACTGTGAACCAGTGTTGGCATGGCCACACTATGAGGATAATCCAGGTTTTGTCCCTTCTAACCTTGAACAATACCTGTGAATAAGTGCCATGGGGAGGGAAGGCATAAAGGAACTTCCCTTGTTCTACCCTCCCCCTTGGGCAGGAGGAAGGCATCCGAGAGGGAGCCCTGGCTGTGCCCTAGGTATGAGCATAACTGGGGACATTTGCTGAGCTTGGTCACAAATAAGTCCACCTGGGGAAACCCCCACTTCTGGAAAACAACATTCAATACATCCAGGCAAATGGACCATTTGTGATGACTGTCAAAGGATCTGCTCAGGTGACCCAGTTTGTTCTGAGAGCTTGGTAAGTAGAAAGCTTCTAGGTGAATGGATTGGGCTATGCAGTATTCCCGTAGGCTCAGCACTTCCTGACATAAAGGGAGAGATGGCCCTGGCCCCTTGTTTATGTAGAACATTGTCACAGTATTGTCTGAGTACAGAGATGCATTTTCCTCATAAGTTGGGTTGAAACACTTGGCAGGCTAGGTTCACAGCTTGTAACTCCCTGACATTGATATGTAGGGTCAGTTCCTCTGCTAACCACCAGCTCTGAGTTTTGAGGAGTCCCAAGGGAGCTCCAACCCATGTCCAAGGTATCAGTGACCAGCAACATCAACAGAGTGTGCCTCACAAATGGAAAGCCTTCGCACACAGTGACTGGGTCCAGTCACCACTGGAAAGAACGAATCACTGTAGGCAGGATTGTGATTACCTTGTCTAGTGGAGAACGGCTTGGTATTTATACTAATGCCAGCCATGATTGAAGAGAGTCTCATTCTGAGATGATTAGGTTGTACCACATATGTACTAGAGCTCATGTGACCCAGAAGCTTAAGGGAGGTTCTTACTGTGGTGGTAGGAAAGGTTTTCAGGCCATTTATGAGAGCTTTGATGGCTCTGAAATGGCGCTCCAGAAGGGAGGCCCTGGTTCGGTTTGAGTCAGGCACTGCTCCTATAAACTACCCTTTGGGTGGGTGCAAACATTGACTTTTGCTCATTTATCAGGCATCCTTGTTTCCAGAAAGGCTGAGTGAGATTCCCATTAGATCAACCTAGCTACATCATGAAAGGTCAGTGAGAAATTTCACACCCTGAATACCAGTTAAATTGATGTAGCACCCAGTGCAGACACGGCTAGATTGATGAAAGAAGTCTTCTGTTGACCTAATTACCACTTCTCAGAAAGGTTAAATTAACTACAGGGATGGAAAAACCCCTTCCATCAATGTAGATAGCATCCACACATCAGCCATAGCTGTGCCAATGGAATCTATACATACCTCAGGTCAAGTTATAAATATATTTTCATACAGTCATGGCAATCCTTCACCTGCAATACTGTCTAGTTTTGAGTACCCTTAACTGGAACTGTTCAAGTTCTGGAAGAGGGTTAATCAAGCGCTGTATTATGGCATGATGAAGTCTTCATCTTAGGATTTAGATCATCACCCCATGTTCTTCAAGACCAAATCCCCTGCCCCCAAGTGGCATTATAGGGAACATATATTGGTGATCATGTGGTTTTCAAGAAATCCATTTTTTTTATGGTTAATGAAAAATGGATAATATGAAATAGATTTACAGAATAGAACTTCTCTGCAGTTTTCTCCACACTCTTTCCTACCCCCATCCAACCCATAACCCCTCATTCCAATTCTAGACCTCTGTTCAGCAGGGACTGGTATTCATGCTAAGCAGCATTTTAGCAATAGACATAGGAACAGAAATGGCAGCACTGAAGTAACTTCTCTTGCACCCTACAGTAACTCATGGGGAAGGATCAAGTCACTAATCAGATTGGCAAAGGACAGACTGATCCACCCGAAGTTGAGTTTGATTATCTCACTTACCCTCTGACCAGTCATTATTTGTACACAAACACCTGACAAATTCAGCATTTAGCACCATGTATGTCAGTTTCAAGATGAGACTCTGAATACAGCAGAAAGCAACTCATCTATTTCAATTTATTAATTCTTAGCACCCTCTCCCCCAGTGACAGAGCTGTTTCCAGCTTCAAGCATCTCTAAATAACGTCTGAGCCTGTTTCCATTAGTAAAAAGCTATCTTGATCAACTCAAGTACCATCCAGATGCCACACCATTGCAACTGTTTAAAATTCATACCATTAATTTGAACAAATAGTTTCAGGTACTACACCTTTTCCCCCCTCCCCCAGTTACAATAAAATTGTAAAAACCACAACAATGGTCTTTTAAAATATGTCTTCCTCCACCCAGCAAGTGATTGATATCAGAATCACATAAGCAAAATGGGATATAATGAAAACTATACAAAGTATTGTAAAATACAACTAAAATAAGACAAGCAAAAATGTTCCCCCCCCAATCTTTCCATTAGAAGCAACAAACCAATAATGACCTCAATGAGTATATCTACGCTATAGCTGACATCAAGCAGCCCAGCCCAGGTAGACAGACTTGTGCTACTGTGTTTCAAATCTGCACACTGAAAACCAGCAGTGTAGCGATTACTGCACAGGCAGACACTCAGGTTAGCCCCCCAAACTTGGACTCACCCAATCCACTGGCTCTGAACTCAGGCAACTAGCCTGAATCTCGACCAGTGCAGCAATATCAACACTTACTTTTAACACGCTAGCTCTAGCTTTGTTAGTGCAAATCTAAGTGAAGAGGCTGCAGTGTAGACACACAAAAGCAATGACAATTTACACCAGCTGCACTACGTTTTTGCCATGTGCACATGCATATGAAGATAGTTACAGATATTATGAGAATTACAAGTTAAAAATTTTAACTTTATTAATCTACTGTTTGTATTAAAAAAAGCTGAAGAACATCCTTCACTGATTGCACACATGAACATGCAGATATAATAAAGGCATGGTCTAATGGTCTGAACCCATGACTGGACATAAGAGGCACCTAAAGTTGTTGGGGGAGGAGAGTATTTATTTTCATTTTCATTTATTTTCATAGGGTTTTGGGGTTTTTTTAAAAACAAAAAAAGGTGAGATTCACATGGCCATGTTGTGCCATCTGTTTCTAAACTGGACACCCCCATGATTTAAGAAATGGTAGCAGTGTGTTGCCTTCAAATGGGTAGCTAATTGAAGCATCTGGTTGTGGTATTTATAGAAAAGTAAAGAGAGGCACAAGATGCAGTTATACATAACGTATATATGTAGTTAGAATGTGCAAATTCCTTTATCACACCACTTGTGTCAGACTTGCAGAAAGGTGAAACAGTGAAGATCTCTCTAAAACGGAAGATACTACCCTACTTGATGGGAAGAGTTGAAAGGATTTATTTGCTACTATCTATTAGGTGCTTTGAAGGTGAAACACAAAGAAGAGCTATGAATTATTCAATATGCAGGGCTCCAGTTATAACACTTATCTCTGCATACATGTTAATACTAGGTTAAAAAATTAGAGGAAAACCACATATTGCACTTAATTTTTCAAATATACAACTTGTTATTTCTGCATGAAGTTTCTTCACACAGACACTTGCCTACACCAAGGAACAAATCTGTGTTAAATTTTAAAATTACTAAATTTGAGATAGATTAAATTAAAAATGGTTAAGTTGTGAAGTACTATCTACTTACACATATCCCTTCTGCCTTCCACACACCCAGAATAACTACTCAAGGAGAGTTTTACTAAGCTTCTTAATAAGATATGTTTAAGGGATCATGCTTGTTTAGAACCAACATGTAAAGTTTCAACCCAAAATGTAGTTTAAGAAAGTTGAAAAGTTCATGAAGTCATGGGCTTAGAATTAAATTGCTTCTTCAATTGCTATGCTGTAATCAAAGCCAGGAATCCTGCTGATGAAGCTCTGAGGTTCAAATTCTAAGTCTTAAAGTTCAAAATTACCTTGGCTTGTGATAGAAAGAACATTTAAGCACTATCCCTCTTCCTATCCTCCCCTCCAAAAAAGATCTTTTCCCCCCATTCTATATGCTGCATTACATACTCTATATATTCTAGTAGACCTGAAAGAGACCAAAACAATGATAAATGACCACTCATGTTCCACATAAATTTATAAACAGGATTCTAAGGGAGAGAAACATGAATGAGATAAGGCAAGAAAGATGATAGGAACAACAGTAATCTGTAATTACTACAGATAAGATAGAAAGCACAAACAAAATGAAGTTTTAGAGGAAGGAAACAGAAAAACATCACATTTCCAAGAAGTGTTTTAACATTTACATTTGATATATGGATATGTCAGCACTTTTGGTGATAGTGGTCCAGTTAAGTGGCCCTAGATTCAAGGTTTTAACAGGACTCAACAAACCTGTTCTAAACTGCATGAAACACAGCACAACACTTAAGATAGAAAGTCTGATCCCACTGAAGTCAATGAGAGTTCACTGACTTCAATAGGATCAGGATTTCACCAGTTGAAATCTATGGATCTAACACCTCCTGTCTTTGCTTCTTTCCACTGCCTCAGGTCAAATATTTAACTATTTTTTATGAAGTTATGACTTGAGAATTATACCACATAATATGTTCCACCTTTGTGCTTCTCCTGCTAATCTTAACAAGAGTTATGTAGTCCACTCAATGAGAATTTTTAAATTAAGTATTCAGAATTCAGAAGGAAGTGGATCAATGATGCAGACTATATTAGCTAGCATCAAATACAATGCAGCCTGAATTTAAGATAGGCTGAGCTGTAAAGGAATTTAGGTGAAATTCTATTAGAAATATATGAGAAAAGGAAATAGATACAAGCACATCTTTATGATATGCAGTAATCAGTAGTACAAAGGGGAAAAAGTTACTGAAGACAAAACAATGCAATTAAGCACAACTGTAATATAAAGCATTGAGAAATGGGCCAGAAAGAGGTCAGAAAACCCAAGTTCCCTTATTTTTATCTCCTCCAAAGAATCTTAAACAGAATGTAACCCACATTTTCCAAGTTTTACCTAGACCAGATATAGTCTTTATATCAGTATTTAATTTTTTTTTAAAGAAGTCTAATCCACATCCACACCCCAACCAAGAGACAGGATTACATTCAGCAAGAAATTAGCATGTGAAGATATTCAGAGATTATAAAACCAGAATGGACCATTGCTATAATTTAGTCTGATCCCAGCATTGAACAAACCATAGAACTTCCCTTAATTCCTGTTTGAACTACAGTATCTCTTTTAGAAAAGCATATCTATACACTATGCAGAAACATCAGCTATTAGGTCTCCAACAAAATATTGACTACTCCAAAAGGTGGCAGAAGTTTACAGTTCTGAGTTTCACTCTTGTTTTCAAAGTCCCTATATCTAGTACTCAATAGAATTTAAAGGAACATGTGAAAAAAGTAAACAAGAAAGACTCTGTTACAATAATGAAACCGCCTTCTCTTCCCCTACCAAAACACTGTTTAATTAAAAATAAGGAGTGAAGAGTATTCCATGTGGGCTCCTCTATTTTTTGTGCAAGGAAGAAGAGCAGAAGCAGCTTTGGTGATTTAATGATGACTGACATGCTGCACTTGGGAATCAAGAGGGAACCTCTTACTTATAATTACCTTTTCCCTATCTGCTGGATCATAGATTCTCTTCTCAGTTGTGATGAAACTGTGATAGTACATTTGTACTTCAAATGCATAATGGTGACTGGCTCCCACTCCTCAGCGTCCAAATCCTGCATACCTTTATACCTTTGAGTGGCAAGTTGCTGTTTCCCTTCAAATACAAATCTATATTTATCTCAAGCAGGCCTGTGGGCAACTGCAACAGACACCAGGGAGGGAGGGAGGGAGGGGGAGAGAGAGAAGTTTCTCTGTTGGCCAAATTCAGACCTGGGGGAATAGCAAAGACTTATTTCAAACCAGGGGCTCTCTGCTCAAGGCAGATCTGAAGGAATCTGGCCCCCACGCGGGAAGAGGAAGGAAGCAGAGGAACTCTAAGCACAGGCACCATCAGGGCTCTGAAGCACCTGGGCTGAGAGATGGAGATGCCTGCAGCCTCTTACCTTATCCAGCTCGTCGTGCAGCTCGGCCAGGCTGGGCCGGATGAGCTTCTCGCCCAGCTCGGCGGCCGTGTGGCGGTAGTGGTCTATCCTGGGCACGGCGTCCATGGTGTTGTGGCCGAAGGTGCGCAGGTAGTAGGTGTTCGTGTGGGTATCGTAGTAGTAGTGGTGATGCCCCCCGGAGTGAAGGCTGCCCTCGCTCAGCACCGTGTCGCCGCCGTTCTGGAAACTGACACCGCCGCCCTCCGGGCCCCCGCCGGGCTCGGCCGGGCTCTCATCGCCGGCCGACGGGTCCACAAAGTTCACCCGAAACCTGCCCTTGGCTTCCTCGCTGCCCTTCGCCGCCGCGCCGCCCTGCCCACCGGGCTTCTCGTCCGCCGCCGCTCGGCCAGAGCCCTCCGCCACCAGGTCCACTTGGAAGCGGCTCTGGCTCGGGGTGGGACCCAGCGGTCTGCCCTGCGCATCACCGGCGGCCGCCGCGGGAGACAGCCCGGCTTCGGGCTCAGCGCCGCCGGCCGCCGCATCCTCGACGCCAGCCGGCAACCGCGGCGTTTCCTCGGCGCCTCCCGCCGCTCGCTGCCGGGCCGAGCCGGCCGGCGTGTGCGGCTGCCGCCCCTCCATGGCTCCGGCTCCCGCGCGGCAGCGAACTAACGAGCCCCGCAACGACCCCGGCTGCCTCTGAAGCCCAGCGGCGGCGCCGCAGCTTTAAACGTCCAACCACCAGCAGCCGGGCTGCCCCGAGACCACGCCACGCGCCGCGCCCGCCGCGCCCGCCCCTCCGCGCCGCGCCGCGCCGCTCCCTCCGCCTCTGCCGCAGCGCCAGGTGATGATGATGCCGCCGCCGGGGCAGCTGCTCCGTCCCGCCCGCCACCAGCCCCCAGAGAGAGCAGCGGCCCCGACCCCCCGGGCCCTGCTCCCCTCAGGCCGCCCCGCCTGCGGGCACACGCGGTGCCGGCTCGCGACAGAGCCTCCTGGCCGCGAGCCGAGCCGCCTGCCTCCCCCGCCCCGGCAGCCCTCGGAGCAGCGCGCCCCCCGCAGCGACCCCCTCGAGCAAGGGCCCGCCGCCGCGGCAGCGACCCCCCGAGCCGGCAGCGCGGCGCAGCGGCGCCCGCCCACCCGCGAGAGACTGACAGCGGCGCGCGGCCGGCCGGCAGAGCGGGCCGGGCTCAGCCAATCGCGGCTCGGCTCGGGGCTGAGTCTTTAAAGCGACATGAGGCCGGGCTGGCGGCGGCGGAAGCGGCTCCCAGACCCTCCCCGGGGGCTGCTGGCGGCCCAGCTACCGGGGCCCGCCCGCCTGCCTTCCGACTCCGCAAGCCTGACTCCGCTTCCCTTCCCCTTCCCTGGGGCGGGGGCGGCGCTCGGCGCCGCCGGTCTCCGAGGCTCCTCCTGTCCCTGCCCGCCGCGCTGCAGCAGGAGGCGACACCTTGCCCTGGCTCGGGCGGATGCTAGCGCCGTGTCTGCCGCGCCAGACCCCCCAGCCTCGAGGGGAGCAGGCGGTTGCGAGCGAGCGAGCGCGCGCGCTGCCCCGGCCGCCTCAGCCAGGCCCGGCGTTGGCAGTTAGTGCCGGCAGCCGGCTCAGTCAGTCCGGCCCGGCCCGGCCCGGCCCCGCCCCCTGGGCCTAGCCTCACGCTCCCTCCTTCGCTCTGCCGGTTTGAAAGTTGTCAGCCCGCAGGCGGCGGCAGATCTCGCGAGAAGAGCCGCGGGCGCAGCCGCTCCTCGGGGACGGTCGGGGAGGCGCGCGCGGGCCCGACGGGGGTCGGAGGAGCCCGCGCGAAGCGGGGGGAGGAGCTGGCCGGGCTGACACTGAGCAGCTGGAGTGCGGGGGTGAATCCGAGCGTCACTATGGGGGGGAGGGGGCCGCGGAAACCGGGAGGGCGCGGCCTGGCGTGCGGGGCTGGGGGCGCCCCCGCTGCTGGCCCTGTGCCCGTTAGTCTCATTCCGACAGCTGTCCCCGTCCCGCGCCAGTTCCGCTTGCCCTCATGTCCCCGTTCGCTCCGCGTCTCACAGCCCGACCGCCTTTCGAGCCCTGCTGGGGGCACGGCCGCGGCTGCCCCCGCCTCTCTCCCGCTGCGGCTGCCCGGGGGAGGAGGCCCCGCAGCCCTGATGTCCTGCAGGTGTGTGACACCTGGAGCAGAAGAGCGGGGCCTGACCCCCCTCCCGTCCCCATGAGGGTTAGCAGACCTCCTGCTTCTCCATGCACCGACACCAGCCCAACACATGCACTCCAGCTTGCCCCTCAAATCACCAGCTCACACCTTTGCCTTCACCCTCCCAGTCACCTGCTCCAGTTCTTCCCCACCATATTTCCTGGCTGCTGATCCCCAGCTTCCCTGGCTGTCCCAATGGCCCTGCCCCCAAATTCCCTAAAGTTCCACTGTCTCCATTTCTATGCCAATGCCTACATGGGGTCTCCCCAAGCTCTGCCTCATAGGCCCTCATATCAGAAAAAGTAGCTGGGGTAGCCTGTTAAGATGGCCCCTCGATCTGAGTCTTCAGGCACTGCCAAGAGGTTTGCTCCTCTCCTTTTTCTAGTCCTTAGGGGCTCTGGGATCTTCAGATGTCATTGCTCCTCTTCCACTGGAGGACAGGAGCTCTGCTGACATTAAAGACTTTGACTCTACCTTTTATAAGCAGGACTTGGGGAAGCCCAATTCCATGATGGGCAGTGTGTTTTTTCTGTTTTCAAGGGGAAACTCCATGCAATATGTGTAAATCTTCCTCTTGAATAGAGAGACAATCACCACCCATAGGGGAAGATTCTATATTTTACCCCTAAGACTCAGACTTGAAAGTATCTAGACATGGCAAAAAAAAAAGGTAAAACAATTTCAAAAAAAATATTCAAAGTTTCCATTATGCAAGGTTTAAAAGGGATCTGTCTTCTGTGGAATTTTCCATGCAACTTTTAATAAAAATTAGGTGTTGA
Organism: Mesoclemmys tuberculata; assembly: GCA_007922155.1. NCBI lineage: Eukaryota > Metazoa > Chordata > Testudines > Chelidae > Mesoclemmys > Mesoclemmys tuberculata. The sequence continues at coordinate 10,280,939 of ML675612.1, read as the reverse complement.
TAAATGAATTTGTTTTTAATTATGAAAATTTCAGTAACATTGATTTAAAAAATTGCAGAAATTTCACAAAAAAAGAACTTTTCAATACAAATTTTTTTTTTAAAAAAAAGCCATTTTTGTAATGTATGAAAAGTTTTTACAAAATTGTCCTTTTTTCCCTTCTGTCCTGTCAGGTGGAGAAGGAAATAAATATCACTGGAGTGAATGAGTAGAGAATGGGTGGATACGGGGGTATGAGTAAATGATAAATGGAGGAGGGAGTGGCAGGTTGAGGAAGGTAGAGTGGGCATCATTTTCCCCACCGCAGTTTCCAAATCCTTTCTATGCAAGCAGTAAAATTCTCTCCCTCCTTGTATGAAAGATATCCCTCTTTCCTTCCTATGTCAAAGATGTTCGCCTTCTCTCCCCTCTCCATATGGCCCAATTTTTCATTTTGAAAGTGTAGTCATCCTATATCTCTTCTTCCCATCAACCATCCTGAGCCATGGAAGGAATGAAGCGGGACCGACTGATAACACCTACCCTCAAACTTGTAGGGGAGGCAGCAGCCTGTCCCACTACCACAGTCACTAGCCACTGCTTACACAGTGGAGGAGAGGCAGAGGCATGAATGAATAACTTTTCTGCTTCTGTATTATAAAGCAATAAAACCAGAAAATGAAGATTTTCATTGCTTTTACTTTCCTTTACTAACTCTCACTAGTGCAAATCTGGCTTCTTTGGGTTGAAGATACTGGTTTGCATGATACATAGTTTTGCTGGACTTTAAATGTCAAAACAATAACCTTAAACTTCACCTGGAAACTCACAGCCAGCTAGCACAGAGCATGGAACACAGGTTGAATGTGCTCACAGTCAGATACGCCATTTATTAAACCGGTTGCCACATCTTTCATCAGCTTTGGTTTCCAGATGGATGTAAGGTATAGTCCACAAGTAGAATGCACTGCTATTACAATATAAAAAGAAATTCCCAGGAAGAGTACACCCACAATCTCCCTTATAGGAAAAATATAGTAGATATTTTTTGCAAGGTAACAAAAAATGGCTTAGGTGCTCTAATACTACTGTGATGAGTGCTGTTTAAAAGTCTGAATGCATAGACTGTTTGTTTCTGTTTGTATTTGGGATGATAGACCCAAAAGAAAGAGGTGTGAATTATGACAATAGCCACCAAAAATGAAAAATCTTAGTTGTTTTTAAAATGTCAACCTAACACCTGTTTAGGACTCTTGATAACTGATGATGGCAAAATGTATTCCCATATTGGAAAACTATTTTCAAGATAGGACTCATTGCAGCTTCTCATAGGCAGTGTCTGAATTTAGTAATTTGCAATGGAGAGGAGGAAATAACAACACTTTATAGCCAGTTTTGAAGCTCCTGGAAAATGGTTTGACACAACATTCGACCTGTAGCATTGTAAATGCAAAATCTTCCTTAAAGGGTAATGAGAAATAGGACTGCTGCTGTTTATTTTATGCAATTTTTCAAGGTGTAAAACTTCTATTATTTTAAAATAATAATAAAAGCTCCATATGCTGCAATGAGCTCCGTATGAATGAAAAGATCTGCCTTCGTGTCATTCATTGAAAAATCAGGGACCTCATTTCCAGAGCATGTTAATCCAAATTTCCTATCCAATTATATTTTTAAGTTAAAAAATGTTTTTACTTTGCCCACGGAAGCCTTTAATGTGCAATGTTCATTTTTCAGCTCCCTCACCTCTAGATGCATTTAACTTTTCAACAACAAATTTGATGAAAATCCAACAGAAAGGTCAGAAGGGACTTTTGTAACCATCTAGCATGACCTCCTCTATAACACAGGCATAGAACTTCCCACAAAATAATTCCTAAAGCAAATCTTTTAGAGAAACATCCAGTCTTGATTAAAAGAAAATGTCAGTGATGCATGTGCCATAACCCTTGATATACTGTTTCAATGGTTAATTACTCTCACTGTAAAAATTTACACCGTATTTCCAGTCTGAATTTGTCTAGCTGTAACTTCTAGCTATTGGATAGTATTATGCCTCTCTGTGGTAGGTTGAAGAGTCCATTATTAAATATTTGTTCCCCATGTAGGTATTTATAGACTGTAATAAAGCCACCCCTTAATCTTCTCTTTGTTAAGGTGAATAGATTGAGCTCTTTGAGTCTATCACTAGAAGGCATGTTTTCTAATCGTTTAGTCATTCTCATGGCTCTTCTCTGAACCCTCTTCAATTTATCAACACCTGGCTGGAGTTGTGGGTACCAGAACTGGACACAGTAGTCCAGCAGTCATTACACTAATGACAAATAAAGAGGTCAAATAACCTCACTACACTGGCACAAGATTCCCGTTTACTCATCCCTGGAGTGCATTCATTCTTTTGGCACAGCATGACACTTGGAGCTCAGGTTCAGCTGAAATCTTTTTCAGAGTCACTGCTTCCCAGAATAGAGTTCCCCATTCTGTAAATATGACCTACATTCTTTGTTCCTACATGTATACATTTATGTTTAGCTGTGTTAAAATACATATTATTTGCTTGTGCTCAGTTAACAACACAATCTAAATCGCTCTGAATCAGGGATCTGTCCTCCTCATTTACCACTCCTTTGATTTTTGTGTCAGCTGCAAATTTTTATCAGTGATGAATTTATGATTTCTTCCAGGTCAGTGATAAAAATACTAAATAGCGTAGGGGCAAGAACTGGTCTCTGCAGGATCCCATTGGAAACACCCCCCCTTGATGAGGATTACCCTTTTATAATTACATTTCAAGATATAACAGTCGGCCAGTTTTTAATCCATTTAATGTGTGCCTTGTTAATTTTATATTGTTCTAATTCTTAATTCAAAATGACATGAGGTACCAATGCCTTATAGAAGTTTAAGTATATTACATCAGCACCATTACCTTTATTAATCAAACTTGTAATCTCATAAAAAAAGATATTGAGTTATGTTGGCAGTATTTATTTTCCATAATCCTGCTGATTTGCATTAATTACATTACCCTCCTTTAATTCTTTACTAATCAAGTCCTGTATTAGCTGCTCCGTTATCTTGCCCACAATCAATGTCAGGCTGATAGGCCTATAATTAACTGGGTCAAATACCTTTTTTAAAAATTGGCACAACTGTCTTCCAGCCTTCTGGAACTGACCCAGGGCTCCGAGACTTATTGAAAATCAGCATTAATAGTCCACCACTCTCCTCAGCCAGCTCTTCTAAAACTCTTGGATGAAAGTTATCAGGATCTGCTGATTTAGAAATGTCTAATTTTAGCAGTAGTAAGAGAGAGAGACCACAGTGGATTCAAAACTTGTGGATACTAATTCTTTCTTAACTCCTGTCCACCAAAGGATTTCACTGGAAGCAAACCTAAACATAGTTTGATTTTAGTTCACTTATCTTGTGTTTAGTCCAGAAACATATTTTAGGCTTAATCCACATTGCTTGGTTTATATGTCATAGCTTGGATTAAGTCTATAAAGTTCTAGATGGTCTCCAGTACTTCTTGAAAGGAATGGATAAGAGACAGAATGTGGGACATTTCTTCCAAAATACATGGGATGAACATAAAGTAATTGAGCTGGAAAATATAATGTTAAGATACGGTGAAATTTTGACTTTGTTCAAAGGATAAGAACTTGAAAAACAGTGGATGACACAGAGAACAATGTCAGAATAAAGAATCTCAGGCTAGATCTGGGAGAAACCCTAGGAGCAGTGTCTAGTTTTTTTCCCAGCATAGTTGACTTAAGTTGAAGCCAATAGCATGATACTCCCTTTCAGCAGCAAGGATCTCATTCACAAAAAAGCCCTGCACCATATATCTTGTATAAACAGGCATAAATATCACATGATCACCTCAAAAGAACTGCTCAGATGTTCTTAGGCATTTGTAAACTTCTTCTATTTGGAAATTATTATTATCAGTAGCTTAATGCCTGTTTCTGATTTAAATAAAAAATTTTCATATATATATAAAAAAGAGGTAACCTTTCAAGTCACATTATAGTCATAATACAGAACTATTCATGAATCCTGTAATATATTTCAATTTATATTTCAATTTATATTACATTAATCAATTTCTCATCCGTTAGAAGGCAAACAGTATTCCATTTTTCAGCACAGTTTAAATCAACAGAGGACTCCAAAGTGGAGCCCCATGGTATAAATGAGGGGGCTGCTGGCAGGGCCCTGACTGCAAGGGCCCTACAGCTATGGAATTAGCTTCCCTCCTTTGGTCTGACATAGCCTTTCTGGGCTTGCTGCAAGGCTCATCATTTTTCCCAGGCATTTGAAAAGATTTGTTCAAATTAAGTTAAACACAAGGGAGAAGCAACATGCACTACCTTTGTTATTTGTTAGCAAAGTCCTTTTATTAGTCACTAAACCTTGTGTTTCCACTTCAATTTGTGGCATTTGGGATTTTTTTTGCATGAAGCCCTGCATGACTTCTTTGGATACAGAGGACCCTAGGACTTGGGCAGTTCTATAGAAGGTGTGGGGAATGTCAGGATTCTGAGATTCCATTCAGGGAATGCACACCATTGAGTACAGGTTCACAGGGGCTCTGTGCCCAGCATGCAGGGAGATTTAGGAGCATCATTAAATGGGGAGATGTGAAGCAGGATCAGATGGATCTGTTAATAATATGCAGACTCACTAGCTATTCCTCTCCTTTCAGCCTGTTAAGAGGTGGTAAAGAGCAGAGTGAGGTGGGAGGAGAGAAGGGAGGCTACTGTAGCCCTGAGGTGTTTGGAGAGCACAGCCAGGGGAATTGGATTCTCCCTAGCCCCCAAAGCTTTGTGTAGGGTACAAGATTTGAGTCTTCATTATGGAAAATTAAGTATTGTACATGGCCTTATTTCTTCTAATGCCAATATTTCTCAGACAAATACTTTCCAATTTAGAAAAGCATACATTCCTCACTGTGGACAATGTAGATACCAAGTATGAAATTTTAAGATTGTCACTTTTTATTTAACTTAGGGGGAAAGAAAAAAGACTGTGTGTTGGTGCACCGGTGAAGCTTTGCACAACTCTGGCAGCACAAAGTAGTTGTAAAGCTGGTTTAGCTGGCTTCCTGCATCATAGAATCCCTGGGTAGTGTAAAGCCACCATAAGCTCCTGTATTGCCATGCCTTTCAGCAGCTGGTGTAGAGGGCGTGGCCAGTGAAAAGGGGGTATAATCAGGGCTCATTTACAACCCAGTGAATTCCAGCTGCAGGAACTATTCCTTTGGGTGAAATGAAACATGAGCAATTTCACCATAAAAGGAAAAAATAACATTATAAGCAATTGAAAGCAGGACTATAATGCAAATCTATACCTATATAGTCTCACAAAGCAAGGACAATATGGTTTTACTTTACATAATAATGGGGGAGAGAAAACAGCTTGAGTTGAAATTCTTGTGTGTAAGTGGAGATAGACATTTTTAAACATACAATAGCCTCACAGTTTTCAGTACCAGACTTGTCTTCCTCCCACAGACTTACCTAGGACATTACTAATACCAAAGGTAGTTAAGTAGTAGAAGCTGAAAGTATAGGTTTGTACTAATGCGTTTGTTTCTCCTTGCTTTCAATCCTTATCGTGGGAATACAGATTGTATTACAGGTATTAATTGTATGTCTTTTGTGTGGCTCTGTCAAGATATGCTGGCAGGATGAGATGCTATATAAATTATTGTATCCTTGAACAATGGTAAATATTATAGTTGAGAGGTTTTTTAATTTATTTTTTTAAAATGAGTTTTGAAGGATTTTAGTGCTTAGGTAGTGACTCACCTGCATCTATTCAAAGAATTGGACACTAGGCTACTGAAAGCACTGGCAAATCATTCCAAATAAGAGAAGCCCTGTAACATCCACTGTATAAGGTAAACAGCCATTTTCCATTCATTAAAAATTTCATTTAACTTTTCTAGGATAAATTTAGGATCTAACAAAGCTAGGTGAATGGTCAGCATGATGACAGATGAAATTTGGTGTTAACAAATACATATTTTAAGGAATAATTTGAACTACACATACTGCATTCTAAATTAACTGTCACCATGCCACGAAAAAAGATCTGAGTGTCAGTGAGGGCAGCTTCTCAATGTGCAGAAATGGCTAAATGAGAAAACAAGTGTAGGGTGCATAACAGATGGGTTAGAAAATAATACTAAAAATATTATAATGGCATTAAATAAATGAATGGTACATCTTCACTTGGAATACTACATTGAGTTCTGGTTATTCTGCCTCAAAAGAAAATAGCAGAAATAGAGAAGGATTTCAAGTAATAGATGGCTAAAATAAATAGAGGAATGGAAATGAGAGGTTGAGAAGATTGTGGTTCTTTAATTTAAAGGAGAGACATTAGAGGGGACATAGCAGGTATATACAAAATAATGAAGGGGTGGGGAAGTTAAAATGGACAACTATTTATCCTTTCTCATAATATGAGAATGGGCATTTGATGGAATTGAAAAGCAGAAAATTTAAAAGTGATAGAAAATGATTTTCACACCATGTATAATTAACTTGTGGACCTCATTACCATAAGATTGAGCAAAAAAAAAAAACTTTAGATATTTAAATGTCAAGAGTTAAATTAGACAGAATAAAAAATTATAAGGGATATAAACCTTTATGCTTCAGAGTATAAGCCAATCTCTATATGATGGATTAGGAAAAGAATCTTCCCCGGAGGGAGGTTATTCCCAATTGCTACTCTGAACTTTCTTCTACCTTCCTCTGAAGTATCTATGAATCTCCTTCTATGTTTCTATGATCTAGCATAAGCCACTGTTAGAGACTAGGTTTCCAGACAATACTTGTAACATCTTATGTTTACATAGTATCTAAATATACTACCTGTTGCTTACATCGGAATATCGCTGAGGAAAAAGGAAGTATGGTCAAAGACTCACAACCTCTACCTGTTCATCTGCTGGAATGGGTGATGCAGCCAGACATAAGTTAAGCAGGCAGTCCTGAGGCTCTGCTATCTTGTGCCATTCTGACTTGGCAACCAGGAATCATGGAGCAATGTAAATGTGGGTGTAAGCCATCAAGAATTGTCCAGGTGCAGCATGGCAAGTGCTCAAGATCTGGTCCATGGATTCTTTTGGTAGGTATGACCAGAATATGTTCTGCAGTCTTAATTTTTACCCTTGTTGAAAGCTGGGTCAGTAACGGACTAAATGTACACCAATTTGCTCTTGGTTTCCTATTGACCTTTCTTTCATCTATTAGCTGATTCATATGAGTCGTAGTTCAAAGATACCTTCACAACATATACTGTAAACAGTGTGTTTAGACCACTAGGTAGAACATTACTATAATTGCAGCTCCTCTTTATCTCATATATCAAGCCATAAAGTTTAGGGATCAGTTTCACAAATAACTTCAGTTGTGCCTGAAAAACATATGGCAAACATCTCCCCTACACATTGCTGTCTATTGTTATCATTCAGCTATGCCAAAGGGAACAAATATCATAGGCATTCCTTAATTCTATTAGACATAGGCTGGAAGGAAACGTATAAGAAATACTTCCCTACAGCTGTCCCTGAACATCCTCCGATTGTTAATCCTGGTTAGTCTTCTCAACTAACACATCAAAATTAGCAAACCTAAGAACTCTTTTTACACAGCAAAACATTTTCTTGCTGCTATCTCTTCATATGTCAACAGTGTCTGTGACCAAGCAATAGGTTTCCTCTTGTTTCTGTGTTTATATCCACAGGAAGAGTATCTGAAGATTATTTTTGCAATGAAAATGACAATTTAATCATTTAATAAAATGACTTTTAACTATTATGGCACTATTAATTGACACTATAATGACAAATGTTAGAATGTCATTATTTGTCTATCTAACTGTCCCACATTAAAAGGGTGCAGTCTTCCTCTTAGAACCAAGCTTACCTCCATTACATTTCGTTATTATGGAAAGTCATTTGCATGAGAAATTCTGAATCCCAAACTGTGATAATAAAAAGGTTGTTTATTCTAATCTATTATTTTACACTTCCTGCACTGGTTTTTTTTTGTGTCTGTCACTTTAGGTCTTTATTCAGTAATGTTCCTGCAATTTGGGTCTTGACAGATTGAAAGGTAGTGATTCTCACAATGTAATTCCTCAGTACTGCTGCAGGTTATTGGCTCAAGAACCTTTTAATATTCTGTATTGTCGTGCTCAGAGATAGGTGAAATTTCATTGTGGCTGGTGAGCATAACTTCCTTCATTCAGTGTAAATGTGGAGAAAACAATCTCTTCTATGGAATATACAGCTAAAACAATAGGAGCCACTTCCCAAAATGCAGGCCACATGATGAAATCTGAACTATGTGAGTAGAGGGGTTCCACTAGAGACTAGGTATTGCTGTTAATTTGCCTATGTGAGTAGAACAGGAGCAGCAGAAATATCAGAGAAGCTGAGAAAGAAGGGAGCAAAAAGCCTAGGACAGAGAAGGTCTTCTAGCATGATCTCAAGCAAAAGCTAAGGGAGACAGCTTTTAGGTAAAGTGCTGTCTGGAAAGAGGCTTAGAAATGTGATTTAACTCCTATTTAATTCTTACTCTGTCAGGCAAACAGGACTTTATGTACATTCTCTGTAAATAAACAAGATTGTATCATAGACATACCTGACTCCATTATCATTTTTTCTTCCTAATGGAAACAACCCACAGGAAAACGTAGTTACTTACCAGTAACTGTTGTTCTTCGAGATGTGTTGCTCAGATCCATTCCACTTAGGTGTGTGCGCGCCCTCGTGCACAGCCTTCCGGAGAACTTTTCCTAGCAGCCCCTGCAGGGGCCGGTCTCAGCGCCCCCTGGAGTCCCGCCCTTATGTGGCGGTACATATAGCGGGACCGGCCCCTCCCCTCCTCAGTCCCTTCTTTCTGCCGACTCCGACAGCGGGGACGGAGGGTGGGTGTGGAATGGATCTGAGCAACACATCTCGAAGAACAACAGTTACTGGTAAGTAACTACGTTTTCTCCTTCGAGTGGTTGCTCAGATGCATTCCACTTAGGTGATTCCCGAGCCATACCTTGGAGGTGGGTAGGAGTCAGCGGCGAGCTGCCCTCAGCACGGCCCTGCCGACTCGCGCGTCGTCCCTTGACTGCTGGACGACAGCGTAGTGCGCAGCAAAGGTGTGCACCGAAGACCAGGTGGCAGCCCTGCAGATGTCATCCAGGGGGACCCTTTCCAGGAAGGCCGCCGACGCGGCCTGGGCCCTCGTCGAGTGGGCCGTCACCACTCCTGGGAGCTGGACGCCTGCACGCTCGTAGCAGAGCCGGATGCAGGCGGTGATCCACCTGGCGATGCACTGGGAGGTGACCGGGGAGCCTCTCATCCTCTCTGCCACCGCGACGAAGAGCTGCGTGGTCTTTCGGAGCGGCCTCGTCCTGTCCAGGTAGAACGCCAGCGCCCTCCTCACATCGAGGGTGTGCAGTCTCCTCTCGTCCTCGGACCCGTGCGGTTTAGGAAAAAACACGGGGAGGAAAATATCTTGGTTACAATGGAACCGGGAGACTACCTTAGGCAGGAACGCCGGGTGAGGCCTAAGCTGAACCTTGTCCTTATAGAACACGGTATAGGGGGGCTCCGAGGTTAAGGCCCTTAGCTCAGAGACCCTCCTGGCCGAGGTAATGGCCACGAGAAAAGCCACCTTCCAGGAAAGGATCATCATTGGACAGGTGGCTAAGGGCTCAAAGGGGGGACCCGTTAGCCTATCTAAGACCAGGTTCAAATCCCAGGGAGGCACCGGGTCACGGACCTGCGGGTAAAGCCTCTCTACACCCCTGAGGAACCTCACCGACATGGGGTGGGAGAACAGGGAACGTCCCCCCACCGGCTGGTGGAACGCCGATATGGCCGCCAGGTGTACCCTGAGGGAGGCCAACGCTAACCCCTGTAGCCTAAGCTGCAGCAGGTAGTCCAGGACCGCCTGCACGGGGGACGTACCGGGGTTTTCGCCCCGCGACTCCGACCAGCAGGTGAACCTCCTCCACTTGGCCCTGTAGGCGAGCTGCGTGGAGGGCCTCCTGCTTCCCAACAGCACGCGTTGGACCTGCTCCGAGCAGGTTCTCTCCTCCTCCGTCAGCCAGAGAGCCTCCAGGCCATCAGGTGCAGGGAGTCCAGGTTGGGATGCAGTAGCCGGCCGTGGTCCTGGGAGAGCAGGTCCGGTCTCCTCGGGAGCTCGATCGGGGGAGCGACAGACAGGTCCAGGAGCAGGCAAAACCAGTACTGCCTCGGCCACGCCGGGGCGATCAGAATCACATCCGCTCTGTCCCTCTTGATTTTCAAGAGGACCCTGGGCAAGAGCGGGAAGGGGGGAAACGCATACAGGAGGGCCCCCGTCCATTCGAGGAGGAATGCGTCCGAAAGAGAGCCCGGCTCGCGACCCCTGAGCGAGCAGAACCTCGGGCACCTCGCGTTCTGCGCTGACGCAAAGAGGTCCAGATGGGGAACACCCCACACGCGGAAAATCCTGTCCACCACCTCTGGGTGGAGAGACCATTCGTATTGAGGTAGGAATGACCTGCTGAGGCGGTCCGCCTCGTCGTTCCTGACCCCAGGCAGGTGAGAGGCGGTTAAACAGAAATTGCATCTCACCGCCAAGTCCCAGAGTCGGAGCGCCTCCTGACACAACACCGAGGAGCGCGCCCCCCCTTGCTTGTTGATGTAATACATTGCAGTGGTATTGTCTGTTAACACCTGCACCATTCTCCCCAATAAAGAGTGGCGAAACACCTCGCATGCCAGTCTGACCGCCCTCAATTCTTTCACATTGATATGGAGGGCCAATTCCCCCCGGGACCAGCGACCCTGCGTGGTCAGACCACCGGTGATATGGGCTCCCCACCCCCGGTCCGATGCGTCCGTGATCAGGGTGACCGAGGGGGTGGAGGCCCTGAAGGGAATCCCTTCCAACACAGTCCTGGGGTCCAGCCACCAAGTCAGTGACCCCAACACCCAAGGGGGCACCGTTACCACCTTGCTCAAAGCATGCCTGCTGGGCATGTAAACCCTGGACAGCCAACCTTGGAGGGGCCTGAGCCTGAGGCGGGCCAACCTCACCACATAGGTGCACGAGGCCATGTGGCCTAACAGCTGCAGGCAGTGCCTGGCTGTAGTCGTGGGGCACCTCTGAAGCTGCGATATTATCGCTGTCATGGCTTCGAACCTCGAACGTGGGAGGGAGGCTTTTGCCTGCACCGAGTCCAGGTGGGCCCCTATGAAGTCTATGCGTTGCACCGGACGCAGCGTCGACTTCTGCTCGTTTATGAGCAGCCCCAGAGCATGGCAGGTGGACTGGACGAGAGAGACCGCCTCGCACACTTGCGACTTGGTCTTGCCCCTGATTAACCAGTCGTCCAGGTAGGGGAATATCTGGACCCCCCTGCGCCGCAGGAAGGCCGCCACCACCGCCATACACTTGGTGAACACTCTGGGGGAGGAAGACAGGCCAAAGGGCAAGGCCGTAAACTGGTAGTGGCCACCAGCTACCACAAACCTTAGGTACCGCCTGTGGGCGGGAAGGATGGAGACGTGAAAGTACGCATCCTTCAGGTCGAGGGCGGCAAACCAGTCCCCTGGGTTTAGAACGGGAATGATGGACGCTAGGGATACCATGCGGAACTTCAGCTTTCTTATGAACCTGTTGAGCCTGCGCAGGTCCAATATAGGCCTGAGGCCTCCGTTGGCCTTGGGAACGAGGAAGTACCTCGAATAGAATCCCCTCCCCACCTCGAGTGGTGGAACCACTTCTATGGCTCCTTTGACTAGGAGGGATTGAACCTCCTGAAGGAGTAATTGCTCGTGAGATGGGTCCCTGAAGAGGGACGGGGGGGGTGGGGAGTGGGGAGGGGAGGCCAGGAGCTGAAGGGCATATCCCCAGCGCACGATGTCTAGGACCCACTGGTCCGATGTTACTTCCCGCCACAGGCCGAGATACGGCTTGAGCCTGTCCAGGAAAGGCGGGGAACCCAGGGAACATGAGACGGTGCCACCCTCGGAGACACCGTCAAAATTGTCTCTTCCCCTTAGGGCCCTGAGAGGGTCCTTTAAAGGAAGAGGAGGACGGCGGCGGGCGATCGCGCCGTCCAGAGCCCTTGGTCCTATCCCTGCCCCTTGCGGTGGGGAAGGGCCTAGGCTGCGGCCTAGACTGCTGCCGCTGACGTTGCGGCGGTTGCTGCGGCTGCTGGCGACTCTGCAGTCTAGCCGCCTGGGGCGTGTACAGGCCCAAGGAGCGCAACGTTGCCCTCGAGTCCTTGAGAGCGTGCAGCTTCTCGTCCGTCCTCTCCGAAAAGAGGGCGGCTCCATCGAAGGGTAGGTCCTGGATGGACTGCTGCACCTCCAACGACAAGTCTGTGGACTGCAGCCACGCTGCCCGCCTCATTGCAACGGCGGAGGCCATAGCCCTGCTGGCTGTGTCTGCGGCGTCCGATGCAGACTGCAGGGCCGCACTTGCCACAGACAACCCTTCCTCCAGCACCAAACCAAAGTCCACTGCCTGGTCTGGAGGGAGAGACTCCGAAAACCTCCTTAAGGAGTCCCACAGGTTCAAATTGTACCTGCCGAGGAGGGCCTGATGATTGGCCACCCTCAGCTGAAGCGCCCCAGTAGAATAGACCTTTCTACCGTAAAGGTCCAGCCTCCTGCCTTCCTTATTTTTAGGGGAGGCAGTCTGAGCACCCTGCCTGTCTTTTTGGTTGGCGGCATCCACCACCAAAGTACCCGCGGCAGGGTGCGCATACAAGTACTCGTGCCCCTCGGCTGGCACGTAGTACTTCTTCTCGGCGCCCTTAGAGGTCGGGGCAACCGAGGCAGGGGTCTGCCAGACTGACTTAGCCAGGCGCAGGACCCTCTCATGTACGGGAAGGGCCACCCTCGTTGGTCCCTGGGCCCCCACACGGCCGAAGAGGGGGTCCACCTCTTCCTCTAAGACCTTGACCTCAAGGCCAAGGTTCAAAGCCACCCGCTTTAGAAGCTCTTGGTGGGCTTTAAAATCAATGAGCGGGGCTCCTTGGTCTCTTACCGCCGCCTCATCAGGCGATGAGGAGTAAGAAGGGCGGCGGGGCCCAGTGGAGGGTCCCTCCCCAGGGTCCTCCTCCACCTCCTCTTCCCCAGAGGAGCGGTCACCCTCCTGCACCGAAGGTGCTTGCTGAGTTTGGGTGACAGAGGCAGGGGCCGACATAGTTCCCTGCCCCATCTGGGCCGCCCACTGGGCCCATAACGGCCACTGCCAGGGTCCCTGTGGCCAGCTCAAAGGCGGCACCGGTGCCGAGGGCAAAGCCGGTGCCGCAACAGTCGGTGCCGGTGCCGGTAGCAGTATTGGGTCCGGTGCCGGCTGCGGTGCCGGCTGCGGTGCCGGCTGCGGTGCCGGTTGCGGTGCCGGTTGCGGTGCCGGTTGCGGTGCCGGCTGCGGTGCCGACGACCATACACGTTCCTGACGTCGGGTCCGGGACCCCGAGTCAGGAGAACGCAGGCGGTGATGACGCCGGGAAGGAGCGCTCCGAGATCCGCCACGCGACGACCTCGAGGAGCGACTCTGACTTCGGTGCCGACGAGGCGACGCCGAAGAAGAAGGCGACCGGTACCGGGAAGTCTTTCGCCGCTTTGATGCTGGGGAGCGGTGCCGAGAACGCCGTCTCGGTGCCGAGTCAGAACTCGACGACGAGGAGAGGTGCCGCGACGAAGAGCGATGTCCGGAGCGGTGCCGGGACCTGGAACGGTGCCGGGAGCGGTGCCGGGACCTGGAGCGGTGCCGGGAACGGTGCCGCGACGCGTCGTCCGAGGACGAAGATGGAGAGGAGCTTCCGAGCTCGACTCTCCTGCGTCGGGTGGTGGGCGGCCTGTCCACCGGTGCCGGGGCCGCCCACCCTTCGGGGCCCCCCATCGCGGGTTTGCCCCGGGAAACGGGCCCTGGCTCTCTCCGGTGAGAGAGTGCCGGAGGCGTAGGCAGCTCCAACAAAGCCTGAGCCGCCTCGATAGCCTCCGGCGTCGAAGGGTCCCGTATAGGGGGTCCCCCACTTCCAGGAGTCGGGGGAGCCTCCCTAGTAAGTGTCGGTGCCGGGGCCGGTGCCGGAGCAGGGGCCGGTGCCGGAGCAGATGCCGGCGGCACGTCCATGAGGAGGAGCACCTCCGAACTCGACCCCGGCCGCTCCTGCGGTGCGGGGGAGCGCTGCAAGCGTGGATGGCGCTTCTTCCTCTTCGGCACCGAGACCCCCGGTGCCGGAGGCGCACTCCGCACCGAAGACACACTCGGTGCCGGAGTAGTCCGCGATGGCTCGGACGCCGGACTTAACGCGGACTCCATCAGAAAAGCCCTAAGCCTCACTTCACGCTCCCTCTGAGTCCGAGGCTTAAAGGACTTACAGATACTGCACCGGTCTCTCCGGTGCAGTTCCCCCAAACACCGCAAACAACGGTCATGGGGGTCGCTAGCTGGGAAGGCCTTGCCGCAGCTAGCACATGGCTTGAAGCCCGGCGAACCCGGCATAGCCGGGACGCCTTGAGCCCGAAGGCTCCCTAACTAACTAAAAACCCTCACTAACTAAAAACTAACTTAGTTCAGGGTGAACTGATAAACTAACTACTCACTTTTAAAGGAGAAACACAAACTGTTGAAGAGCAGGGGTAGTTCTCAACTGGCCGTCACGGGCGGAAAGAAGGAACTGAGGAGGGGAGGGGCCGGTCCCGCTATATGTACCGCCACATAAGGGCGGGACTCCAGGGGGCGCTGAGACCGGCCCCTGCAGGGGCTGCTAGGAAAAGTTCTCCGGAAGGCTGTGCACGAGGGCGCGCACACACCTAAGTGGAATGCATCTGAGCAACCACTCGAAGGAGAACCCAAATTTTGGCTAACTGCCTAAGTCAAAAGGCGTAACTATATTAAAATAAATTGGTGCATATCAGATGGTGTTTTACAAATCTAGACCACAGTTCAGGATATGCTTAACTCCACCCTGTTCAGCAAAGCACTTAAGTGTGTGCTTAACTTTAAACATATTTATAAAACCTATTGGAGTTCAGCAGATGCGTAAGTACTTTGCTGAATAGGGATGGACTGATGAACAGGGGCCTGGTGAGCAATGTATTTTACAATTTGGTACACTTCTGATTGTGGTGGAAGGGAGGAAGGTATTAAATAGGTATAGTTCAGGGGTCGGCAACCCGCGGCTCCCGAGCTGCATGCGGCTCTTCAGCCACGGCTATGCGGCTCTTCAGCCGTGGTAAGCCGCGGCTCCGGAACGCGGCTCCCCTAGTGACTAGGGGACCAGAGCAAAAATTCTTCCCCTATTGCAGGCATGTCCAAAGTACGGCCCCACTCTCCAGCTCCGCCGCCGAAATTGACAAGGGCAAGTCAATTTCAGGGGGGAGACTGTACCCTGCGATTCCAGCTCTGCCGCCGAAATTGACAAGGCACAGTCAATTTCACGGCGGAGGGTGGTCTGAAGTGCTGGCTGCTGGGGTGCAGTGTGTTGGGTGCTGTGTGCATAAATGTGTTTATTTATGGCCCGGCCCCTCTGTCAAATTTTAGAACCCATTGTGGCCCGTGAGTAAAAAAGTTTGCCCACCCCTGGTATAGTTTAAATGTTATACTATATAAAAGACATAGAATCATAGAAGTGTAGGACTGGAAGGAACCTTGAGATGTCTTCTAGTCAGTCCCCTGCACTCAAGGCAGGACTAAATATTATCTAGGGTGATCATTCATGACAGGTGTTTGTCTAACCTGCTCTCAAATACCCAATGACAGTGATTCTGTAATCTCCCCAGGCAATTTATTCCAGTGCTTAATTACCCTGACAGTTAGGAAGTTTTTTCTAATGTCCAACCTAAATTGCCCTTGCTGCAATTTAAACCCATTGTTTCTAGTCCTATCCTCAGAGGTTAACAAAAACAATTTTTCTCCCTCCTCCTTGTAACCTTTTACGAACTTGAAAACTGGTATCCCCTCCTCCCCCAGTCTTCTCTTCTCCAGACTAAACAAACCCAATTTTTTCAATCTTTCCTCCTAGATCATGTTTTCTAGACCTTTAATCATTTGTGTTGCTCTTCTCTGGACTATCTCCTATTTGTTCACCTCTTTCCTGAAATGTGGTGCCCAGAACTGCACACAATACTCCAGCTCAGGCCTAATTGGTGTGGAGTAGAACAGAAGAATTACTTCTCGTGTCTGTCTTGCAATACTCCTGCTAATACCTCCCAGAATGATGTTTGCTCTTTTTTCCAACAGGATTGCACCATTGATTTATATTTAGAGGTTATCAGACAATGCTTTCATTGTCTCATTGAGATTAAATTTTTATGCATATATGCATTAAATTCAGCCAGGACGTTGCAATCAGCAGGGGTAAACAAGCCAACATTTCCTGGATGTTTATGTCCATGGAGTGGGCTCAGAATGCTGCAGTGTTGATGGCTTATCACTGGAATTCACTTTTCCCCTTGGTCTGACACAGCCCAGGTTTATTGACCTCAAGGTATGTTACAAAACTGATTTTTTCCCCCACTCAGGTTGTTCCTGAATGGATAGCTTGAGAGGTGGATCTGAGGGATTCTTTAACTGTGATTTTTTTTAACCATTAGTTGATATTGATTCAATTAACACATGTACATGATTTTATAGTTTTTTATTGTATCATGTCCATGAAAGACATAGGCCTTGTCTACACTACACATTTTTGTTGACAAAAGTCATCTTTCATCGACAAAAGAGTGGAAGTATACACACTGCAATGCTCTTTCTGCCAACAAAACTCTACTGCTTTGCTGACAAAACCACCTCGATGAGAGGCGTAGAATTCTTTGTGGCAAAGTGTCAGTGTAGACACTGTGCTTGGTTATGTCTCTGTAAATGGCCTCCAGGAGCTATCCGACAATGCCCATGCTGACTGCTCTGGTCAGCAGTTCGAACTCAGCTCCCCTGCATCCAAGTACACAGGCATCCACCCTTCCCTCTTTAAGGGCCCAGGCATTTTTGAAATTCCACTTCCTGTTTTCTCAGCATGGAAAGCTCACATTGCATCTTCCCAGCTGACCATGGCAGCTCCACACAGCAAACACTCTCCCACTTGGAGCACATTGGAGCTATTGGATCTGCTGAGTCAATGTAGAGAGGAAGCTGTGCAGGCCTAGCTCTGCTTCAGCCGTAGGAACTTCAACATCTAAGGTCAGATTTCTTGTAGCATGTTGGAGAAGGGCTATGCAAAGGACACACATCAGTGACATGTGAAGATAAAGGATATGACACAGGCGTACCAGAAAGCAAGGGAGTCAAACCGTTGCTCTGGTGCTGTGCCAAAGACCTGTTGCTTCTATAAGGAGCTGGATGCCATCTTCAGCAGTGACTCAACTTCCACTCTGAAGAGTCCCAGGGATACTTTGGTGGGGCTGGAGACAGTGAACAATGGATTCAACCCCAAGGATGAAGTTGTGTACGAGGAGGTTGAGTTGGAGGATAAGATGGAACAGGTGACAGGGTTGTCCGGTACCATGAGGATCCAGGACCCCTTCTCGACCCTGACGGGTTAGAACCAGTCCCAGCACTCCATCTCTGGTGCGCATGTGCAGGAGAGGGGAACTCTGGTAAGTGAGTTGAGTTGATGCTGCCCTGCTATATGAGGTAGAGATGTCATTTGCCTTGTTGTATTCTAGAAGTGCGTGAAAGGATAGAAATGTACAGGACTAGCTGTGTTTGTATGTCCTTCACATTCCTTTGTGCAGCTAAGCAGTGTGGCATAAAGGTGTGTTAACACACACCAAAATTTCATGGGAATCCTCTAGAGAGATCTCTAGGAAACTTTCCTGGAAGTACTCATCAGTCTTCTGCCAAAGGTTCTTTGGCAGAGCTCCTTTATTTCTTCCTCCATTATAGGAAATTCTCCTGTGCCAATTGGCAATCACTTGTACAGGGACCAAAGCAGCACACAGGCAAGCAGCATATGGACCTGGTCTGAAGTCACTTGCATGAAGGAGATGCACCCTTGCTTACCCTCAGGAGTGAGATGTCTGCTTCTATGACTCTCATGTATGGAAAATGGTGACAGAAGTTACAATTCTGTCCGTAGTTGCTTGCAGTGATCCACTTAAAAATACACGTAGACCCTTTGCCCCATCTTGAGCACCCTCCCTCAGGCTGAACTCACCATATTTAGGGCGTTCATCGAGCTGTGTGCTTGCCAAAGGACAGTAAGAAATTAATTTGTATTTAAAAAGAGGTGTATTTTACTATAATGATTCACTGCTGTGAGTGCACTAACAATCATGCTTCTGTTTATTGTTTCTTGTGCTTCTGCAGATGTGGCCTTCAGGGGTACCCCCTACACACTGGCAGAGTGCTTTTGCAAGATAAGGAAGCAACCAAGAAGGAGCAAGGAGAACATGTTTCGAGAGGTGCTTCAAATTTCAGGAGCCAAAAATCAAGAATGCAGGGCATTTAGAGAGATTTTAAATGAAAATTATAAAATAGACAGACAAGACAGAAAGGAGAGCCAGGAGCAAATTTTAATGAGCCAGGAGCAGATGATAAAAGTGATGGAGGACCAAACCGAGATGTTGAAGTTCCTAATCATGCTTCAGGAAGAATTC
Organism: Mesoclemmys tuberculata; assembly: GCA_007922155.1. NCBI lineage: Eukaryota > Metazoa > Chordata > Testudines > Chelidae > Mesoclemmys > Mesoclemmys tuberculata. Next base: position 10,262,335 of record ML675612.1, on the reverse strand, counting down.
ATGCATGCTTGCCCCTCTCTGCAGCTGATATAGAACTGCTTTCCGTGCTCTTCCCAAACTCCTGCCATACATTTCTTCCAACCTCCTGGCCCGTCTCAGTACCCCATTTACTCCACCCCCTCAGACAGCTTCCAAAACGATAGCTGATCTTACACACAGCTATGAGAGCCTACCCTGATCTTCACTGTTATTTCTTCCCTCCTGCCCCCAATGTTTTGTGTGTATTGTTAATTGGTATTTAATACAAACATAGTCTGAGAGATAATCACCCTGTCTCCTCCACACGGTGGTTCCTGCTGAAATTAATGCAAAGTGGCAACTGGATCATTTGAAAACTATAAATCATGGTCCGGAATCATCACAATTTTCATGCAAGGTGGCAAGTTAACAAAGCATAGCAGAGTGCAGTATAGAAAAACGTACTACTTGTGCTTATTGTCAAAATGGTGCCTCAAGACCTCCCTGGTTCAAACAGCCCCCTGTTATGCCCATTTAATAGCCCTGATATTTGGCTGCTCAAAATCAGCAACCAGGCACTCTGGCTCCACACTCCACCCTAGGAAAAACTTTTTACCCTTAGACTCACAAATATTATGGAGTACACAGCAGGCTGCTATGACCATGGGAATATTTAATTTAGGTCTAACCTGCCCTAAAGGCAGCACCAGCGTGCTTTTAATCTGCCAAACCACACATTTTACTGTCATTCTGCATTTGCTCTGCCTATTGTTGAAGCACTCTTTGCTGCTGTCCAGGTTTACTGTATAAGGCTTCATGAGCCATGGGAGTAAAGGATACGCTGGGTCTTCCAGGCTTACTATGGGCATTTCAATATCCCCCATTGGAATCTTCTGCTCTGGAAATAAAGTCTCTGCTTGCATCTTTCTTTACAGGCCAGTGTTCCTGAAGAGGCGTGCGTCATGAACCTTCCCTGACCACCCCGCATTGATGTCAGTGAAATGTCCACAGTGATCCACAAGTCTCTGCAATACCATACAGAAGTACCCCTTTCTATTGATGTACGCTGTTGCAAGATGGTCTGGGACCAATATTGGGATATGCGTGCCGTCTAGTGCCCCGCCACAGTTAGGGAATCCCATTGCTGCAAAGCCATCCACTATTTTACACACATTTTCAAGAGTCACAGTCCCTTGTTGCAGAATGCGATTAATGGCCCTGCACGCTTGCATTAATACAGCCCCAATGGTAAATTTCCCAACTCCAAACTGATTGTGACCGACCGGTAGCAGCTTCCACACAGTGATTGCCATGCACTTCTCCACCAAGTGGCCAGCATGAGCCACAGTGCAGGGGCGAGCTCCACACACAATTCCAGGAAGGTGACTTTCTGCATCCAAAAATTCTGCAGCTGCTGACATCGTCCCAGACCTGCATAATGATGCGATCCCACCACTCAGTGCTTGTTTCCCAAGCCCGATAGTGATGGTCCACTGTATGCAGCTGCTCCATGAATGCCAAAAGTAATCTAGTGTTGTTACTTTTCATGGCACACAGCAGGTCCTGATTCCTGCTCAGATTGGGAGTTCATGATATACTTCATGCATCATGGGACATTGAGCCTGTACCCGTGATACCCTGTGATCGATTCCGTCTTCCCACAACACCTAGCTGCAGAAAGTGGCAAGTGATGGATAGCTACCCACAGTGCACTGCTCTCACTGTCAATGCTAGAGGACCAACTGTGGATATGCTCCGCTGACAGAAAGAGAGTTGTGTGAACATGCACAAGCAATGTAATTATAGTGCTTTTTGATCATTGATGTAACTTGTATTGACAAAACTCTGTAGTGTAGTCAAGGCCATAGTATAACATTTTTATAAATTGAAAAATAAATCAATAGACTACACTTTGCTATGCTTCTGGATGATTTAATTTAATACTTGAGTTGCATTATGGAGTTCTGCTACCAGTAACAGTCAGCTTTTGGGTATACTTGGTTTATACAATGCTTTTATTGTTTAAATATTATAAATCTTATTTTCAAAAGAACAGACACTCAGGGCTATATGGAATTGTATCTCCAATTTGTACATACAATTACCATGACTGCCCACACAAAAGTCAGAAAGGCCCTTCATTTTCAGTTTTTATTTTGTTTAAGATTTCCAGAGGATCTATCAGAGTTTATTAAAAATAAAAAATGGTGAAAATTGGTGCAAAAAATTAATACCACAGTTTTCTGGGTAAATATTGGGGTTAATTTGGGGGGAAAAAGCAACACCTAGAGGAAAGTGTGAGTATTTCTGACCCGGTTCCCCATTCAAGCAGGAGAGATGGTGACTCAATAACCTGGGCTGCACAGGTAACCGAGCCACCATCTCTCCTTCCAGAGTAGGGAACAAGGTCTGAGAAGTTGTGGCACTTCTTTTGGGACTTGACCACTGATGAACAACTATGCACGTGTATACATGAACGCGTGTGTGTGTATTCCACTACATTTCCTTACTTTAAAAGACAGCCTCACATTTACACCTTGATTAATTTGTTATTAACATAAAAACTTATACGTAATGTACTGAATTTTCTTAACATAGTCAGTATTTTCATGTACTTGAGTGGCCCAAAATTTGGATGAAAATATATTGGTAAAATCTGAATCAAAGCTTTTGAAAAACCCAGGATTTTTCAGTAATAAATAAAAAATAAACAAATAGGTAAAAACTGAAAATGAAAGGCCTTGTTTATAAGGCTCATGTGGCAATTTAAATCAGATCAGTGACTGCACACACGTTTTGTGCATGGCACAAGATTGCTCAGTTTTTGAAACTGAGATCATTTAGTTGTTGCCATTAAAATAAACATCCATCATTATTTACTACATAGAGGTATGTAAGGTAGAGCAGCTAATTCCTGTTCTAAATCTACAGTATCTCAGACACCATTTTGTGGGAACACTGGTAAATGTTGACTTCTAATGGCACATGATTACACCATGATGACTTAAGTATATGAACACATATCCAAGATTGCTTTTTCAGTAAAAGATCATTTTGAACAATATTGCGGCAAGCAAAAAATAAAAATAGGAATTAAAAAGTGGCACGTTTGCTAAAACATTGATTCAGCGTTTTTTTCTCAATTTGCAAACTGTTTATATTTAGGTACAATATTGATATGCCAATTTCTGTGTTACAACAAGATAACAGGTGTTTTCTTTTCTTACAGTATCACATGAGGTAATGCATTTGTTTATCATTTTTTAAAGATAACACATTACTCCACTTTTTCTTTGGCACTGAGTCAATAGGTTGATAAAGTGTAGACAAGTCTGGCATTTGTCAACTATGTTCTAAATGAGTGGTCTATCAATTATGAAGGGTTACAGTGTCATCTTCACAAATGGGACTCAAGCATAGGTAGTATTAAATGTGTAATGAACATTAAAGAAAATTACTACAGGCATGATCCTTTCAGGGGCTGTCTGAAAACCTGTCCTCACTCATGTGTGAAATTCATAACATTTGTTTCCACAGATCTTTTTTGTTTCACAATATTAACATTTTTGATAGTTTGCATAATTTTTCACCCTTTTTCAACTCAGCTGTTGCTTCATTCAGACCTGTGATGACTTTTTTGTTTTGCTTTTTTAATACAATAGTCTCCTTTCCTCCAAAATTGGGTCCATATTCACTAGGAAATGGGCAATTTTTGTTTGAAACACATACTGTGGTGACAGTTCCATTTAAAACAATTGTTGAATTTCTAATTAAATTAAATAAAGCCTTTAAAATTGTTTTACATTTTAATAATGAAAAATTTTACAAATATTTTATTACCTCTAATCTTTACCTTTGTGAACACAGTGATCTTCCTGAGGAACAAAGCCTTTTTTATGCATCAAAGCTCATTTAAGTTAGCTTTCGCTTGTAAACCCAAATATGATTTGTTGAGAGTTCTACAGTACAAACAATGCTTTATCTCTCACATTTGTGCAATATGCACAGGAAGTACAGCTTAGGGCCAAAGGCAGAAAGGTAAGAAGTCCATGAAGAAAATTCACGTCTCCAAGTTTTTTTTAAAGTTTTGCAGCTGTTGCTGTCCCTATTTATATAATAGCCAGCAGTACCAAAATGCACACTTTTATCCGGCAAATGTCAGATTCTACATTAAACATTTCATACGCAGTTGGGAACACTGTCTTGATTTCATCACCTGCATTTTGACTTGGAGATGGGTCAAAGCTGTGGGCTATTTTTATTAATCAAGCTATGTTCTAGATGTTAGAAAGAGAACAGTCTTAAGAGAAGAAACTGTCTCAGTCTGCTGATTTTTCTATCATTCTGTCTTTAATTTCATTTAGTTTTAACCAATATTGCAATTTGTCAGGGTGCTGCTTTATTTATCTTGTGGGTGTAAATTGATCAATGCTAAATTCCCTAACTAATTTGTTATCAAGTAAGACCTAGATGTGATTGTTTAATCAATTGCTGATCTTTTTTCCCCTGCTCTACATGTGAAATATTACAGCCATTATTCAAATGCTCTTCAGATACATAGACTTTCTTGTTAGTAGATATTCTTGTATCTAATTCTGAATTTGAATAGTACATTTACATAAGTCTACAAATTTATGTACATCTTGAGTTCATAAGAACTGTCTCTAAATTTGAATATATTTTTTTCACACCAACAAGTTTAAAGATACAGTTGCAACAGTTCATCTAAATATAGCAAACAAAACACATATAGACGCTGAATAGACAATACTGTTAAAAAGGGAAAGAAATCACAAGTATTTTGTATAAAAAATCTCCCTATGAAATATGAACTCTTTTTTGGAAGGGACTTTCTCCCGTCTAAACTGTTTCCTCCTTAAAGACACCACAGCAGAGTGACCTTCCCACCAATCACAGATTGCTGGACTCCATTTGAAGGACTATTTGAACATTTGGTTTTTATGACTAACAGACTGGGACATTGCAAGAAAATGAGGATTCCTTAGCTAAATATTATTAGAAATTACTCTTCATTACTTACTTATATATATTGTAATATTGACTTGGATAGTACTGTATTAGAAAACTACCATAGTGTATGCCATTGATACACTTCTTGGCAGAAGGTTATAACCAGTTTGGTAAGTAGCACTCGGTTTTTTGTTGCCTTCTGAACTTCAACCAAGAAGCTGTATTTGGGATATTTATCTACAGTAAGAAAAAGTTTAATTGTCCTACATCCCAAATGACCACAAGGGATTCTGCAGTACTTAAATCAAGTGATGGGAATAGTGTTAACCTTTAGTGCACTGAGTGTTAGGGCCAAGTCATGGGTGGCCAGTGAGCATGGAGGGAACCTCTCAGTATTGGTGCAAAAGATCAGAGATCATTCTGGGGCCGGTCAAAACCAGAGTCACAGTATGTTACCAAACTGAGAGCATGAGGTGAGAACTGTGGTCAGGCCTGGCCAGGGTCTTTCACCAGGGTCAAAAATGGTCTTAAGCTGGAGACAGTAAACCAGGTTCAGAATCACCAGAGCTGAGCCTAGGTCGAGAACTGGAAGTCTGGGATTAAGGCAAGTCGCAGCAAGAAGCAGGGTCTAAGGTCTACATTACTCCCAGCAAGGGCTTCCTGATTTATATGGACTGCAAGCCAATCAAGGAATCACAGAGGGCTGTTGCTCATGCTTAGAGTGGGACTTCCTGCAAGGCTCAGTCTCCCTGTTTCTCTTAGTGGCAATCCAACCCAGATTCCTGGTGGTGAGACGGAAGCAGTGCCTCTCTTGAACCCCACACACCTTAGTGCTAGGTCTGTGTGATCTTACACTGAGGACAAATAGACTCCTGATTTTGACTCAGGAAAAGATTGAGAGACAACTCTTTTTTAGTCCCTCTCTCCCCTCTTTTCCTATCAGGAGGAAACCTGCCTCCACCTCTTCTTTTCCTTCCTTCCCTCCTTCTCCTTCCTCTTAGATCAACAGAAGCCTTGTCTTTCCTTGTTGCTCCCACACCAAGCCACCAGCACAAACACAACCTCAAGCAGGCAGAGAGCAGTCCTCACACATACTTCTCTGCATCTATCTGCTGCTACTTCCATGCTGATTCTTCCCTAAATATGGCCTCATCTCATAATGCAACCTGCCTCCCAGCGTCAGAATCCTGCCTGAGGAAATGGTCTAAAATCTGCAACTAGGGGATGATGGACATGTCTGTACTGCAACCTACAAAAGGAGTAGGCTGTGGGGTTCAAGCCAGGGTACATCAGGTCAGAACAGACTTCAAGCAAGAATCTTGATCTGGTCCTACCTCCCCGTACTAATAGAGTACTTTCCCACTCTATTAACTGCAACCCTGGTAACTACCCTATCCCCAAGGTGGTAAAATACCTGGATTAGCCAAACTACTTAAAGGCTAACTCAGAGGGTCCTTTAGTTTCACTGCTCCCATTTCTTTCAGGAAGCTGCACCAATTTACCAAACTATAAGACTTTGTCTGCTATCACTCACTTATTAACTATGTGCTCTCAGGATTACTATACTGGGGTTTGAAGACCATCAGAGAGCAGAGGTTTGGAGTGGCATAAATCCTCCCACGTTAGAATAGAGAAGTGCTTCACACAGGGGTCCACCACAAAAATTCGACACTGACATCAGTGGAGTGAGGATTTTACCTTTATTTTTTCCCTTTCTCGAGGGAATGCAAAATTACTCCGGCCATAACTTGCATGGGCTGTATAAATTCTTGAAAGGCAGAACAGCCAGAGGAGAGAACTATGGAGCTCTGGAAATGGAAAGCTCATTTGCATGGGCATTCTCAATCCTCCTCACTCCCACGCTGCACAGCTCCACAACTCCTCAAGTCAAAGTTTTGCTTTTAGGGTTTGTTCTGCCTTTTCATGTCTAGCTAATTGTTCACCTGGATAGGTCAGGTGGTGTACTGGGCTTATCCAACCCTCAACGTGGTAGATATATTTGCTGGATCTAGCCCTATATTCTTATCAGGCTCACAGGTATGTGCATAATATGTTCTTACGAACCTTTTTATCTATACTAATGAACTTGTGTTTGCCTCTGCACTAAGTAAACACTTTTCAAGGATATTCTTGAAACAAAGAACAAAACATCTCAAGAGGCTATTTCGTTGTTAAATAATCAAAAAGCACAGTGTCTTCCAATACCACTAGCTTCCCTTTTGTATTGTGTTTCTTAGTTTTTTCACGACAATACTCATATTAAAGAGATCATTCAAAAGCATAGGTTACTGTCACAGTTCTTGCGGTAACTGCACCTCTGATCCCTTTGTGGCCTCCTTGAGAGCACTCCACTTAAGTTTCAGGCCTCTTGCCCTCATCTTTCTTGGGGCAGAGTCCTATGTCTCTCTATCTTTCTGTACATGGAAATTTAGGCTGCAATTCACTGTGATCTGACTTTAGTTTAGCACCCAGAGTCCTGTTCTCCCAGGAGCAATGGCATGATAACCAGTGACCAACCAGTCTTCATAAAGCAAAGTATTATTTATTCAGAACAAAATCATTGCAGAGAAAGCATACCTTAAAAAACAATAAACAGCTTACATGCAGGGCTAGCTTATTAGGCAATCATCCATCTTCCACATGGAGACCCTGATAGGAACAAAGTACTTCAGGCCCTGTCCCGAATCAGTCTTTCTTTGTCAATTCTTGGATCAAGTGAGAGTGCTATTGGTCCAGATCCACAAAGATACTTGGACACCTAAGTCTGGGACTTAAGTGCCCAAATCGCTGTTTTCTCCACTGTGATCCACAAAACTCCTGCCTAACTCTGTAGATGCCTAGATTCACTCAGTGCCTACGTCTCTAGGGTATACGTTCCTTAGGCACTAAGTTTCTGCCTCCAGGCATGTGCACTGTTGTCTCCCTGTAGGCATTCAGATGCCTATCTCCCATCTAAGCCCCAAAGTGATTCAGGAACCAGGGGAAAATAGATGTTCTCTCTCCTATTTTACGTGTAGTGCCAAATCTGGTAGGCATGCCTAGAGGCTACCTACCAGATTGGGTCCCATTCCAAATCTGTCTGGAGAAGGAGGATGGTGGAGTTGATGTCTACATTATCCAGTGGTTAAAGCACTCATTTGGGATATGGAAAACTCAGGTTCAAGTCCTCCCTTTGCCTGACAGAAAAAAAGATTTGAACAGGAATCTCCCACCTCTCAGGAGAATGTCCTAACCACCAAGCTAGCGATATTCTGAGGCATAGATCCCTGAAACTGTCCTGTTGAAGCTGTTCCAGTTACAAGATGGGCACCACCACCACCTCCTCCTCTGGCCACTTTGTGTGGAATGAGGCAGGCACCAGGACTTAGGTACTTAAACCCCCTAGAATGACTTAATGTTTTAAGGGTATGTTTACACTGCAAAAAAGACCCATGGCAGCAAGTGTCAGAGCCTGGGTCAGCTGGCATGGGTTTGTGGGGCTTGCACGACAGGACTAAAAATAGCAGTGTAGACGTGCAGGCTTAGGCTGGAGCTTGGGTTCCTAGATTCCCACCTCATTGGTTTCAAAGCCTGGCTCCAGCCTGACCCTGAACCTCTATACTGGTATTTTTAGCTCATGGTGAAAGCCTCAGCTGGCTGAGTCAGTTGGTTTGGGCTCAGACTAACTGACGCACATCTCTTTTGCAGTGTAGATGTACCACAGTCTTCTGTCCCCGAAAAGGGACTCCCTACTGTGCATTGCTAGCAGAGATAGGTGCTTATCTCCATGAACAGAGTGGGGCTTCAGACACCCACACCCCCGCATCCATGGTATCTCCTACTGGCTAGTTGAGGTAGTTCCCCACCTATCATGCAGGCGTTTGCGGATTGCATTCTTAGCACCTCTCTCTCCCCAGTCATCGTAGAGGAGACTAGGACCCTCTCTCAGGCTTTGTGGATCTCTGTGTCGTTCCTGTGATTTCCTTGGCACCCACAAGTTAGGCATTGTGATGCACAGCATTGCAACACCTAAGTCCCTTTGAATCAGGGTGATCACTTTTAAATAATGTTTAGTTTCTTTTAAATAATGTTTGTTTTCCAGCCTCTTAAATCAGTGCAAACTTGTCTATCCAATTTGCCCCCTCCTCAGTATCTTCCTTTATGGAGCCAGAATACAATTCCTACATTTATGAAGTTGATACAATAGTCTTTGGATATTCCATGTGTCTATAATATCTGTCATAGTTATACCATGTGTTTTTCTTGTTTTCTTACATATTCCATTTATATTTTCTGTTGGAAGCAAGTGTAATCCCCAACCTGCTCTAAGGCTAGAACCTCATTTGTGGCCCCCATCAGGGGTAGGAGGCATGGTGAGGGCATAACAAGATAGCAGGGAGAATGGTTACAGTTTGTGTAACTTAGAGCAGCCCTTTGGCATTAAGTGTTCCCAGGACTGGGGGAACTGAAAGGTGAATTAGAGCCATTCTACCCTTAACCCACCCTTTGCTCAGCTGCAATGAGTTGCATGAACTTGTAGGAGTAAAATATAAACTGACCTGAACTTTCTTCCAGAACCTTTTCTGAAACGCAAAACAGGTTGGTTAGTCCTTTCAAAATCATTTCAGTTTTCATGACTGCACATTCAGGTTCTGAATCAGACTTTGGCTACTCTTTTCTAACTCATTAGAAACAGGAATTTGTAGAAATCTTGCAAGAAATCCTATTGTAATATTTACAGCCTAGTCTTTCTGCCTTAAGACGTTATGGTAATTCAGATAAGCATCTATTGGTTTCCATTGCAAACAGAACCCTTCAGCATACCACTATCACTAATTCAAGCTTCCTTTCAATCTAAATAACCATTTCTCCAGTAAAATCCCAATTCAGCTTCTTAGTTATGACCATTGCACTCTACAATCAGTGTCAGGGAGCTTTCTAGGATGGGCACATGTTAATGTTAACCCTCTCCTTACTCTTGCAAGTTTTAAAAAATCCCTTTAATGATGCTCCTAGAACACACAAATGGAGAAACCAGTCCCAACATAAATATCAAACTGGGATTTACATGTGATATGGTGTTGATTTATCAATTAGCCAATGGAACAGCCTGATTTTTTGTCACCATAACAGAAATGACAGTTGTAGTTTCCAAGGCCCAAATTCTGCCCTCCACTGCTTCAGCATAACTACCAATAACATCAATGGGACTTGAGCAGATTTGACTTGTGTAATGGCAGAATGTTTCACCAACAAAGAAGAAGAATTATACATTTTAATAACATTTTTAGCTTGGGCAAGGACTATTCTAAAATATTTCCTGGGGTGTTGGAACAATTTGTACAGTGGGGGTGCGGAGAGCCATTGAGCACAACTAAATCCTGTATATGATGAAAACCACTTCAAGCCAGGGGTGCGGTACCCCTAGTTCCAGTACTTACGATATTTACAAAGCACCGTAGAACACTGCAGTTTAGTAGAAGAGAAGAATATAGCATTCATCTAGAATGGTGATCAGAATAGTCAGGATTTAACATATTTCTTTCACACTCAGAAGTGGCTTGACAAAAAGCTTAGATGAATGACTGCTCTACGTTAAGATTAGAACAGTATTCCAAATATGTAAATAGAGTGAGCCGATTTAATAGATTCAGAGTGTATAAGGCCAGAAGGAGCTACTGTGATCATCTAGTCTGCTCTCCTGTATAAAACAAGCCTTATGACTTCTCTTAATTCATTCCTATTTGAACTAGATCTATCCTTCAGAAAAATATTCACTCTTAATTTAAAAATTGCCAGCGGTAGTGCAGTTATGTATGATATGAGCCAGGCTTCATATCATACATATTAGAGGTACTAGAGGACAGGCTTTTGATACTTCCAAGATAGCCATCTATAAATAGAAGTCAGAGCCTAGAATATATCCTCTGATGTAGCCATAGGCAATTCAAAACTATAATTACCATAAATAGCCAGCGGATGTCATTTGCTTTATAGGCTAATACAGCTGAAGGAGTATTTCTCTGGCACTGAAGTGCTTTGATTATTAGCATTTTAGGGACCGGATTTTCTGACAGCTAGGAACACATTTTTAGGAATGTATAGGAATTAGATAAAGCCCCAATAATATTATTGAACATTGGAGATCTTCAACCAATTTCTCCAGACATCACATGGAACATTTCCTCTTTAGTAGCAGTGCAGTATTTGTGAGTGCTTAGCAGCTTTTGTAAGCTGCGTGAAAACGACGTTTAAAGTCAAAGAGGCACACACAGCTTGAATTCTGTTACAAACTTGGATGGAGGATCTAACTCCTGCTCCCACTATCCATCAATGCTATTGTTGCCAATGGAAGCAGAATGAGCCCCTAAGCACTGTAGAATAAGTCATTTAAAAATAAGTAGTCAGTGCTAAAATGATCTATTCATAAAACTAGAATGGTGAAATAAGAAGCACATTTCCTTCTAAAATATGCAGGTTCAATTTAGATGTGTTAAAATTCAGCATTGAACCAAGAAACCTTATTCAGCAAACCACTTAAGCACATGCATAATTTCAAGCACATGCTTCAGTACCACTGAAATTAAGCATGTGCTTAACAGCTAATTTGAATCAAGGTCTAAATGGCTAAATACTTGAATACCTGTTTTTCACAACTACCAAAGCAGATGTCACGCTCTCCTTTTCATGCATACATATACATGTACATAAACACCTCTAAATTTGACATCTTGCCTTTGCACTCTCTGGGTTTTTGGTTCTATTTGGTTTGTTTTCCATGTGAAAGTAGGACAAACCACCACAAATGCAGAAGAAGCTAGTTATAAATGCCTCTTTCAGGCAGAACTTTTGGTATTTAAAACTTCTTCTACTGGTTTCTGAACCATGAGTCAGTCTAACCCTATTGCTATGACCCAAATGTAAACAATTAGCTTGATACATTTTGCATGATTCTTCTTTATTTCTATACTGACAGCATTCTTTATAGCCATCTTTAACAGTAGAATTCATATTACACTCTAAAATAAAAACCTTATCTGAAATAGCTTTATGAGTTTGTAAATTCTACAGGGCAGGAATACATTTTCTATACCCAGTGTCTTATACAAAGCTGGTAGCCTGTCTGAACTTTATTAGATATTTTGTTTGCAGCTTCTTTTTTATACAGATGACATATCTGTCTCTTGACATATGTTCATACTATGAAAACATTACTAAATTACACTGTTATTACCAGACATTGAAAACAAATTGTGAAAACTGTGGGGAATTTTGCAGATCCTTGTGAAGGCACTTTATATGCTGCACAATGATTTCCTAACTAACTGCAGAAATGGAAATCAGAGTAAGTGCTGGAATCATCACTCAGAAATAGAACAATTCTGGGAGAGGTCTATGAACTTATGTCCAGAGCAAAAAAGCGGGCACTAGCCACCCAAAGCAGGTCAAATGGTGATGGAGCCAGAGAGCCAAGAACACAAGCTAAAATAAGAGGATGTCAAGCATATTGGAAAAGTCACCTGCAGCTGAGGTGCACTGGAGACACACTGTCAGAAGTAGTAGCAAGCACTCAGAAAGGCTGCTTGATGAGGAATGAGCAAACTTTTAGTTCCTGTTGACTAGGTTGAATGATTCCACACTTTAGAGTTTGTGGGTCTCATTCGCCATCAGATTCAGGCCCAGTTTTATATATTTGTAAAGTGCTTTGGGATCCTCCAAGATGAAAGGTGCAATGTAAATATAAGCTATATAAACATGGTGCATCTGAGCAGTACCTACTGGGTGCTCAATTTGTTGCCTGTTCAGTCACAGCCCTGAATTTATTTATCTGAGAGTGTTTTGCAATAATTTCAGGATGAAAAGCACTATAAAAATCATATTTTATTCTAACCCTTGAATAACGTATATAACTACTAAGTAGCAAAGTTCATATTGCTAATGCAAAATAATGTAGCTTTCTTTTAATGGTATCAATTATTCTGATAAAATTTTGTAATGACTTCACAATTATCAGCCACTACTTTATAATGTCATCAAAATTTGCAATAAAATTATTTCGATTGTAAGCTGTTTGATGCAGGGTCTTTCTACTACTATTGCATGTCTATAGGCCCCTATTATTGTTTGGTTTTTAGACTCTATGTAATAAACAGGATGATTATTATTAATAATAACATGTTGAAAATGGAATGGCATGCAAATTATAATAAAAATTACACATTCCATTTTCATCCACAAACACTACAGTTTGATCCATATTCCTAGAATATGAAACACTAGAAACACTACAGCTTGATCCATATTCCTAGAATACAGAAAAGAGATTAATTTAATTTAATCTACTAGAAAGGGTTGTTTTAATGTTTGTGGCCATGATTTTCCAAACAGGAGCCTAAAGCAAGGATCCTAAATCCATATTTAAGCACCTAAATTGGTAGCATGCTTTTTCTCAATGGGAATTGTTGGGTACTTGGCATTTTTGAAAATCAGCTTATTTAAGGACCTATATATTTATTTATTTTTCTTTCAACATTTTAAACTACCTGTATAGGTTCCCATTCAGGACACCTAGATTTAAGCTCCTATTTTTAAAAAATCTTGGAACATATATTTGTCATCTACAGAACGAAAAATGTTGAGAATATCCATTACCTACAATGATATAAAGTTCAAACTCAATCTGAATTTTTAAAATAATTATATAGGAAATCTTTAGAACTGAAAAGGATATAAAGTAGGATATGTGGTAGTGTCCACTCATGATACTTGTATTTTAATTGTACTAACCCTGGTTCATTTCCAAGCAAACAATTAGTGAAGTAGACATGAGAAGCAAAACAAAAACAAACAAAATCCTATTTAACTCTTAGGAATCTGTAGACATATTACATTGCACCTACTTTCCCTCCTTCATTTGGCTAGCAGCTTAGAAAAAGGAAAAATATGTCTATTACAAATATAATGTGACTGTAAGGCGGTATGTACCCGTAGAGACTCACAGTTGTACATAATATAGGCGTGCAGCTGAGCAATGGTCCTTCAAACTGAAAATCAGAATGTGAAGTACTATAGAATAAAAGTTAAGCCTTTTTCATGTTGCCCAGAGCACTGATTCCACCCAGGAAACATGTTCACCCTTTGTTTCTCTGCTGCATCTTTACATCGGAATAGATGTTCTATTTCAAACTGCTAAGGAAAGATTAAACTTATACGTTCATAGTCTGATTGCATTTTTTGACCTTGGAGGCCCCAGTGCTGCAGGCTTCTCTGAAGTGGGTGCTTTTAAGCAAGATGATAGGTGGCCTAGAAATAATCATTACAATTAAAAACGTGAACAATCATAATTCACATTTCCTAAATGTTGTAAGTGCTTCTTATCACATGCACTTTCAAGGCTGGATCATGACGTTATGAGCCTCCCTCCTTCCCAGTGTAAGGGGCAGTGCATTGCTGTGCTGTCAAGAAGACCGTGACCCAGGGACTTGCTTGCACACTACTTCAAAAAGGGATGAAGTGTGCTGTATCTATACCTGGAACTGTGTATGCTCTCTGACGCGTTGCACAGCTGCGCTGCTGAACATGTCACCATGGCTGTTTTCTGTTCCTGACCCCTGCCAGCCACCTGGGAGGAGGAGAAGCAGCAGCAGCTCTGTAGAGCTTCCTTCTCCTCTTGCTACCCATGATATGAGTCTATGTGGGAGGGAGCCTTGTACCTCCTCACACCTTTTTGCTGCTGCACCAGCAAGGCCATGATCTGGCCCTTAGGCTTTTGCACTGAGCAAATAGATGCAGCTTTCTTTCAGCACAGATAAGGAATTAAAATCATGATCTTTCAAATCAGGAGTTTTGGGAGAAAGACTAATGAACTATAGTGGCATTTAGAGCCAAATACTGCTTTTGATCCATATGTAGCGTTTCCATTGACATCTGTAGGAGTTCCCAGTGTGCATCAGAGGTGACATATGGTCTACATTTAGCAAGAAACAAGGTGGTGATGATAAAGTGAAGTAGTTTGTAATTCTGATGGTTACAGTTATAGGGCAGAATAGTATGTATAGGAATCAGAAAAAAAGGAGTTAGAACAGGTACTGGGATGGGAGTAAGGACTCCTGGTCTCAGTTCCCAGCTCTGTCACTGTCTGACCTTGAGCAAATCACTTGTGTCAAACCTTTAGTGTCCAATAACCTAGCATGCTCCATTTCAGACATCTACAGGCTTGTTATCAGGTGGGGAGAATGCACAGCTCCCATCCATTTCAATAAGAGTTTCACGGTCCTACACCTCTGCAAGTCAGATGCCAGGCCTCTTAAGCTGAGCACCCAAAAATTCTATCACCCAAATTTAATGGGCACATTAGACAATGTTAGCATCATCCTCTCTATACCTCAGTACATGTGTCTGCAAAAAGCTTCTGATACTTCAAAGAGATGTTGTCAAGCTTAATTAGTGTTTGTTAAACACTTTGCAGATCTACAGAAGAAAATCATGTAAGTGCAAATTATGTTATCATAAGCACATTTGGAAAACAGTGCTGGCAAAGAGGTTTTTCACAGAGATATTTTGAAACACACCATAAGTACCCATTTACACAGTGATTCTAGTGTTAATTGTTGGGTAACCTTGATATTACAATACCACCACCATAGCATATGGATATTTATGAATCAGATCAGCTTTTATTTGCTGGAGTTGATTATGTGAATTTGAGTTTTAAGTTTCATTTACATAACTTCATGTGTCAGTGGATTTAATTTTATTAGATTAAATTTTAAAACTTGTGTTTTTGATGTGTGTGCAAGAATTTATGACATCCCTGAAGACTGAAGTTCAGCTTGTACATAGAATAAATTTGTTATAGAGTCAAAGTTTAAGGCTAGAAGGGACCATGGCCACCAGATAATCTACTCTGACCTACTGTGTATCATTAATCATCACCCAGCCACCCCTGCACCAAGCCTAACAACCGGAATTAGACAAAAGTATTACAGCCTACAAGAGACTAGATTATGATGTGCCACAGGCAGAGAACAGGAGGGGCCAAGATGCACCAATGTCTGAGGCCTCTGCAATGTCAGGGCATTAATTTAGAGAGATATACCCTGATGATCCTAGCAAATGATCCATTCCCCATGCTGCAGAGGAAGATGAAACACCTCTAATGTCTATCTAGTTTTGAGGAAAACTCCATCCAAAACCTGAATATGGTGATCAGTTAGACCCTAAGTGTGAGTGCAAGATTCACCAGCCAAGCACCTGAGAAAGAGAATTCTCACTATCTCCTCAGAGCACTGGCACATCGTGTCCAATGTCCCACCATAAGCATCGCTGGTATTTCAGAGGTAGGAGAGAAAAAGTCTCCAGAATATACTGTTACTTCCTAACACCTACAAGAGACCAGCTGAAGCCCTAAAATATGGGATTTTAGGATCACATGTTATGAACCAGAAGGTTGTGTCTTTTGCTTTTTACATAACAACAAGAACATGAAGAAACCATTTAGGCACAGCTGAGTTTCAAATACCAGTGTTCACTAACTATATACAAACATGCAAGGCCTACCTATTTGCATAGTGCTGCTCTGACTAGTTTCTGGACTCTTCTAAAATACATAGTGCCTCAAGCGCCACTCAGAAAATAGGGCTCACAAACTATTTAAAGGGATAACCCTATTCCTATAGACTACAATGTATATCTTAGACAGTTGCAGTGGAAGCTCACTTACAGTTTGACAACTTTAAAAAGTATAGTGTTCTCCAAAGTAAAACACCTATCCACAGTATTGGTGTGTATAAATAAAGAAATAACAACTTGGGCTATGCTGCAAAAGGCCACAACTACAGTATATATACTTGCATGCTCATAATGGGTATTTGCATAAAGAAATAGGTAATTGCATGCTCAGATAACTAATTTTTTCTCTGAGCAGGCATAACTTAAGTGCCTATTGTTTTAAAATATTAGCCTTTCTATAACCTAACAGAAATCTGGATTAAGTTTTGTTAGGAATTCAATCTATACAGCAATTCTCTCAACTGTTGTTGGACTTGAAGGGATTTTTCTATTTTATTAGAGATTGACAAAGAACAAGACCAAAACTACTGTCTGCCATGAGGGCCAACAGCCTTCCAAGAACAAAAAGAAATGTGGATTGCTTTTGGTATCCAAACCTAAAACATGCAAAATATATTCACATCAAATTGAGAGGGTCCGTGAGGGGTATGTGTGTGTACTGTTAACTTTTAGATTCTTGATCTACGCCTCCATCTGGGAAAAGGAAGGCCCCTCTTAAGTGATTTGTGCAGCAAGGCTGATAAGTTTTGTTTAAGTTATTTTCCCAAATAATATGAGATGACACTTCAAAACAGGAAAACTACTGTAGAGCTCAGTGGATGTGTAGGAAAATTAGCATCACCTAATAATGGGACTGACAAATTAAAGCAATGGCTCTATCAAAGATTTTCTGAGAATATTCCAGAGGACTGGAGGACAATTAAGTCTGAGAAATTGTTTTCTCCACTAGATTGCTGTCCCACATTTGCTGACTGTCAGCATGGTGTTGGACAGAGCCATGGTTCAACACTCTCCTCTTTGCCTTGTCTGTGGTTGCTGGGAGACAGTTTGCTATGAGATTTTTAGTATATTATTAGTATGGTTTGACTTTTACACATTTTTCCCCATTTTTGGATATCACTTTTAAACAGGTTATATGGCATAGTTGTCAGCTGCTCTGAACAGCTTGCTATGAACTTCTGCTTCACTTGCAACAATGGTCCACACAGCCTACTATGGAAGGTCTGTGCTGGTAGAAGGGTGCAGAAAAGGCTGACAAACTTTGCCATGTCCAGGGAAACCAGAGAGGGGTTGGGGAGCTGCCACTTGTGCTGTGCTGGGAGAGCTGGAGAGAAAAGTGGACTTCTGCTATCATGTGATGAGGCATCTCCTCATTTCACAACCAAAATGGTAGTGTTCAGAAATATTCAGAAAGCTTTTCCCTCAGCTACTAAGAATACAAAACTAGCCACTGGCTGGTAAAAGTAGGAAAAAGCAATATATCTTGTGAAGAAATCTTTTTGTCTCCCTCCTTCAGCATCTTCTCAGCTGCTGATTCTAGAGTCAGAGACTTGTTGCAGAGGATTTGGCATCCTGACAGAGCCTTCAGGTCCTCCAGTTCCTGGTCCCCATCTCTGGCTTTCACAAGGCCACTGTGGCAGTGTTCTCCTCCCTTCCTGCTAGTTCATCAGCAACCTGGTGCCTTGGTGCCATCAAAAAGTATCTTACTTCCATCCAAAAGAATCCGCCTACTTGCCCCAGAGCAGATACTGGTGCCGTGGGTCTTGTTATAGTGTACCTGCAATTCATTCAGTTTCTCCCAGCACTGATTTTCCAAATAAATGATAGCCTGTTTGGCAAGATATTCAGACACCTCATTTAAACCAGGATGCTCCAAATTACAGAGTTCAGCTGGGACTACATCACCTCTTTGCTCTACATATTCACAACTGCTCAGATGTCTGCCAAGATGCAGCTGGCAGTATGTTCATACAACAGTGTCTTCTGAGACATGCTACAAAAGCAGCTTTGCTAATACACAGTGATTACAAAGAAGTGGATACCAATGAAAAATCATGCACAATGAGATCTCTGCTACTTGTATAAGGTAGGGCTTAAGAAAAGTGAGACATTGGGCCAGGAGAGTATAAAAAATGACCAGATATGTCCCCCAAGCAGCATGTACTTGTGCTCTGGTACGCAGTGCACTGTGGGGACAAGACTAATTGCACTACCTGAGCTATTATGCAAGTACTTGTTGTCTGCTCTGGTATTTTCTCCTGGTGGATGTACATGATGTGGTTGGTGGTTAACTTAGCTTGATGTAAGTGCAGTCCAAATGGTGGAGTGAACATCTGTGCACCACTGGGACCCGTATTTTGCATGGACAGTTGGTGTATTTCAGACTAGAGCTGTTTGGGAATTTGACAATTTTTTTTAAATCAAAAAGGTTTCTTAGGTCCAGGATGGAATTTTGTGAGACACATCCCAGAATAGCCAGTAACCTCATTATTATGGCATTCATCTGGGAGGTGGTAGATCCAGGTTAAGTCTCTATTCCCAATCAGGCAGAGTAAGGACATGAACCGGGGCCTTGCACATTTCAAGGGAGTGCCACGACCACTGGAATGAATCAGGCTTTGTTTTTACACCCATTTCAAAAGGTCTTGGTTTTGTTCCCATAAAATAGATGTCACAACCTCTAAATTTTGCAACTTGTTTTCTGGTCAGTCCTATTTCAGACACACTAGGTGTCCAAACAGTAGTTAGCATCTAGTTAGTGTAGGCAAAATTCCTAGATGTTGAGTCGGAACCAATAGGTACCGAATAAGGTTCTAATTATACGATACGGAGGGGTCAAAGAGACAACAGCGAGGCTTAATTTCTCTTAATCAATAAATTCTTTATTTTTAACAACTGATAGTAAAGGAGGAGGAACTCCGTGCGCGAAGGACAAAATGCGCCACCCAAGACTTTTGCGTTAATGATCTCAAGGGATCAATGCATGGCTGTCACTTTTGTGACACTAGGGCACCCAGTTATGGAGTGCCTCTAGGAAGTTTACAAGACAGACAACAATAAACAGTTAATTCATACTCACTAAGCTTAGGTAATAACAAATCATCTTGGCCAAACTTAAACGACCGCTTGCTTAGATTCTGCAGACGGGAGAGAGTCGCTTTGGGTGATCAGGCTGTTGCGAAGCAGGCTAGTAAGGATGCATCAGCCCACTGAATCTAACACGCTCGAGACTCTGGGTGTTAGGCAATTCCTTTTCCTCTCTGGCTACTGCTACTTGGCAGCTTGGTTTTATAGTTTTCCACATGCAACAGTTTGCTATGTCTTGGTTACCATTGGCTAGCATTTGCTGCATAATCTTTTAAGGTTACCCTTGGCTTCTGGCCAACCAGAGGCCTACACATCACCATCCACTTGCTGACCATGCACCGGTGCCTTACATCACCCTTGTCGTATCCCTATAGGAAGATATGGCTTAAACCTACGCCATTCCCTTATAAGACGACCTATACGTGTAGTTCATGTTGCTGAGTGAACCCTCCCCAGGCCACTTCCTTATCCTGCATGGGGGTCTGTATGTGGTGCTGCAGACGCCATTATCTGATCCCAGCTCCACACTAGGAAGCATGTCTCTGTTACCATTCTTTGCCCTGATACTTCACTGTTGCTTCTCAATTTTTCTTGTTTAATGATTCGTTAGATATGGATGCTCATCTGCCTAACACATCCAGGAAATAAAAAGCAAACTCACTTTATAAATAGCTGCTAAGGTGCAGCTTGGAATTGATATATTTAATACACTCAGCAAAATTCAGGGCTGCATACATTTATAGACAGACCCTGGCATTCAGAGTCCCAGTCTTACCTAATCATGGAGTATGCACATAACTTTGTTAGCAATGCACCAGCTTACACTGGAGGTATTTCCAGATTTTAAATTACATTAATAAAACTAGTTTTGCCTCTTTTTAAAACACGATTTTTTAAAATACAGAAATATGGCCTCATATCTAGACTAACAAGTGCTCACAATATAAGAAAGAAGCCTTGAGCAGATTCTGAGCTAAATGAGTTTCTGCACTCACTGTACTACTAAACTGCACAGGTAGAAGTGTGAGTCTGAGGAACATGCAACCCTGAATATTCCCAGCGTGTCAGAATTACAGCAACACCTACATAAATAGCTTTGAACTTGAAGTAGACTACAACATGTCTTTTCTTAAGGGTTGTGGGTTAATCTAGTCATTACACATTGTGCTGCATTATAAAACAGGCAGGAAGAATTAACGCATTTTAGTTATGAGGATTCCAAGATATGATCGTTATGTGATGAGAAACAATCCTATAAATCTTCTGTGGTTCTAAGATAATCACCAAACTGTTTGGAGGTTTATATCTTTTCAATCTGCAACATTAGGTTGGAAATAAAATGTTGTGCACCTTTAAATCCTGGCTGTTGTAAAGCCACAGTACTTAAAGCCAGCAGCAGCTTTCATTTCAACCTGGCAGTCTAGCTCTCTCTCCCTATCAGCATCTCTTTATAGCTGACATAAGTATAAAGAGAACAGCTGCATTTTTTAGAAAGGGGAAAGATGGTTTTGTGGCTAAACTACAGGAAGTCAGGTGGATATAGGTTTGACTCCACCATGGACTTATTACTTGACCTTGGACAGGTCACTCAACATCTCTCTGCCACATCTGTAAAATGGGGATAATAATATTTCTCTTGTGAGTCTTAATTAATGCATTTTTGGAAAATACTTGGAAATTCTTGGATGGAAGATACTATAGAAGTGTCAAGTGTTTATATTACAAAGCAGTTTTTCAACTAACTAATGTAATTTACTGAGCATAGCTGAGTTTTAAGCTCCTTCCAGTCAGCTTCAATTCTTATCTTGAAACTTAATTCTGCTTTTACTTGAGATTACACATGCAGAGGAGCACACTAATAACATTATTACATAACACTTCAGAAATGCTCATATCTCTCAACAAAGATATATCTCATCCACATACCTTATGCAAACAATTGCAACACAAGTGAGGACATGTACAGCTACGTTTGAAAAGGCTGTTCAAATGAAGTCGTCATGGCCCTTCCCTAGTCCAATACAGTTAAACCCTCCCCTCCATTAATTGTTTTCCTCTGTACATGGGATTGGCAAGATGGTGCTACTTCACTGCTCATGGGAAGATCTGTACAATGAAAAACAATACCCAGTTCATGTTCAAGGTTGTGTTGACCCTTATTGCATACACTAGTGTGCAGCAGATATGATGACTGAATAATAGTTTCTAAAGAGCTAATCCAAACGATGTGGATTATGAGACTCTGGATTTGAATTATTTCTAATTTTATAAATCTTTGTACATGCCATCGTCTTTATCACAATTTGCATGTGCTGTAAGAGGAAATTCCTAGAGGTCCTTCTTTTTGAATTACCACCTGTGTGAAGAGAACAGACATAAACTTGTTTCACAAACCTTCACACATAGGAAGATTTAATTTTAATATTTAATTACAGTCTGATGAATACTATTCTGCACGGAAGAGCTAAGGTGACCAAAACTGTCTATTTATCATTGCCAAGGCAACAACAAACATGGTACTTAAGAAAATGAGGTCAGACCTGGATTCCTTGTGGTTAACACATACTGAAGAAACAGAAAAGGTCTTTATCAGAATGTTGCCAAATTCAGTTACAGGCTTCTGCCTGCAGCATAAGAGCCCAGACCTAGTAATTATTTAAATTAAGACAATTTTCTCTCAGATGTCTCTATTGTAAAAGGCAGGAGATATTCCAACGAAAGAACAAGAAACAAATATAACAGGTGACATACTGGAAGCATTTTCCTATTCCTTTTCTGAGCTCTGCTCCTCCCCCATTTCCAGCACTGGTACTTTTCCTGTAATGCTGTGCATTGGCAGGATGGTTTAGGAGTGTTTTGGCATGGAGTAGTCTGTTTATTCTCCCTGGAGACTGCACATAGATCATAAGTCCTTGTTAGCATTCTTAACCCTTAATGTCACTCACGGTGTTCACTTTCTGAGCTACTCTGCCAGAGCAGCTGCAGTGCTGGAACGTGGGGAGGAGGAGTAAATTTTCAAGTTGTCATGTGTGGAGTCATACACTTTTATAATCCCACAATTCTTTTATGGGATTTGCACACACAGCTCTAAATCATCCCTGGTACTTTAAAATTGTTAACTTTAGTAGACATCAATGTCATCATCATCACTATTTACAAAAGGCACATGCCGCTGCCCTCCCTTTTATTAAGGAATGCCTCGTTGTACTCAGATTAGTGACAGCAGCCACCAATTTACTTCAATCCTGATTTCTATTGGTTTCTCTGTGTTTGCTTCTTGGCAGAGTTGGTGTCTATTTCACATTTTATACTTCTACAATCGGCAGTGAACTGCCCCCCAATGGTACAGTAAAATGAAATCTAAATGCTGATGATTTTATGATAAATGCAAGATTATAGACTTTTTGGCAGTAGGTGAACTGAACTAACCCCTGAAATAATGATGTTTCTCACTTTTACACCACTTTCCTTGTATAGATGTCAAAGCACTTTTTAAAGATGAGTAAACATTATTATTCTCATTTTATAGGGAGGAGAAACTTGCCCAAAATAACACGTCATTTCAGTGGTTCAAATGGGAAGAAAACTCACGGATCATGTCTCCTTGTTGCACACTCAGTCCATTAGATCAAGATACCCTCTATGAAGGAACCATTCATGGACGATAGAGAAATGCCGAAATGTTGTTTGGTGTTAATTTGCTGTTTTAGAATGCCTGGCATTTATTTTTGACTGAGTATATTTTTCTTTTATAAAATAGGACAATCCCTTTTTTTGCTTACAATTACTCTTTTTGTCCCCTTTTCTTTTATACAAATATTGCTTTTAAACTACTGATGTCTTAAGGCAAGTACCTAAAAGACAAAACAAAGGGAAATAATAAATTATCAGTTTTCACAATTGAGAGAGGTAAATAGTGGGGTCCCCCAACGATGTATACTGGGACCGGTGCATTTCAACATATTCATAAGTGATCTGAAAAAGAGGTAAATAGTGAGGTGACAAAGTTTGCAGATGATATAAAATTACTCAAGATAGTTAAGACCAAAGCAGACTGTGAAGAGTTAAAAGGGATCTCATAAAACTGGGTGACTGGGCAACAAAATGGCAGATTAAATTCAGTGTTGATAAATGCAAAGTAATGCACATTAGAAAACATAATCCCAGCTATACATACAAAATGATAGGGTCTAAGTTAGCTGTTGCCGTTCAAGCAAGATCTTTGAGTCATTGTGGATAGTTCTCTGAAAATATCCTCTCACTGTATAGTGGCAGTCAAAAAAGCTAATAGAACGTTAGGAACTATTAGGAGATAGATAGTAAGACAGTAAATATCATAATGCCATTATTTAAATCCATAGTACGCCCACTTCTTGAACAGTGTGTGTAGTTCTACTCACCCCATCTCAAAAAAAAAATTAGAATGGGAAAAAGTACAGAGAGGGGCAACAAAAATGATTAGGAGTATGGAACAGCTTCAGTATGAGAAAATATTTAAAAAGACTGGAACCTTTCTGTTTGGAAAAAAGACTACTAAGAGGCGATATGATAGAAGGCTATAAATTCATGAATGGTGTGGAGAAAGTGAATAAGGAAGTGTTATTTAGCCCTTCACGTAATACAAGAACCAGGATTCACCCGATGAAATTAATAGGCAGCAGATTTAAAACAAACAAAAGGAAGTACTACTTCACATAACACACAGTCAACCTGTGGAACTTGTTGCCAGGGAATATTATGAAGACCAAAACTATAACGGGGTTCAGAAAAGAATTACATAAATTCATGGAGGCTAGGTCAATTAATGGCTGTGAGCCAAGATAGTCAGGGATGCAACCCCATGCTCTGGATGTCCCTAAGCCTCTGAGTGCCAGGAGCTGGGACTGTTCTGTTCATTCCCTCTGAAGCATCTGGCATTGGTCACCATTGAAAAACAGGATACTAGGCTAGATGGACCATTGATCTGGCCCAGTATGGCTGTTCTGATGTTTACGGTAGAAGTGTTTGATTGTATTCAGTTTATTAGAGACATGTTTTGCAATTGTGTGAAAATCCAATAAATATACAGTAATTAAAAAGGAGATTAGGAGATTCAAGAAACCTGTTTGCCAACTTGTTAATAAAAGGGCACTTTACATACTTTAATATTTGCCAATATAATCTCTAAAAGAACGCGGCAGTTCATAAGCTCATTTTACTGCGATGTTCCATTGTCAGTTATCACCCAGTTTATTCAGAACATGAAATGCAGAACATGGAACTTGGTACACAGTGCTGACAACAAAGAAACAACTTTTGTTACTAATCTGACAAGCATTTTACCAAGCCCCGGATATTTGGCTTAAACACATTATTTCCGCTAATTACCAGTGAAACCACTTTTAAACTATCTCAGATAATTTTGATGATAGACTGCCTTGTGTAATTGACAGCAGTTGGAACTCCTTCAGGTTTTCTTCAATAAGAGATTAATACTTAGTGCTTATATAATGTTTTACATCTTAAAATGCTGTACAAGTTAATTAACCATGAAAACACTACTTCTGAGCATATTTTTAACATTTTGGAAAGGAGGACACTGAGCTACATATAGATTAACCACTTTTTCTTGCTCCCACTGAAGTCAAGGGAGGATTGAGTCCTAAATTACTTGCCCAGGGTCATAGAGCAAATATGTGGCAGTGCCACAAGAGTGCTTGGCTGACTCCCAGTCCTATGCTCAGTCAGATAGACCATCTTGCCTCTCTTACATGCATGGTGGTATTTGGTTCAACTACAGATTTATTGTGCCTTCTACTTTTAAACGGAATGAATGTAGGGTTCATGAAGGTGAGTCGGGTCTTCCAGGGGGTACATCAACTCATTTAGATATTTGCCTAGTTTTACAACAGGCTGCACAAAAAGCACTAGTGAGGTCAGTATAAACTACAATTTCATACAGACAGTGACTTGTTTATATTGCTTTATATACTATAAACTGAAATGTAAGTACAGTATTTCTATTCCACTTGATCTATTTTATAATTAAATGGTAACAATGAGAAAGTAAGCAATTGTTCAGCAATAGCATGCTGTGACACTTTTGTCTTTTTATCTGAATTTGTAAGCAAGTCTTTTAAGTGCGGTGAAACATGGAGTGCGCGAGACAAATCAGACTCCGGAAAGGGGTCTGGCAATCTGGGAAGGTTGAGAACCACTGCTGTACAGCATTCCCCACACAGTTATACTAGTGCACGCAGGCTCAGGGATTAGAGTCAGGTTTAGCAGTCACTGGCAGGAAGCTGCCAGGCTTGCCCACTTGTGTCTGAGCAGTGGATCTGTGTTGTGTAGTGCTACAGACTAACATGAGATCGTTAAACTCTTGTTGACCTGTGATTATAATTGTAATTTGAATCGAGCCTACAGAGATATGATGTTAGTGTGCTATGTAACAAAACTGTGAGCTTTCTATGAATTTCTTGATCGCTATATCAGCACCTAGCCAGTTTATAAAACAGCTTCTACTGTGGCTGTGCCAATATTTATTTAATACTAAAATGGGAAAAATCACAGGGATTAGTTGATAAAAATGTTATATGATATTGTTAAACCAATTTGGCAATCCAGTAGTTTTCTCTATACTTTGAGTATATTGGGCCATTTGCATACTATGAATTAAATGACTACTACATATTTTAAGGTTTGTAGGCTAATAGTGTTGCAAGGCCAATACCTGAAAATTAGGAAGTTTTATTTTATTTACTTTGCATAATTAGGCTCTTGCAGCATTTTAAAGCTTCTGGACACCAAAGAATAATTTTTGGGAAAATGAATAAAAGGTGGAGATTATACAACATATGTATTTTCCACAAGAGATGATCTTTTTCAGGTTGTGTGTGGGAGATTCTGGCTATTACCCAGGATGATTCAGCTCTTGGCTGGTTTCTGTGAGTCAGTGACAATTTAAGTGACGTAAATATAAATTAGAATCGTAACAAGCAAATGCTTCTCTTGAGACGTTTACTGTTCCTTGTAACCCTTGCTGTTAGTTTACCCTGAATTATGCAAATGTTATGAAGACAATCATTTTTGTTCTATTGCTATTTAAATAACTTATCAATAGGACTCTCTTCAGTTAGTGTATCTTTTAGGTATTGATGCAGAAACAATGATTTAGATAACTGAATCCTGCATGCTTTCTATCCTAAGATTTTTGTGTACAAATTTTCCAAATTCAGCTATACTTTTTGGAGGTACTCAGACCAATACTGATTCATATTGGGTCAAAAATATAAGGTTTGTCAGTCTACAGTTAGCACTTTGCGATCCACGAAAACAGTGCAAGTGGGAAAAAATGCCCCAAAGAAATTACTCAGGCTAAAGTTGTGTAGAGTTATAGTTCATGCCATTCAAACCTTGACCAGTAGGCAAAAAAGTGGACCCCATAATGGTAGTGTTTCCAGTCTCCACAAAGTTGACCTTTTCATCAGAAATTACATTTTTGTTAAAAATAGTTCCCAGCCTTTTCCACCACAAGATAGCCTACGTGATTTAACTGATCAGCTGTTTCCCTTTTAACATTGTCTTGCAGAAAATAGTTTCTAAATGAACAATAACCATAGTAAAGATGTGAATATATCTTATCACCCTATTCACCATGAGTCCAATTTTCAGCTATCAGTGCCTACAAAATGAAATGGGGTTCCTAGAATTAAAATTTAGAGGTGGGATTTTAAAAAAGCTGCTAACACAGTTAAATGCCCAACTCTCATTTAATGTCCTATAGGTATTTTTGAAAATCGCATCCCAGATGCCTAAGACTGAAAATCAGTCCCCTTTATGATACTAAATTCCAAAAGTTAAATTGGACCATTTAAGCAGTCCATCTAAGGACCTGTCTCTGCTAGTAAAACTGCCTTTTATAATACAACACTCCCCAGATGATAAGAAAATAGCTTGGTCTTTGCCTGTGTAGATGTAAAAACGTCTGTTATAATGTATACTGTGCTGCAGAAATATACTGCAGCTTTGATCTATAACAAACACTCAGCTGGAGTTAAGATATTTTTAAAAGCACAAAACTCAATCTCACCCTTTCTCCTTCCATTCTCAAGGATACTTCAAAGTGGGGCTTTTCTGGTACGGTCTCTAGGCTGGAAGGAGATTGTAGATTGTACTTGGAATATATGCCTTGGATTTTTAACTTTTCTTTTCCAATTTCTCCTCCTTTGATCTACAAGTTCAAAAAGCAAACCTTGGTGACTAATATTTTGTGGTAAGTACAGCAATTAAGTTAACAGCACAATACTTTGTTTTCATCTCTGATATACCACACAGGCAGTGGCATACGCATGGTAAACTTGTCCTTTGACAGTCTGCCTCAGTGGTATGTCAACAAGCAGGTGTGTGTGATATGTCTTTCAATTCACTGATATGCATGTGACAAAATGTTGCAATCCTTCTTTGTACTGTAAATAAATAATTTTCATGCTGATCCTCTTGTACAATCACTTTAAAAAGAACTAAAAAAACTGTATCCATTTTGTTTTAAAATTTGTCATTAAATATTTTAAAAATTGGGGGAGGGTTCTCTTTCTTCCCCCTTTTCCTTTTGCCACAGAATGCAACAGAATGAATGTCCAAGGTGGATTTTATTTTTACTCTTTCATTTTTTTTCTCCTTTCATCATTTTTCCTTTGGCCAGTCTTTTCAAAACTGCCTTCACTTCTGAAAAAAGTTACAAAGGGAGAAATGAAAAAAAGAAAAAGAAAAGTAAAAAAATTCCTCAAATATAATTTCTTCTGTTACATGCTGTGGGGAAAGAAAGCAGAAGAAAGGGGAAATATAAAAAAATAAAACTGAGATTTCTGGTTTTGACAAAACAGATTTTTTCTAAAAAAAGGTCGTTTGCAGAAGTTTCCAGTTTCAAAAATAGGCCATTTTTCACTGAAGAAGTTGTGAACAAAATTTTTGAACTGGTTTATACATAACATATCTCCTTGCTTTTTCTTACTTTTGAGCACAGCTCTTATCTCTTTCTCACAACAGCCCATATCTAAAAAAACCAAACAAACTTGTCATACCATAGTCTCAATTTTGCACCCCGCTTAAGAACAGCTTCAATGTTTGAATTCAGACTTATGTTCAGTTAAGAATCAGGGCCTATGAATGTGGCATCTCGCCTTTTCTTTAGTCAGCTTTAGTAAAAGGCCAGCTTCTCCTTGAAGGACTATATATTTATTCTAGATTAATAGCTTCCTGGGTATATTTTACTCTGTTATATGTACTCTATTACCCTGTAATGAAAGTCATAGTGCTGATATTTAGAACGTTGATATGGCAGAATAGTGAAACCATTTATTCTTATCCAAGAAGTTAATCAACAAGACACATTTTCCTCAAATGTGACGTGTTCATGAATTAATTCATGCAATTCAAGACTCTTCTATGTTGGAAATGCACCTTGTTATTTACAACCTGTGGCCAAACAGTTTCAGCCTGACCAGGTGATTTGCTCTAGTGACCAAGGGCACGTTTAACTCGGTGCACAAGCACTGAAAACAAATGTTCTTCTAATAACTTCCTTGGTAGGGGATCAGAAGGAATCAAACATTTTCTCTTTTAAGTTAAGAACATCTTAATTTCAAAGGGACAATGTCATCTCATCTGTGTGCACTCTGTGCTCCTGGAAGGTGAAAAAGGCACAATAAAGCACAAAGCAGCAGACTTTTGTGAATCATGTAGTGTATTTACTTTAGTGCCCTCATTTTGTGGAAAATCCATGTAACCAGGGTTTTTTGTTTTGTTTTGTTTTTTCCTGAAATGGGCTCAAAACCAGAGAGAGACTTGGGGAGCTGCAGTCAGTTACTGTATCTTTATAATTTTACAAGCTGCACAGATTTTTCTGGACCATTTGGAATGAGGAAAATAGCTGCCATCTTGAAGCTTAGCTGCTATAATTATGTGGAACTAACTACTGAAGCATTGGTTTGTTCACAGAAATTGTTGATCCACTTTGGGGAAGATGTTAACACACGTGAAGGATCACTAGTTCTTACCTTGATATGTGTGAGATGAATTGGACCAAAAGTACATGAATCTCTACTACAAGACTATATGGACACCATAACTTGTAACATCCCTAAATAAGACCATGTTAGCTATCTGCAGAGACAGAGACATTGTATCTGTTACTTTAGAGAAACATATTAAAATGTTCCTTTGTTATTCAAAACTGATTTTGTACTGCTCTGGCAGATCCCCATGCAGCTGCAATAGACAGCAGCACAAAAGGAGCAGATGGGGAGTAGAATGACAGAGTAAATTTAAAGTTCTTAGGCAGTGATACTGAATGCTTGTAGACGCTGTATTAAAATCAGCGCTGATTTTCCAAGGACTGCTCCCTGTGAATAGCTGCTGGTCTTTTGAAAGGACCAGCATTGCTTCCTACCTCACACTCATTGGCCCTGGGTGTCATCTAGCCTCATAAGTCTTCTTCCTTCAGGCAAGTACTGTCTCCCTCACTACTTCCCTAGCAACAGTCTTTATAGGAAACAGCAAGGAGATGTTTCCCTGTGACATCAGCAGCAGAGAGGAAGATGTTTTTGCAATCAGTTACAAAAGGGTTAGAAGCCCCACAATAAAAGTAAAATAATATATCCTTTAAAAATAGACCAGCGAGCTGGCTTTCTCTCATTGTGACTCTCAATTATGAAAAATTAGTGCGGCCACTTTCTAAAAACTAGAGAAAGAGGCAGTCTAAACTAAGTGTAACCAGAGTACCTTATTTTTATTAATTATTATTATTAAATAGATGTATTACAGAAGCACTCACGGGCACAAATCAAGATCAGAGCTGCATTGTACAACTATATAGCAAAAGAGCTTTGTTTACAAGGGCTTCAAACCTAAATAGACAAGACAGATGAACAGCAGGAGAAAGGAATGATAATAATTCCTATTTTACAGATGGGGAAAAGGGGGTACAGCAGAAATAAGTGACTTGGGCCTGGGTCACACGTGAAATTGATGGCAAAGCTAGGAACTGAATGCAGAGCTTATGAGTCCTCGTTCAGTTCTTTAGCAAGACTATTTTTCCTTTTGATTATTATTTATAGCAGAGAAACCACCTATTCTTTCTTGACATACCTCTTGGGAAAGGGATTGTCTTTTTGTTCTGCGTTTGTACAATACCTAGCACAAGGAGACCCTGGTCCATGGCTGGAGTCCTTAGGTGGCACCACTATACAAATAATGATAAGGATGACATAACAGACGCAGTCCTGGACACCTTTATTTACTTGAGAAGTCTTTACTCACATTCTGTAGTCAATGGTACTTTGTATGCATAAGTACTACTCACATGGAAATGTGTTTCAGGAATGGCCCCTAAATTAGTCATAACTATACAGCAAGGGATGACAAATCAAGGAGAAGAAAGGTGACCAAGATGATGAGGGAAGTAGGAGGGTTATAAAAGTAAGACTGAGATAAGATTGCACTTGCAAAATCTCATATTTAAAAGAACTTTAAAATAGAAGAGAATAAAAAAAGTAACTAGCAAACTCCATCTCTTCAGTCTAGAATTGAAAATGATGTAGTTGTCTTTTCTTTAGCCATTTTTAAAGAAGAAAGATATGCACTGGACCAACAACCTGACTGCCAAGTTTCAGATTGATGTGAATTCAGAGGGCAAAGTAACCTCTGAGGGATAGGAGTTGTAACACCAACTGACCCTTAAAATGAAAGCTGTACACATTGTGCTCAGCCTGGTAGTCTGAAAGTTCACATGTGCCAAAATTTTCCAAATTGTGCATTCATCAAATTCTATATTTAATACATATGTTATATGACTGCATAGTATGTTTTACCACAGGAACTTTGCCTCACAATGCACGGTGAATGAATCAGGGAGGGTTAGTGACTGAAGCTGTTGTCACAGAAGTTGGAAGTTGTGTAGTTAATGAAGCAGGGAAACAAGAAGAAAAATGATGGTCTCATGGTGAAGGCAGTTCAAAGCCACCCTGACTAGTTGGATTCTATCTCTGCCTCTGCCACAGAGATCATATATGATGTGGGCAAGTCAGTGTAAACAAACTTTTTACAGGTGGCTACTGTATGTTCCTTATTTTCTAGGGCCCCACCTTGAGACACCATGGGTCTCATCTGATTAAGGTCTGAGCACTCACAGCTGCAAGTGAGGTCACTGGGAGCTGTGCTTTGAACATAGAAAGTGCTATAAAATGTGAAATACTTTGAAAAAAATCAAGCCCTAGGCTTTGCAAATTAGGCATCCAAAATTAGTTGAGACTTGACAATTTTGGCTTTAATCTCTGCTTTGGTTCCCCATGTGTGAAATGGGGAAAATAATACCACCTCACCTCAGGGGGTGTTGTGAAGATAAAGTCATTAATGTTTGTAAAGAACTAAAGCCCAAACTTTTAAAGGTATTTAGGCACCTAAAGATGTAGATAGGTGGCCAGTGGGATTTTCAAAATCAGTGTGAAATCAATGGAAGTGAGGCTCTTAAGAGCTTTTGAAAATCCTCTGCGGCACCTATCTGCATCTTTGAGTGCCTAAATAGCTTTAAAAATTGGGCCTAAGGTACTACAATGAGAGCACCACAGAAAAAGCCCATGAGGAAATTAGTAATTCTGTATTCAGTGCAGGATTCGGATGGTGTGCACAGGGCCACACATTAAATGGAGGATAAAAATATTGAATAGCTACCCATTGAATGAGCACCTTTCATCCTGTGCACTGCTCCTGTGGGGTTGGGGCTGGGGTGGGAAAGAATATGTGATCAGATAAATAAAGATTATATCATAATGCACAAGCACAAGGTGGTCAAAGTAAGGTTGCGCGGGCTATATTAGTTCTGGCATTTCTTAAATTTTGAGTGTTTGATTCAAGCCTTAACATTCATTTGATGTTCTTTTTAAGCATGCGTGTGTGTCTGCACGCGCGTGCGTGTGCATGTGTGCTTTAAAATATGTTAAAAGATTGTTACACATAATGTGACATGTATGTATATTATTTAGTTTTTGAAAAAAGAACACTAAAACATGGGTAGAAAAATAGAACACAGAATATTTATCATGAAGTTAATTTTTGTTTGCTAATTTGCAAATCCTCTGACATCATCTCTTGGAAGAAGTGTGGGATTTTAATGATGATTGGATTTTAAGGATGATCGTATGCTTCAGAGAGGAGCTGTGTATAATGTGTGTGATCCAGTTATTGACGTTGGTTTTAGGGATAGCATCATATAAAATCTTATGCAAAAGGTTAAAGTACAAAGGTGACTTGTATCACGAAATGCCTTATTCAGGCATGATCATGTTTGTGTTTTTTAGTATAAAGGCATGCATTGTTCTTTAGAGTGGCTTTTAGAAAGGCCTTTGTGCTGATTGCTTTTACTGCTGACGTTTGCACACGCAGACTACAATGAAAACGAGTTATTGGTGCACAAGGGAAGGAGGCCTTCTGCAAATATGAAACCTTAGGATTAATGTGTTCTACCCTTTCTGAATATCCGTCAAACTCCTCACAAACAGTCTGACTTAACTAACATCTTAATCAACCAGGTTCTCCCTCTCCAACGCCCCACCCCCAAGATTATTATATGCAAAGAAACGATTAACTTTTCAAAGAGCTTGCTGAGATAGAGGTAGGGTTTTAGGATTGTAGGTGTAGATTCTTCTTCTGGTTGCTTTAGCCAGGCTCCTGAGGCTTTATCTAGACTAGAGCTTTAGTTTAAGGTGACTGAGTTTTAGTTTAAGGTGACTGAAACCCCAGTTAATGACATAGACAGTGAGGCTGCAACTTGAGCTGCTAAAATCAAGCTAACGGTGTTTATATTGTTGTTAAATGGGGTCTGCAAAAAAATTAAGCCAGTTTAACTGAGGTAACTCGACTGAAACCCCCCCTCACCACCACCTTTTTTCCTAATCTAGACAAGGCCTTAAAGCTGTTCTTTGCTTCTTGGGGTTTATCTACATAGGGAAACTGACTGGCATTAGAGTGAGTAATAATTCTACTATAGCTATACTGGCATAACTCCCCTGTGTGGACATGCTATTCCAGAATAAAGTGGAATTACCTTGCTTTGGAAGTATGGTAAATTCCCTGCGTAGACAAGCCCTTAACCTACAATACTTCTGCTACTCGCACACAAAGAAATGTAAACCTAACTCTCCCCCCAAAAAAGCCAGCCCAATAATTTTCTTGTTCACTTTCTTCATTTTTTGGTAATTAGTAAATCATATTTACGAAGATATCTTCAAATTTTGCCTTTCTCCCAGGATGTTCCTGACCAGGAACCTGAGTGTTGCCTCCTTGACCTTATTATCATCATACTGCCCAGGAGCCCAATGTATTGGGGTTGTACATACAGAACAAAAAGACGGTCCCTACCCCCAAAGTGCATATAATCTATGTAGAAACAGCATGAGATTCACTAAAGGATAAAAACTCAGATGCCAATGAGATGGGAGCAAACAAGAACCTAGATAGACATCAATCTCAGTACTGGCACATGAGACTGTTAAGTCATGTCAAGAAACCGTGAGGCTGAAGCTATGGGGACTGTCTATTTTCCTGAACTGTGAAACTGTGAAAAGTTTATTTAAAATATCTACATCCAAGCAATTTCTCCATTATCAGTATTTTTGTTCCCCCTAGGACTTCCCATCTGAGTGAATGGGAGAAGTGAAAGGTAAGTACTTACTAGGTTTGCTGGTTCTTAAGATTGCTTCTACTTTACTTGGACTTGGTCTACACTAGCAACTTATGTCAGTGTAACTGCGTCATTCAGGGGCGTGGAAAATCCACACACCTGAATGAAGCAGTTATATCAACAGGAGGTCTTCTCCCATCAACATAGCCACCATCTCTTGGGGAGATGGATTATCTACGCTGACGGAAGAAACTCTCCTGTCGGTGTAAATAGCATCTTCACTGAAGTGCTACAGTGGCTGTGATGTGATGTGGTTGCATCAGTGCAGCTGTGCCATTGTAGCATTTCAATTGTAGACCAGTCCTTAGTTTCTCTGTTTTTTGTATTTTTCCACTCTACATTTTTCTGCATTTTATTTAATGAGGCTAACTGCAGAAACAAGTAACTATTATTCTCATGTACCTTTCTGGCTCTCTCCTTGCTACTAAAAGTACAGTCACTGTATGTACCAGTATATGAAAAGCTGCTCTGGCTGCAAATGATAATTCCTATTGATGCAGAATCCAGGTCTATTTGTGTTTTCATATCAGACTCCGAGCAAATTGTTTATTCAATTCCATTCAGAGTCTACACCTCAAGGAATCTTTATTGCATTGTGAAAGCAAAACAGGTTTTCTGTGGCCCTGTCTTTTCCATTAGCATTGAATATAAGAAAGAATTCTTGCTATACAAGCAAGAGGAAAGTAAAGGATTTGTATTACTTGTCCCTCCCATTGACAAATTTCCTGTTTGCCTGCCTGAAATTAGAAAAAATGGGACAAAGGATCAGATGCCTGGAAGATGGTTGTCTGTTTTTTCTGAGATTTTTTGACTCATTTCCTATCTTCCTGTGGGCAGTTTTTTTCAAATAATTTGTCATCAAGTATTCTTCCCACCACCTGATTGATATTTTTGAAGGGAAATAGTGGAGCACATGGACTCCAGAGCCATAATTAATTCATAACCAGAAAATTGTTTGGAAATGGCAAATATTCTACTCCATGCATTTCCAAAACCAACATGCTAATATGGTCCTGGAAAAATGATATGCTAAATAAATCTTTCAACTTTATATCAAGATAGGGATTCTCCCTCTGCTTGTTTGGCTCACTGTCAACACAGCCAGAAAGCAAATTACAGAGAATAAAAGAAGTGTCTGTTTCTTTTTTTACTTACATGAGCCTAATTGTTTTTACAAGGAGAGGTTTAGAGCTTAATTATATAAAATACACATGGAAGTTTAATATGACTGTGTAAATTACCTTGGTAAAAACAGTTTTCAGTACCTTTGAAGGGATATGCAGGAGTATTATTGAAATCTCTCTGCTGTGGATTGCACTGCAATTGTGCTGGCAATATTTTGTGTTTACGGGAACACCTGATCATTTTGGCAGATGTATGTGATCATGATGGATTTCAGGAAACTACACCTGACAAGCAGCTTCGAAAATGGATAGTAAATAAAATACATGTAAATAAAATAATGTAATTTAAGACTTTGCAATTACAAATATAAAAAATGTATCTCAAACTTCATAGAAGTTAAGATGGAGAAAACAGCCATAAAGAGGTTAGCGATAAGTCTAATATTATACTATACATTATTTACTGTCTTGACTTCTGTTCTCTTATGCAAACCTAAAGACTATGTTGCATCCCAACTAAATAGTATTTCAAATATACACAGTAAACAAACAATGATCTACATAAGACAATTTCTGCAATGCTTTATGATACCTTCTACCCCAGACTCCCTGCTGGAAGAGATGATGTGAGGATGGAGATGGAGTGCTCTGTGCTTCTGTGATCCTTGGCTAACAGAAATGCTTCTTGTGGGATTTTGCAGTTGCTATAGATTAGAGGAGCCCTAATCTATATTGTGAACTCAGCTGATCCCTAAATACTCCAGGATTGGGCATCGAATACAGAAAAGTGGCATAAATCTACCTGTACCAAGTCTTTGGGTCATGTGCTAAGGCTCACCCCCACCTAAGGATTTGGTCTTTGGTTTAGAAGCTACATGTAAAAGGAATTTAAAATGCCACATACTTCCTGCTGATGTTACATTGGAAACTGTATGCTGTTGTTTGACACCAGTTCAGTCCAGAATGAATCTAATTAATTCAGAGACTGACATTACTTAGATAAATCACAGGCACAAATTGCCTGCAACAATGTCATTAGTTTTAGAAAATGTCTCTCTAAAACAAGGCAAAGAATTAGCAATTGCACACACTCTTAAATTATTCCCATAACCATCAGCTCATTCCAAATTATGAATATCCTGTTAAATTAACGTGAAAGAATTAAAGGAATTACTGTGAATTTACACCAGTGTAATGATGGAGATCCGTGAGTGGCCCATTGACAAGCCTGAAGTATCTCTGTACCAGGCTGAGATACCACTTTTTGGCATGACTCCTCTGACTTAGTATAAGCCTATACTTTATGTCTGCCACAAACATTTGTTTGTGGCAGACATAAAGTGATTTAATTTCACTGATATGCAGCGGCTGTCATTTTAAAAAACCAGGCTTAGTACAGCCACAATCATAACAAAACATGACCTTGGCTTATATACAGTAGCAACAAAAAGGACACTTCCCACAATGAGTTAGGGGGAGGGCTTTTATCTTCATTTCCCATGATTGGGTGGCTCAGTTACATAGCAAGTCTGAGAAAAAGTGTCCTGCAGTCACAGAAGGTTACTGTGAGACACAAGCAGGATCAGAGGAATTTTGCTTGTCTCATTTCTCTAGGGAAGGTCCTTAGTTTAGAAGTTACAGTCAAACCCACTTTTAGGATCAGGAAATTACAGCACTTCATTCATCTACCAAAACAGCAGGGTAATCTGAGTATTTGGAAATTTTTCTATATTTTCTGTTGGTTAGAACAGAGGACTGGGAATCAAGACTCCTGGGTTTTGTCCTCAGTTCTGCCATTCACTTGCTGTGTGATCTTGAGAAAGTTTTTTTGTCCCTTTATACTTTTCTCATATTTAAAATGGGGTAATACTACTTACTTCTCTCACACAGATGTTGTGAGGCTTAATTAATTCTCTTTGTAAAGTGCTTTGAGATCCTTTTTAGTGTTTCCTCTGGAAGGTGCAATAAAGGACTCCTTTTTCAGTTTAAACTGTTTGGTTCTTTTCTGTACCCTTGGAAGAACCAGAAAGCACTCAGGAATGAGAAAGAAAACCAGGATGTGGTCAAACAATTTGACTGCCCTCTTAATGGGTGGCAGAGGATACGCATGAAGAAAAGAAATAGTGACCTCTGAATGAGGACATATACTGGCACACGCTACTTCACAGCAGTCACGTAAAGCCCAACCAGGTGGAGAAACATGGACTGACATTTTCCCCACTCAACCTGCAGTCAGGCCGTAGTGTAGCAGTCCCCGCAGGCTCAGAATAACGGCCACTGCTCATCCACACAAATGTTGGGGTCTGTGTTCTTATGAAGCTCCTGGTGGCACCTCCAAATCGGCACAAAACTTCCTTTAGCAGCAAACATACTGTGCAGAAATCCCCCAGCCTACCTATTTTCATGGGATTTAGGCTTATGTTTAGGCTCAGCAACACAGTCAGCTTGAACCAGCACTAACAGGCAGCATATTCTGCTTACAGTTTGGCCCAAGAGAGTCACAAACCTTCCTTGCAGCTAGAGCTGGATGTATAATTTTTTTTGATTCACTAGCAATTCCAAAAAAATGGGGGAAAGGGAGAGGGGGGAAAAATTGTGTTGGGTTGAAGTGAAAATGAAACAGAATTTTTCAGTGAAATCAAAAACTCAGAAACAATATTACTCAGGGTCCAGTGAAATATTATTTGATTTTGACCCTTTTAAAATGTTTTTGATTTTTTAAAAATAAAATTAAAGGAACTTTTGAAATGAAAAAAGTCCTTAAAAGGCAGAAGTGAAATGTTTCCTTTTTAAAAAATATCAAAATGAAACTTTTCTTTTATTAACCAAAACATTTTGGCAAAATCAAGATAATTAGCAAAAGACTTGTGTCACTGAATACACATCATTTTCTGAAAAATTGCTTAAGTCAAAAAATTTCACCCAGCTCTACTTGTGGCCCACTTTAAAGTCTATTAAATTACAGAACAAATCATTGGGGCCATAGCTAATCAGGAATTTCTAAATCAGCTGGTCTGAATTCCTTCTTTGCCTCTCTTCCTGGAGTGAGGATCTTGCCAGCAATTCCCACTCCTACTGGGGGAGCAGGGGAGTTGCTAGCAGAAAGTGGGAAGCTGAACTTCCGGCTGTGTTCTGTCCGATGGTGTTACACTCTCTGGACATAATCTATCCAAGGAAGTCAGAGGTCACTGACTTGGGATCCTTTAAACATGCTTTAGATTTTAAATGTCCAGTTCAGAGTAACCCCTTTTAGCTCTGACCTAGGAGCTATATAAACAAGCACCTTCCAGTAATTCATTCTAATACTACTAGCAATCAGGGACAGCGTGTGACAGTGTGGAGGTTATGATAACTTCTGTCTGAGAGACATTCCCCAACAGGTGACTTGGTGGAACCAGGTCACTATGGTGATTTGTACAAATATTTTCAGGTACATCCCCAGATAATGGCTTATAGACTCTTTCAGGTGTTAGGCTTTTTCTTCACTGGCAGTTCTGAAGAGTCAAAGCAAATAGTACCCTAGTTAGCCTGAAGCTCAACTGATTCAGACCCTCAGCTCTGCAACTGAAGTATACACTGAGAAAAATCCACTGCCCTGCCTTCTCTCATTCCTTGCCCAACTACACATATGAACTGACATAGGCCTGAATCTTCCCTCACAGCATGCACATGGGGAATATCTAGCCAAGCAATCTAGCCAACCTCAATCCCTGGAAAAATCATGGAGCAGGTCCTCAAGGAATCCATTTTAAGGCACTTGGAAAAGAGGAAGGTGATCAGGAACAGTCAACATGGATTCACCAAAGGCAAGTCATGCCTTACCAACCTGATTGCTTTCTATGAAGAGGTGACTGGCTCTGTGGATGTGGAGAAAGCAGTGGACGTGATATACCTTGACTTTAGCAAAGCTTTTGATAGTCTCCCACAGTATTCTTATCAGCAAGTTAAGGAAGTGTGGGTTGGATGAATGGACTATAAAATGGATCGAGAACTGGCTAGATCATAGGGCTCAATGAGTAGTGATCAATGGCTCCATGTCTAGCTGGCAGCCAGTCACAAGCAGAGTGCCCCAGGGGTTGGTCCGGGGCCGGTTTTGTTCAATATCTTCATTAAAAATCTGGAGAATGGGGTGGATTGCACCCTCAGCAAGTTTGCAGAGGACACTAAGGTAGGGGGAGTGGTAGATACCATGGAAGATAGGAATAGGATAAAGAAGGACCTAAATTGGAGGATTGGGCCAAAAGAAATCTGATGAGGTTCAACAAGGACAAGTGCAGAGTCCTGCACTTAGAACGGAAGACTACCATGCACAGCTACAGACTGGGGACTGACGAGCTAGGCAGCAGTTCTACCAAAAAGAGCATGGGGGTTACAGTGGATAAGAAGCTGGATATGAGTCAGCAGTGTGCCCTGGTTGCCAAGAAGGCTAATAGTATATTGGACTGCATTAGTAGGAGCATTGCCAGCAGATTGCAGAAAGTGATTATTCCCCTCTATTTGGCATTGGTGAGGCTGCATTTGGAGTATTGTGTCCAGTTTTGGGCCCCCACAACAAAAAGGATGTGGAGAAGTTGGAGAAAGTCCAGTGGGGGGCAACAAAAATGATTAGGGGGCTGGAGCACAAGACTTGTGAGGAGAGGCTGAGGGAACTAGGCTTGTTTAGTTTGCAGAAGAGAAGAATGAGGGGTGGGATTTGATAGCAGCCTTTAACTACCTGAAAGGGGGGTCTAGGGAGGATGGAGCTAGGCTGTTCTCAGTGGTGGCAGATGACAGAACAAGGAGCAACGGTTTCAAGTTGCAATGGGGGAGGTCTAGGTTGGACATTAGGAAAACGTTTTTCACTAGGAGGGTGGTGAAGCACTGGAATGGGTTACCTAGGGAGGTGGGGGAATCGCCATCTTTAGAGGTTTTTAAGCTGCGGCTTGACAAAACCCTCACTGGGATGATTTAGCTGAGGTTAGTCCTGCTTTGAGCAGGGGGTTGGACTAGATGACCTCCTTAGATCCCTTCCAACTCTAATATTCTATGATTCTAAGCAAAGCCAAGCTGTCCCACAAAACGACTTGAGTGTGCAACTGGCAGAGATGCTGAACACTATGTCTCCCACCCAAATGAGCCGTATCCATCCATTGTGCTAGCAACCCAGGTCGCTGCTTGTGTCAGTGCCACAGCCCATTTATATCAATGAGGTTGTTCAAGTGAAAGACTGTGTGTCATGGACAAGAACGTTTGAAAAACAGAGTTCACATGTAAATAAATTTCCTTGTCTCCCCAGGTGCTCATAATTACCCAGATATCTGCCTTGTACCAGCTGGCAGTATTTTCCAAAGACGACTCCTGGTGAGACATTAATGAGCAATCAGTGAACAAAAACAGAGTAATGGAAAAGAAATCCATGCAGGTGAGATCTACAGTGCGTGCACCATTCTTTCTACAGGTAAAGGACATTGTTAGGGTACCAAGGTAGTTAGCCTTGCTCAGAGCAAATACATTCAAATGATGACACAAAGTAAATGAGAACCTTACATGTATTTTTTAAAAGAAAAAAATCTCATGATTTTTGCGGGCCCTGGCTCATGGAATAGGCCTGAACTATTTTAAAATTACCTTTAACATTGTTCCACAGACACTGTTGCTGTCCCAGGGCAATACCTTGTTAGTTGAACTTAATTGCATTTTGAAAGCTGAAGCTAAAGATCAAAGCATTTGGTCCCATTCCTTATAGGGACATGCACAATGGTTGTGTATTAATTGTTGTCATCACTTGTGGGTGGAAGGTTTCCTGAGAATGGAAGCTACTTGGAAATTCCCATGTTTTGGTCAAGGAAGGGAAAAGGGAGAGAGACATGCTGTCTCCAAGGGATTCAGCCAGTGGGGGAGTGTCCTAACCGGTTACGATTCACATTGCAGTGCATGATTGGACTGAATGGCACTGGTGACTAAGATGATAATGGTTTAAAGTGCGTGTGGGGGTGGGGAGGGAGTGGGAAGATGACCTTGCCTGTGGTTATTTACAATTATTGCTATATTCAACTTTTATCATAAGAAGTTAAAAATACTGCAGCCTTTTGAACTCCATATGGGAGGATGTGTTAAAGGGAAATGAGGGTCCTTGAAATAAGTAAGCTTAGCCTAGAACTATTAAAACCACAGGAAAGAATAAGGTCTGGCAGTCCTTTGAGCTGACAGAAGCTACATAGATGGCTTAACATTGTATACCACAGGTAAATATATAAATGTATTGAGCCCAATGATCAAGTTTTCTCTTGCAAAACAGTTAGAAAACAAAAATCAAATGGGATTCTGATCACTCTGTTAATTGTGTAAATATTGCTGCATTGTTCTGATTTGGAAAAAAAAGATATTGTATATATTTAGCCTTATTTGATTGCTACAGATGTTTTAGTCCTTAGAAGACTGAAGATAACTGAATGGTTCAGTGTTCTATATCTTTTTGTGTATGAATAAAAGCAGTGTGTGCAATTTACAGGGTGCTTGTTTAGCTAACACTGTATACATGTTAGTTTTCTGTTCACACAACCGTTTTTTTGTTTGTTTGTTTACTTCCACATCTTTGGTAAAGATAATATTCTTAGGTTGTGTCTAAACACTAGCTAATTATCCCTTTTCCCTGAAGTTACTTCATTTGTATCAAACTTTGAAACATTAACTTTTTATATATCAGTTTTTCTGCAAGTGGTTATGGAGTTAATACCATTTTCCCCCCTCCTCCTCATCAGATGCAAGACTTCATGTAGTATGAAGTGTAGTAGTCCTTACAGCAACGAGCATGTCTGCAATGAGAGAAAACAGCTTTATTCTTTGAAAAGGGCTTGTATGAAAATCAAATGAAGTCTTTACAAAGGCTCACAAGTATAAAGGCCAGATTTTTTTAAAGGATTTCAGTGCCTGGGCACTTTTTGAAAATCCCACTAGCTGCCTTACTGCATCTTTAGGTGCCTAAATAACTTTAAAAGTCTGGCTCTAAATTCTTAGGTTGAAAAATGTTGGCTGAAAGGGAGAGAGATGACAGAGGTGATGGACTGAAAGTAAAGATACTTCATTTTAGCTACCACATTGGCTGAAGCTTGCATGGACAGAGGCCCCAAGCCTTGGTAAACAAAACAACCTGTTCAGCATAAAGGAGTAAGAGGACAATGAAGCCTAGAAGGTGGGTGCATGCCAGCTGGGGAAGGGTTGTGGTCAGGGTAGCCCTTCTGCTAGTGGAGTTTTGGAAAGAGTTAAAACAGCCCACTCCTTTAGCAGAAATGCTGAGGAAAGGTGGCAATGGAAACATGGCCCCACCTACACCAGAGTCCATCTTCAGTTGTGGTTTAGGGGACTAACAGATGAGTGTGATTTACCCCTCTATGAATAAGCTTCCCTAATCTGCAACATGAAAAGATAATTGAAAGGATTATATTCTCAAACCAATGCATGGAGCATCAGTCATTCAGTGTCCATTAAGGTTCTTGCATAAAGTGATTGAGGTAGAGAAGAACTATTAGAAAAGTTAGGTATGAGACTCACAGTGCTGCCAAATCTCTTGGGGTTGCCACAGTCTCTCTTGACATTTATAATTTTTCTTTAAGATCCAGCTTCTATAGTCTGACAATTACATGAGACTCTTGGCTTTTATTTTTTCTTAAAATAGGGGAGCTTCTAACCTTTGTGATTGCACAGAAAAAAGCTCAAAAGATGAATCCTAAAGACAAATAAAAAAAAGAACACTATTTATTTATTTTTTAAATAGCATCATTTCACAACTAATCACATGACTCTTTAGATTTTAACTCATGATTTTTGAATGCTTGGAGCTGGCAATACTGAGCAAGGCAAAGAAAAAGGAGCTGATAATGCATGGAAACATTTTGGTCTCAGGCCTAGCCTGAAATCCATCCTGTACTGGTACTAGCCAAAAATTAATCCTATCAATGATCCAGACTACACTTACATTTATTGGCAACTTTGTTGGCAGTTGCTCAAGAGGGGCCCAATGACTAAATACGTATGGACAATGAGCTACTTGTCCTCAAGCAATTAAAACAGGGCCATTCTTCTCATGCCATAGTCACCAGGCTCCTTTTCTGGCCCTTTCCCTAGGTGGCTGCGACACCCTCCTTCTACCAACAACATCAGCT
This sequence comes from Mesoclemmys tuberculata, assembly GCA_007922155.1. NCBI lineage: Eukaryota > Metazoa > Chordata > Testudines > Chelidae > Mesoclemmys > Mesoclemmys tuberculata. The sequence continues at coordinate 10,218,788 of ML675612.1, read as the reverse complement.
ATGCCTTTTCCTTTCTCTGTTCTTCCTCCACTTTCTCCCTGGTAGCTGCTGCTTTTCTCTTTCCTACAAAGTGGTGCTTTCACTTCACTCCCTTCCTAACAGTTGCCCCCTCTGCCTATGTCATTTCCCTGTAGCTTGTTTATAACCCAAGACTCAGATTATCAGTAAAAGAATGAATCTCAGAAAGATTTAGAGTGGAAAAAAATCAGGAAAATATGTCACAGTGATGAGATCTATTAGGCTGTGAAACGTTATGAGAAAGTATGTCATCTCCACAAGGATATGGTAAAGAAAGAATGTAAAAAGAACTAAATACTTATAAACTGGAAGAGAAGACACTGCAACCTGTAGAACTCAGAAAAAAATTAACCACTTTAAGGAGGTAGCTGGTTGTTTATCCCAGATTTAAATGGGCAGATAACAGGAAAGCATGCTGGGAAAGACTCCTATAAAATGGTGACATCATACCAGGAAGTTTAATCAAGAAACATGTAGCTCTTAGGGAAAAGGTGAGGTTGAATTACCACATTTTTTGGGGTCAGGTGAAGGACATGGGTGAAAGATAACCATGAGATTATTTCCCAACTCTGACTTTTAGGCAATATACATTTGAGCTAGTTATTTCTTCTCCTTATTTTGCTCTAACATTGATATAGCAAATATCCATATCCCTTTCGTGCATCAGTGCTTTCTTTGCTTGTTGTTTACTACTATATTATCACAGATGCTCAAGGGACATAGTAGAAGCCCAAGCAACTAAGTAATTTAAAATGGAAATAGACTAACTTTAGTAGAATAAACTGTAGGGAATAATCCTGTACTGACAGAAGGTGGACTAAGTGATCTAATATTTCTTTCCCCTCTCTGGCATCTAGCGAGGATGCTACAGCCACAATGAAGAAGCACATTAGCTCACAATGTTTCTGCTATAATGATCATACTAAAGTCAAAAGTGCCATAGACATGTTTATAATAAGTGTTGATATCTGGGATGCCATCAGTAGCTTTTAGGGTTAATGCCATATTTTTATGAATCAGGAGAGGCTTCATCTCTTAGACCTATTATTACTGGCTGCTTTCAGACGTGGGAAAACAGCACTACACTGATTCACATTCAGGTTATCTTTGCACTCAGAAGAATTACAGTTTAGATTTATTAAACAAAAGTCTAAATTCTGCAGAAATGGATGAAGCCAATTGAAGAAATTTCTCAATTGGGTTTAATCCCATTTTGACTCACAACCACCCCTGCCTCTCATCCACAGAGCTGGTTAGCTGCTAAAGGGAACTGAACTATATCAGCAATGTTGGAAGGTAGAAGCTTGCTTTGCCCATGCTCTGTTTGTTCCTTCTACAGAGGTTCTTGCTCTCCTGCACTGTGAATCCAGTAACTGTCATAAGCAATTACATTAACTTGAAAAAATTAAAAGGAAAAAACAAGGTGTAGTCCTCTCCTGAATCACTAGTAAGTACCTAATGCATTCTGAGGTAAACAAATGAGATTAATGTTTCAACCTGTATTACAGCTTAAATGTTATATTTTCTCTATCTGTTTAATGAGAGAGAAATAAAAGCAAAGTGAATTAACTGAACAAGCACACAGCATTCCACTTTGTTTGACTTGGACTGCAATAGGCTCCATGCTAGGATGGAGCAGGATGACGTTCAGACTCCATTTAATTTACTTTTTATTTCAGGAGTGTGTACAAATTTCAATTTCCAGCTAAGTCACATCTTTGTTAGTTTGTTATTTGACTAAAAAGTTAAATTCATGTACGATCATCAGGTAAAAGCTGAATGCCCAAGACCTAAACCCTTGATAGGTCAGCTATAGAAAGAAATTTTGCTCTGACTGATTACAGCATGTTAAATGAACCACTGATTTTCTACACTTGGAAGTAAATACTGAGACGATATCCAGCGTGACTAAATGTCTTCTCTTAAAGGTTCCTTAGTTTACGTGTTTGCCAATGTCACTTTCAAAAGAGGAGTATTGCCAATAAAGTACATCAACTGAAGGGATTATTTTAATCTACACTTTTCTTTCATAGAAAGTTGCCTTTGTTAGTAAAAGGTTCTGAAGGATATCATGAGTTTACCATTACTAGCACTTATATCCTCTATGAGCTGGATCCAATGTCCACTGAAATAAAAGGAAAGAGCCTATAAATTGACTTCAGCAGGCACTGGATCAAGCGCCATTTCGTTTACTAAAAATTAACAATTCAGTTTAAAATAACACAATAATAATACCCAGATCTCAGTGCTTTTCACCAGTCTCTCTCAAAGTGCTTTATACAGTCAGAATCAGTCTCCTCATTCTACAAATGGAACACAGAAAGGTGAAGTGACTTGCCCAAGGTTGCTCAGCAGGCTACCAAAACTGGGCTGGCTATCACTGAGAACTTTCACCCTTAGTGCCTGAAACACAGCTGGAATCTTAGCTGACCCATGTAACTGTTTATCCTTTGCAGCAGGCCTGTGTAATCAGGACCTGAAAACCACCCTCAATCAGTATCCAGATGTCCTGTCCAATAAGAGTAATTGAAGAGATAAGGTCTTCCAGGGACTACACCAATCCAGCAGAGAGCAAGAGGGTAGAGGAAGTTCTAAGCCCCTCTTTCAAATGGACCTACCATCAACAGTAAAAATGAGGCCATTCCATTGCTGTGTATTCCTAAGGAAATGGTTTTCAGGGCTAAGCTTCACCCAGACTTTAGCTCAGCCTCTGCAGTTAAAGATTGGTTCATCCCCTGAGGCAGGAGAGGTTAGAGCCCTTCCAAAACCAACAGAGGCTTTTAAAATATTAAGTTTAATTGGATATTCTTGTTATCCATTTCAATGTCTAGTCCCTCTTAACTGCCGCTAAGCATTTGTCCTCGATACCTTGTGGCAGCAAGTTCCACAGGCCACTTGTGCGAAAAAGCATTTCCTCTACTCAGTTTTAAATATACTGCCTGTCAGTGTCATTGAATGGCCCCACTGAATGTGTATCATGGGGCAGGGTGAATAGCAGCACCCGACCCACCATTGCATACTTCTTCTTGGGGTCCTGTCCTAAGGGACACTTCACACTAAGGGAACCTTCACAGAAACGTGACTGTGCCTAACTAGGCAGAAGATCTGTTCTCAGGAACACAGTGCCATATGTACAGGCAGAAATCTGGTGTACTCCAAGAAGCAGCATGCACTGGCCTGTGATGGAGTGTAATGTACTAGTTTTCAGGAAGAAGTGGCATGTAGACCAAGCACCTTGATGGGTGGGTCTTTCCCCTGCAGTCTCATTGGATAGTAAAAGCTTTAATATGTGCAGGGAACCTCAGCTGTAGTAGAGAATTTATTTGTGGTATTGGAAGTACCAGGCAATACCCTAGGCAGCATTCTCTGGAATATTCTTGTGTTTGGGAGGTACAGCATGATCAAGAGTTCAAGGTGAGCTGCAAAGGGAAAGAAACACTTAGAAAGAAGTAAAAAGAGGCAGAAGCTAAGTGAGAGAGACTGGAAAGGGATAAAAATAAAGATTTATTGCTCATTTCTTACTTTAGTAATTCAGGTCTTGTCTCCCCTAGAGGACTATGGTAACTAGAGAACTAGTGACTTGACAAGAGAATGAAAGCCAAGCCATTGTTATGATATAATAGTTCAGCCCAACATAACATAAATCGTCTGGTACTGCCAGGAATATAACAAGTTCACCTGGGTTCCAGTCCAGTGCCCCAGCCCCAAGAGAATGCCTCGTTGCTCTTCCAACTCCCAACCCGTCTCACTATCCATCTGGTGACTGAGTAAAGCGGGGGGGGGGAAGGGGGGGCCCAGAGAGAAAAAAGTATGTGCTCATGTAATTTCATGACTAGCAGAGTGCATGCATACAAAAAAGCAGAGTTAAAATTGCAGAGACACCCATAACACTGGCATTTCCTAACTTCTGCTTGACTTTGCAATCTGAATGGTTAAAGCCATAACACTCAGTAAACAGTTATACTAATTTCAGATTTAAGAGTATTTTACAAAGATCAGAGAAGAGAAGCAGGAAATTATTCACTTTTTTTTTTTAGTGTTTTGTTTCTTACAGTTGACCTATGGTCATGATTGTTTCTTTAAAAGGAACCAAAATATAGTTATGTTAGTTCAAGGTCATCAGCACCCTAATATAATATAATAACCCAAAAGAATAATTTATTTATTCACTGCCTACTAAAAGTTTAATCATTTACTTTCTCTACAGTCTTTCCATATATCTGTCAAGCTGTTATAGTACCTTAATACTTGATAACTCCTTCTAACACTCATTTTTCAACTGTGATAACAGCTGCTTTAAGTTTCAGGGAGTTGTAGACCAACATTTTTAATTTCATGCTCCCTTGCTTGTGTGTCTTAGCTGTTTTTCCCAGTACCCGCCCTAAGTGTACTGTTTACCTACCTGCCTTGTTGAGAAATGAAGCTTATTATTTTTAATGCACCTGAAACATTAGTCAAATGGTACTCTAATTTATTTCCTGGTTCACTGTTAAAACAATATCAGTTTCATCCATTTGTAATCAATTTGGAATAAAACTGAAGTGAGGAAACATCCTTGTAATAAGCCAAGTGTTGCAGGAAAGTAGGGTCGTCGTCCCCCCCCATGAATCTATTCCTAGTTAGATTGCTCTAATTAAAAACCAAACGAACACATCTTTGTGTTTGTGCATGGTTTTCACCTCTGATTTGCTTTCCTCCAGTGCTAAAACTACTTATTAGCAAGTCTGCACATTCTGAGTGACCTCATCTCACAATGTAAGTTTCTCAGGCAACAACGTATAAAAATGGAACTGTGAGATAAAGGTTGATGTTAGATCAGCACATTTATTTATCCTAAATATATATGGAGAGGCACACAGAGGGCACATATTCAACTGTTTCTGTAAATGAAATAAAAAAGTAGTGTTATACTTTTGATGGAAAGAAATGCTGAGCTTAGCTGAAAGCTACACACTTTTCAGTAAATATTTTTCTTTTGATTTTATAAATAGTTTTGACTTGTAATCATATTTTTATTATGTGTACAGCACTGTACATAATTTTTAAAACTTGTTTGATTAAAAATTTAGCTTATGCTGTTAAACTTTTTTCAGACTTAACAAAATGCAGCACTAGTTTCCATCTCAATAGCAATTAGTTTTCTCTTCTTACACAGAATCTTGTAACCTAATTTTATAACACTGAGAAATTTCATAGTAGAGTACAAAATTTTAAATTTTTAAAAGCAGAATGTTTCTCTGAGGCCTTACTCTTTAAGGTGCTGAGCATTTGAAAAGAGCTCATCTCCTTTAGCTCCAAATGAAGAATGAAATTTCAGGGTACTTCGCTCCTTGCAGGACCAGACCATGAAGTATGTTGCACCATCTACATAGGATACTGACTGATGAATACTGCAGTACAAGTACAGCTTTGGATCCATACTATGAACCCCTTGAATAAATTATGTGCTTCTGTCTGTTATTGGCTAACTCTGTACTAATAGAAACCTTTCTGTTATGCGCTACTGGAGTGTTCAGTATGTGAGTAGATAATCTAGCCATCTCTTATCCTGTTTTCCCCTCAAGAAACCACTTACAGCAAAGGGTAGGAGAAAGGAGTGCACATAGGAGAAAAGCTTCTGATTCAAAGCCCTTTGAAGTCAGTGGAGCTGCTCATGTATTTAAATGCTTTGCAGGGTATAGGTGATGACTGGCCATGTTTTGATAATTCAATATTTTTGATAGTTTGAGATGTCAGACTTTGGTTTTGTATGTATGTAAACAAACAGAGTTTGTCCTCAATTACTGCTCAACCTTGTCATTATTAGTCAGCTGATTTCTTGGAGGTGTTGTGGCAGCAGTGGGTTTTCAGGAGAGATTTGAATGCAAATTAGGAGAGCTGGGGCTCTTCCTGAACTTGTGACTGATTTGCCATGCAACCTTGGGCAAGTCATGTAATCCCTTAGAACCACATCTGCAAAATGGCAATGCTACTACTGCGCTATCTTTGTAAAGCACTTAGAGTTCCTGGGATGCATGATATGAGAATCAGATTTGATATTAAGTATCCTACTAGATCATATGCTCATTTACGAGGATAAAGATTTGTAAGTCTGATAAGCCCAACGGATGTTTCTTTTATTTAAAGAAACAAGACCGAAGTTTAGGAGGAGAACTTACCTTCTTCAGATGCTTCATATATACGAGGGTCGTTCAAAAAGTTAAGCCTCGCCCAGAAGAAGTTGCAGAAACAAGACAGTTTTTCACAATTTTTCTATATAGTCCCCCTTGACATCAATGCACTTGGTCCAATGATGCTCAAGCACTGCAATCCCATCACGGAAGAAGGTGGCATCCTGGTCCTCCAAAAACTCCTCCACAGCACATATGACCTCATTATTGTTTCCAAAATGGCGACCACGTAGGTGGGATTTGAGTTTAGGAAACAGGTAGAAGTCAGATGGAGCTAAGTCTGGTGAGTAAGGGGGGATAGGGTAGCAATTCAAAGCCACAGTTGGCTGCTTCAGCTACTGCAACCTGAGCAGTCTACGGGCGCGTTATCCTGGAGCAAGAGCACACCTGCCCTCAGCGTTTCGACTTGATTGCTTCCTTCAGTTGTGTTAATTCTGATGCATAGTACTGTCCATTAATAATTTTTCCCTTTTCCACGTAGTCTATCATGATTATGCCTTCAGAATCCCAAAAAACAGAAGCCATCACCTTTTCAACGGACGCTGCCTGCTTGAGCTTCTTTGGGGGTGGAGAACCAGGGTGTTTCCACTGTTTGCTTTGAATCTTTGATTCAGGCTTGAAGTGATGAATCCAGGTTTCATCTTGAGTTACTAATCTGCGGTGGAAATTCTCAGGGTCAGCCTGGAAGCGAGTCAGAAGTGTCCTGGAAATGTCAACCCTTTGCAGCTTCTGCTCTGGCGTCAGCATTCTTGGGACCCATCTTGCAGACAGCTTGCTCATCCCCAAAATCTCAGTTAAAAGTGTGAACTGAACCAGAACTAATGTCTATGGACTTAGCTATCTGCTGGACAGTAAGACGTCTGTCATCCAAA
>ML675612.1:10056752-10211328 GCA_007922155.1 Mesoclemmys tuberculata | reverse complement strand
AGGTTCGAAGTGATGAACCCAGGTTTCATCTTGAGTTACTAATCTGCAGTGGAAATTCTCAGGGTCAGCCTGGAAGCGAGTCAGAAGTGTCCTGGAAATGTCAATCCTTTGCAGCTTCTGCTCTGGCGTCAGCATTCTTGGGACCCATCTTGCAGACAGCTTGCTCATCCCCAAGATCTCAGTTAAAACAGTGTGAACTGAACCAGATCTAATGCCTATGGACTTTGCTATCTGCTGGACAGTAAGACGTCTGTCATCCAAAACCATACGGTGAATGGCATCAACTTGATCATCAGTGGTTGAGGTTTTTGGACGACCTGACCGAGGGTCATCTTCTGTGCTCACCCTGCCCCGCTTGAATTCAGCAGCCCACTTCTTCACAGTTGCATAGGAAGGGGAGTCCTCAGCAAGTGTCTGTACCATGTCCTCATGGATTTCCTTGGGTGTCGCACCTTTCTTTTGCAGATACTTTATGACTGCTCGGGCCTCTGTTTTGTCCATTTTTAGATTTGTCGCACTACCCTTCACCTTTGTATGGGCCTCACCGGCACACAAATTAAAACAGAAATCTGTATTAGTTTTTCTAGTTTTATAAGTGGTAGTGTGTTACAACAACAAAAATGTTCAGCTATGGCTCTTCTTTCTGGGTGAGGCTTAGAACTTTTTGAACAACCCTCGTATATAGAGATCAAAATCTTTCTTACCTACCAGAAAGGCTATGGAGTTTATTTAGTTAAAGGACCTAATCTTACATCAACTGAAATAGGATTGGGGTCCCAATGTCTGCAGTGCTTTGAAAAAATAAAGCTCCAAAGATAGGTACAGCAGGGGCAGTCAATAGGTGGACCATGTGCTAAATCCAGACCGCCAGATACTTAAACCGCAAAATCTTTTAATTTAAATATCATTATTATTATATTATTTTCTCTAGAGTCTGGACCCTGAAAAAAAAAATTGACTACCCCTGATGTAAAGGGTTACTGCTACTTAATTGTACTGAAATTCTCCTTTTCTGGAGCACTCTTTTGAAGAGTATGAACTCTGACTCTTTTTCAACCAGTTTGTGTTTTCAGACCAGTTAGAATTGATTTGCTCAAAGGCTTTTTGCTCACATTGGGCCCAGTCTTGGTGCGTTCCTCCATCAGAACTCTTAGTGAAACTGATGGAAGTTTTGACCAAATAAGGCTGGCAGGATTCAGTGATTCATTAGTAGGAGCACATGCATGTAACTTTGCATATAAGCTATGGCATTCTACTTAAAGTAGTAATTAAAAACTTTGACAGTGGCTTTGAAGATGCTCCAGCTGAACCCCACTGGATGGGCAGGGGGAAGTCGGAAGAATGAAACTTACAGCCTCTGCCCTTGCTTTTGCTTTTCTGGAGGTTTATGGTAATTATTATATTCAGGCATGAATATCTGACCTATCACCTGCGAGTCACAAAATACAGTAACTTGCTATTTTACAAGACTTTAAAAGCCATTCTAATGGTCATCCAGAGCTTACTGATTGTGCCCAATGGCATTGATACTGCAAGGTACTGAGCAGCCTCAACTACCTGAGAAGGCAGTGGGAGTTGGGGACATTCAGCACCTCACTGAAGTGCTCGGCATCCTACAGGATTGAGCCCCACATGAATGGGGCCCCACGAGAGGTCTGATTCCTCCTGTGTTTTCTGATGAAGCTTCTCCTGTGCAAACTGAAACGGGAGCCTTGTGTTATTATGAAGGGCAGCTAATACAGATTCTCTTATCATTCAAATGGTAGAGATGGTGTCTTTGTAAGCAAGGGGGCTTTGTTTCAAGTCCTAGGAATGATGGATTCTTCCACTGTGAAGGAATGAATTACCTTCATAGACTACATTATATGAGCGTGGCCTTGTATCTTAGTATGTGCTAGGTTGTGCTATTAAGGCACAAGCTTGTGCTAGTGGCATTGTGCCATACTAGAGGAACAACTCCTCCCAGAGCTCCTCAGCATGTAGGGAGAATGTTCCTGTAACAAGGTGGAACAGATTCTTCTGTGGCTGGCCAGCTCTGTGGGTTGATGGGAATGGTATCATGGCTATAGCTGTGCTCAGTTTGGTATGCATGCACACCCAGAAAACAGTGCTTGGACTACAACTCGGGCTAAATCACATGCAGCTTTGCATGCCCCTTCAGCATTCTCACGCTCCTCTTATTAATTTGAGGAAAAGGCCAACCGCACTGTGGTCCTAAATGTGTAAACCATTTCTCTTTTTGTACAATTCCTCTTTCCTCATTCAATTATTTTCATCATCTTGTCTGTCCAAGGTGGAGCATTAATGGTCTTTCCATTTCCGTTTTGACTCAGCCCCAGCTGTGAAAGTAAGGTCCTTGTTTTTTCCCATGGAGTTGCTGTCTTAATGTCCATGGGGACTTTTTCTTAGTTGGCTGTAACTATCCCACAATGGCTTCTATAGATTTACAGCAATAAAAGGCAAACAATGTTTACTAAACATTAATAAAATGCATGCCAGAAAGAAACTCGAGAGGACATCAAAAGAAAGGGCCCCTGCTTATTTATTGATTAACAATAGTTCTGCAGACTTTTAAAGTAATCGGCTAGCACTCCCTGATTAGAGTTCCCACAGTGCCTGACCTTTCTTCTTTCAAAATGCAGCTGCTTAGTAACAGGGCTGTAATATGTTTTCCTCTTTATTTTGCAGCTTTTTCTCTGGCATTCTTTCACTGCTTAACTGAGCCTGCCTGTCTCCCTCACCCATGGTTTACAACATGTAGTGAACTTTCTTTGTCACAGAATCTCTCCAGTTTCTCAGCAGCTTTTGTCTTGACATTATGGTCATTTGGTACCTCTGTTAAATACTTTGAGGGATTTTAGCACCCACAGTAGATTAAGACTTAAGTTGTGCTACCAGCTGCTCTATCTTTATTTCACTTTGGTCTAAAGCTTGTTCCAGTTGCTTTATCTTTTCATACTACAGTGAAACTTGAGTAGACAACTCCAGAATCAAACAAAGCCTACAGACGCCCTCTCCCCCTGGTGTGAGATCTCTAAAGAACGCTCTAGATGTTCTTCTAAAATAAGCAGAAAAGAAAAAAAAAAAGAAAAGAAAAGGATCTTTTCAATTTTAATTTGACTTGGCATTGCTGAGAAGTTTCTTTTATATCAATTCACCACATTTCTACATTCTTAAAAAAGGTGAAAAATGGGTTAGTTACAGCTGACTGACAGTTGAAGAATCTTCCTGGCACATTGCTGCAGTTAAACTTACACCAGATGCCTTTGCAAAACTATTTCTAGTGAAGTTTATTTGAATTCTTTACCACTGAATGTTTTGGCAGTGAGTTTTATGAAGACATCACCACCATTATTGCACACCCCTAATACCCAGAATGATGCTGAAAAGAAGGCATTTGTAATGGTGCTCTAACAATCCCTAATGTGTACAGTAGAATGAAATTTGATCATTCTATGATTTTTTTAATTTCTCTAATGGACATAAAGGGGGAGACTTGCAAAGGCACAAATTGGAATGAAGCACCTTTTCATATAGAATGTCCATAAATTATACACTTGATAAATACATTAATATATAGTTAAATATACTGGTTTATAAGCTACTGTACTATTGCATAATGTAATTTATAAAACGAGGTTTGTTTTTGTTTTGTAAAATTATAATGGCTGTTCGATAAAAATACTGTATTTGTAGATTGGTAGGATGGCTATATGCTTTGCCATTTGTGGGAGAACTTGTATGTGGAAAGATTCCAGTTGAGCCAGGTCAATGCATGTCAATGTATACATACATAACATTATGTTTCTCTTTCAAAAGGGTTTCTGGTTTTGAAAGAAGAATATGTGTTTTTGACAAGTCAAGGCTGTGATACTGTGGTGAAATCTAGATTTACTTTGTACATGGTAAGTTTAAGCACCAACATTTTCAAACTTGGGTGCCTAAAGTTAAGCTTCTGAGGCTGGGTCTACACTGACAGCAGCAAATTTGCCACCATCATATCAATTGCTCTGGATCGACTGAGTGGTCTGTGTAGACCCGTTCAGTCAATCCAGCAATCGATGCAGGAAAGACACCTGGGGAAAGTGGCTCAGCGCAGTGTGGACGGCATGTGGAGCAGACGCAGTGAAGTCAATGGGAGATATGCAAGTGATTTACATCACTTGCGTATCTCCTGTCGACTGCCGCCGAATCCGGAAGGTAAGTGTAGACTGGGCCTAAGTAAATGTATCTTGAAAACTTCCCATTCTCACTGACTTCAGTGGGATTTGTAGATACTCCACAGCTCTGCAAGAAAAAAAAAACAGGCCTTTACTTAGGTGCCTTAATATGGATCTGAATTTCAAGCCTAATCTTAAAAGTTTTGGCCACTGTCATTTTCTTATGTAGGAAATTTAAAACAGACTAGCTCCTTGACTATTCATTTCCTTGCTCTTAAGTGCTTGAATATCATCATAAGTGATATGATAATCTACTTGCCTATCACCACTTAGGGCCAGATTTTAAGGGTATTTAGGCATTTAAATTAATGTTATTTAAGCACTTAGGTGCTTTTGTAAATGCCATAGGTGCCTAAGTAGCTTTAAAAATCTGGCAGTGAGAGAACATAACTAGTTTTTGAAACAAAGCTGTATGTTTTCAGAATTTCTGAAGTTTGTATTTACTTATTTATTTTAAAAAACAACCTTTTGGGGGGGAGGGAGAAGTGGTTAGGAAGTGAGGTAAATTAAGAAATATTTTTTAGCCCTTTATGGCAATGTTGCACTGGTGTCTGGGCACGTAGAAGCTATAAGGCTACTGCCCTGGTAGCACCTTTTATAGCTTGTAACTCCCATTGACATCAATGGGAGCAGGAATGATCCCAAAATGATTAAAGCTTAATATCTTGTCCTAATCATAGATTTTCCCCAATCTTCAATTATAGTGGGCACCCAAATATTCCAGGAAATTTAAATATATGAACAATTTAAGGGGATAGTAACCAACTATCTTGAGCTAGAAGGAGTCAAAGAAATGTAAGATTTTTTTTAAAGTGACTTATAACTCAGTTTCTTTCTGCAACGTCTAAAGAAAACTCATAAGTCTCCTTTGCCTTCAGAATATGTCTGGCAGTTTTCAGACTAAGTTAACTTTCTAAACCAAAGTTATAGTGCAGCAAATATAAGGCTGCATAATGGAAGCTGGATGCAACCTAAACTATGGAGAGACAATATTATGGAGGTGGTGAGACTGTGGACCTCCAACACCAATATTTTTATCCTTTTATAGATACAGTCCTCCTAGTTGTGCGGAACATTCATGACATAGTATGACAGTCACTGATTGTTCAATATGAAAAGGAAAGAGAAAAATCTTTTAATGAGCGGTGGCAGTTTAATAATTCCTGAGCCTGTGATCTTTTCCCTGTTTTTGAAGCCAATTAGTATATAATTCTTCTGGTTATTTGTTTTCGTATAGCAAAAGTGCCTAGGAGTCTTAGTCATAGGCCAGGAACTCATTATGCCAAGCATCACACAAACAGAGCAAAAAGGCAGTCCCTGCCCCAAAGAGCTTACAATCTAAGTGAACAGAATGAATGGAACTCTCCCTGATGATGTGATTGAATCAATGCTTAACTCCACAAGAGTATCCCAGAAACATTGTTTTCTAAGCAGGACTGGTCTAGCTCTCTTTCAAGGTGGTGGGGAAGATAGGAGGAAGGAGTCCTTCCTGTGAGCCATGGAGTAATTGATGAGTCATTCTCTAAAAAACATTTCTAAAATAGTCCTTCATTATAACTCAGAAGGCTACTTCTGCTGATAGTTTACATCTCTTCTCTGCACCTTGCCCCTGCCCTGAACTCTGCCACGCAGAGAGCCTTGCAAAGCTAATACTTATGTGACTCAAACGGTCACATATCCCTGCACAGCCCAACCAGATTAGTCTGTCTTATGTACTAGAAGCACACCAATACTGTTGAAAGGGGGAGTTCTGCAGCTGCAAATACATGGGCTGAATTTGTCATTAAATAATAATGTAACTTCCTACAACACACAGTTTTTCTGCAGAAAAACCAATGATCTTGAAGCATGACCCTTGCACATCTACTATTGGTGAGATGGTCGTGTATGATGTTTCATAATAGCTACTGAGGGTATTAGGCAAGGTCTTGTTTAATCTTTCATCACAGCTTTCTTGATAAGAGAGATGTCAGCACATGCAACGGTCATTCTCATTTCTTGTACCAAACTCCTGCCCAACCCCACAACTTCCATACCAAATTCATAATAAGCACATGAAATTTGCAGTTCTAGAGGCTGCCTGAAATAAATTACTTCAACTACACATCTCACCTTCTTAAAATGAGATTAGCCCTTGAGGCTCAGTCTGCCTGCTGTTTTCTTTTGAAAAAGTTACTTATTTCCATGGTGCAAAATTACTAGTTTGACGGCATTAAGCTATTCTGCAGATCACACTGTGAGTCCCATAACAATATGCTATTTGCTAGGTAACTACACTGAAGTGTATTTGAGTGCATTACTCATAAGAGTACACAAAATACTTTCCATAGTACAGCCTTATAAAAGCAACAGTCTGGTCCAAACATTGTAAGGGTCTCAGTGGGGCTTTTATCTGTGCAAGCACTTGCAGATAAATCTTTTGAACACTAACATCCACATGTACAAAACCCATTTGTCCAAATGGGCACATGCATACGTGTAGATGTTAGTGAGTCTGCGGGTATTTGCATGCTACAAGTTGCAAATGGGAGGCACTCTTTCAAAGCACACCCTGCATTTTTACTTGATTCTTCAGTCAGTCTGTTGCTTAATCAGTTTATTTCTATAAATGAAGCTCCTGATTACTTAAAAATCAGGATCACATCTTACAAAATATTTCAAGTTTTACAAACTATTCAATAATCAATATCTTAATATACATACAGTGACATCAAGGGTATCTGAAGGTCTGAAGCAAGGCCATATTGTCTAAAAATCCAACTAATTTTAATGTATCCTGAAATCTGGAAACAAGCAGCACCAGCTACCAAAACACTGTTTCACTCCTATTGCCCCAGCCTCTCCCTCAAACCACATTCATCTACAATCCAGCTAATGGCCCATTACAATACCTTTTAATATATACAGTACTTATACTTACTTTATCACATGGGTATTGAAATATCTCCACAATATTTATATATACATACACACATTATTTCTTCTCTAATCCTTCATGTGAACAGCCTCAGTGTTATACTCTTCATGGGAAATAATCCCTCCAAACAAGAGATGCATCAATAAGCACAGATCTGAACCACTTTTGACATCAGCTCATGTAGCCATGCAAAATGAAAACTGCATCAGAATGGGACATGCTTTCTAATGCCTACATCTAATTAGAAAGTGTTTTTCATTATATGAAGTATTTTAGAGAACAAAAATACATAATTAACAATGCAACAAGAAGGATTCTTTTGAAATTCTGTTAATGTAGCCTGAGATGCATCATTCAGTACAGCATGTGAGTGTTACATTGTGATCTGGAGGCACCAAACCAGGGCTCAAGTGGACTGTCAAAGAAAAAGGATTACAAAGTCTAGAGACCTCTATTGAGAAAAACCACACTCACAGACTGAAAAGTTCAATTCCAAGAACTGCAGCATTTCAGCAGATAACTCCTGTTACAGAGACACAGGAAGGCAGGCATCCGTATTCCAGTACATCCAAGACTTAAAACTAGAATAAACCCAGGGTCTTTAATTATGATGAGTCTAGTGACTAGAATCACACTAGTGCAAAGTTGAGAAAAAAAGTGCGGTGAAGCAGGCCTCTGGCTACACTATAACTTCATTTGTGCTCAGGCAACATTTAACTCCTTACAGATACAGCACAGTTCCACCACTAATGTAGATAGGATATTAATTATGTCCCTGAACTCTGCTAAAGCCTTGGACACATCCAAGTCTTTAGCAAAGTTCAGGAGAATATTTAACACATGGTTAGATCCCGTCTGCATTACAAAGTGGAACAATGTTCTCTTTGGATATGATATGCTTTGGAGAGACAGTTAAAACATAGCATCTCAAACACTCCAGAATAAGAATCATTTTTAAGTGGAGATATCACTACAGTTACTGGGTACCACATTGTGGTTGAAACTGTAGTGTTTGAGGTCAAAGATTGACACTACCACCCTGAATTTTGCCTATATGACACAAGCATAGGGCATGTGCTCAGAAGAGCTCTTCCTATTATGCAAGCTACATTTTTGTTGCTGTTATTTCATGCTATCTTCAAGAGTGGCCCCATGTAAACATGTGTATATGAGGACATTTTGAGCTTGGAGCACAAAAATGTGAACACTGTCCTGGTTCAGAATTCTTTTTGCAAAGCTCTATAGCGAAACTGCATTAATTTTAAATAATGTAATTTCACTTGCATATTAGTATATTTCATATTTCATTAGCACTCTTGTTTAAAGAATAACAAAGTTTATGGTTCATAATAAGGACTTTCCTTTTGTCACACCTTCTGAAACTCCTTTGAATTCAATGGAGTTAGCATGGGGTATAAATTTAGGAAATTTGAGCCCAATTTTCTCCTTTGTTGTGGCCCCTTATACAGCTCATGGGGCAGAAAGGAGCAGAAAGTTGGTATAAGTCACAGTGGGGGAAAATATTCTACACAAGAGGTGATTCCCAGTCAGTGTAGAGCTGCCAGAAAAGCTCATACTGGGGGCTGGAAGAAAGGGCCCATATAAAGGGGCATGGAAGGGCTATGGTAGCAAAAGTAATTGAAAACAGGAGTTGTAACAGGAAGGGGTTTGATCAGAGGAACAGAAAATCCCACTGGAATATATCTGGACTCTGGTACTTGTCGAGGATGCAATTAGTCCATGTCATTTTCAGAAAGTACCATCAAACAGCTTTACCATGAATGACAGGTCCTGTGCATTTTTCAAGTTCTCCGGGTAGCCATTTCATGCCACAACTGTAGTTGCTAGTTCACACTAAGTTTCCTACTTGAGAAGAACAATGATGAATCTCATTTTGTTGATCAATTTGTATAGCTTGGGATTTGACTTCATGTAAGGCAACATCAAGATGTAGCAGGTCCAAAGATGTATGCAAACATTGCTTTGTCAAAAAAAGAGTTGCAGGTGACTCCTGGGTAGTAGGAAGTATTGTGTTCCTGTAGACAAGCAAGAAATTATCCAAATTCTGCTGAGGACTCAAAATAGACTTGTTAGCTCTTAAGGCATGCTTAATTGTCTGTAGAAAGCATTCCACTAGTACATATGTAGGAGGATGGTATGGAGCAGAACATAAGTAATGAATTTAATTTGAAGCTAGGAACCTCTAAATTTTTTGGTAGACCAAATTGGCTAAACAAATTATGAAGAAGTCCAATGGTCTTGGTAGCTGTAGTGGAAGTCATTCTGAAAACTTCCAGCCATTTTGTACGGCCATCCATAATGACCAAAAACATACAACTTGCTACTGGCCCAACAAGATCCATGTGTATACATGTCCAAGGAGTCTATACCACGATCAAGGGCATGAACAAAGTGAGCCAGGATCATGCCCTGACATTGGTACTCTAACTCAAGTCACCATTGGGACCTTCACATTCCCTAGGGTAACTATGGCAGTAATTTGCTAATTTGGATATTCACAGCAGCAGGCATGGACCCAATAGGCAATTGTCCCTTAACCATGTCACTTCATTCCTCCCGCCCCTCCCCCCCCCCCATCTGCTCACAGTTTGGTATCAGTGGTCATCTGAGGTGCACTTGGGCAGCTCCTGTTTCCAGTCCCTTGAGAAGTGCTGCTTGGTCCTCCTCTGAGGTCCCACCACCAGGCCCAGCAAGGGTAGGAGGGGCCTCACCAGAGTTCACTGAGCTCTGCTGCTGTGCTCTGCAGTTCAGCAAAGAGCACTCTCTACATGGTCTCCACATTATGTACAAATCCTTATGCGTGAAATCCTGGCCTCAGGGTTGAAGTTAATGGGAGTTTTGTCCTACATGCCTCTTTCTGTCTTTCACTCTCTTTGAGCCTGATCTGGTGAGTAGCTTAATGTTCTCAGTTCCCACTAACTTCAGGTGAGAAAAGACAACTCAGCACTTTGCACGATCAGGCTGTAGATCTATAGTCAATGTATACAACACAGAACAGTATCATATACTGCAATTAAGAAAACCAAGATACTGCACTGTCAAGCAACATAGAATATGCACATCTCTTACTGCCAGTAGCACTGTTTACATCAGGGCTGTAACTGATAAAGGCCAAATCTAAAGTGTTGAGCACCCATAAATCCCAGTTAAAAAAGAACCCAAAGAAATTCCAGGCACTGACTACTTTTCAACATTTATCCCAATGGCCTAATCCAGCACCCATTGAAATCAGTGAAAAAGATCCCCAGTGCCTTCAATATGAGTTAGAACAGGCCTCAAGAAAGCATATAGGAGTTGTATATTGATGTATATCTCATCTTAATAATAAGTTTCCAGAACAGCCTGAGGTCTATATAACCAGTTATTAAACAATAACCATGGAAGCTAAATTAGATCAATGGCTACAACTCATGTACTATTTATTCCTAAGGAAAAGGAAGAAATTGGAGGATTATTCAGTTCCTACAAATCAAAACTAAAATGATGGCTGTGTTACAAGAGGTGGACTTGATATAACCACAGCTATTTTGTGCACTCAGACATCATTAGTTGAAAGCTAGAACACCATGTAGTCAAGAATAATTTGGCCTTTGCCTAAGCAGACAAAACAGCTGCAGTATTGCTAATAAGGAGAGATAATGTGACAGATTCATGAGAATGGAAGGGAGTGTGGATAGCTGACCTTGGATCTGGGAGTCTATGATTAGAAGTTCCTGGCTGGGTGTTGTTTTGCTGATAAGAAAGATTGAGTTTTTTTGCTGATGCTAAGGAAATTGCTAGCCCCTAGGGATTATTACAAATTATGTGCTTTGTTTGAGTAACCTATAGAAAGATTAGTGATAGTGTGCAATTAGGAGAAGTTTGAAGAGGATTTAGAAGAGATAGAAGATGGTCTTCCAACTCCCCAGTGGCTAGGACAAAGGCTGGCCATTGGAAACCTGATGCTCACCACTTGACACCATCTCAGACTTTGGGTAACTATATCTGGGGGTGCTCCAGACTATGCTATTTTAGATGTGTGCTTTGGTCTCAAATAAAAATTTGAGTGTGTCAGAACACTGTTGTGTGTACTAATCATTTATCAGACAGAGGACTTGTGTCTGAATTGATTTGTTTCCTTACACTGCCTGGAAAACAAAGATTAATTACCATAGTTTTGGATTCAGAAAAGCCTGGGTAACAGCTGCTTCTCCTATAAACCAATCTACTGGTCATGCAAGTCTACCTTCCACCAAGTACCTAAACCAAGGTCGAGAGATCAGCTAGCATACAACATGTTGGATCACCAGTATCATGTAAAGTAAATTTCCCCCAGAGTAAAAAATAAAAATCATGCACCATACATCCCAAAGGTTTCCTTGTTTTATGTATACTTGCTGTCAGAGGTATGACATAACTATGATCCACTAAAGCAAAGAATCATGACAGAAATGCCAGAGAGGCACACAGACAAAACCACCACCAAAAGGTGGGGGCGGAGGGAAGGGGGAAAAAGAGACCTTTCTGAGAGAGTCACAATAATATAACTATTGACTTCATTGGGGGGAGGGGGGAGAGGAGAAAGAGTTACAAGCAGTGTAACTCTGTGCACAGTAGCAGTGTATACTGTAACTGAAATAGCGTAAGAGTTTAATAAACTGTGACCAGGCTCCTCAAGCAGTCTTCCAGAACTGAGAGTCCTGCAGCTCAAGTATTTCCATAACAGGACTCAGCCTCAGAGAAATGCTCCCCTTTTTCATGGATCCTCCATCTCAGAGTTCAGATACTGTTAATTTGGCCTTAACACGTTTTTCTGATTAATCTAGTTACTAACCAATGTAAGACTGTGCTCCAAAACAAGCTCTTAGCCATGCTGGTATAGGAATGTGAATGCATAATCTAAGCCTAACTCCTGTGGTTGTCCACCAGCTCACTTGGCAGTCAGGAAATAAAGAAATTCTGGACTTGCTAAATGTAAGAACTCCTTTCTGCCTTGTGGCCTGAAGCAACGTACTCCTTGTTCTAAGTGAACTGAAGGTTTTGAGAACTGTCCAGCCTGCAGGCATTTCAGCTTACTACCTCTGGAGAAGCTGCAGGCAGATTCCAGTTTAACAGACCTATTGTTATTCTCTAACCATAGGGATCCCAGCAGCTTTTAAAAAATAATATTTGAACATTTATATAGCAACTTTAATCAATATATTTTTAAAACCTTGAACAAACAGCACCATTGAAATGCAGCTACTTCTGAGGTCAGCAGCAGTGCCCAACCCAACAGCAGGGGAGGGAAAATTTTGGCAAAGGTACTAGGGCAAATCCCTTCTCTTATGATAAGTGCCATGCTATCTTTAACAGGCAAGCTGAGCAGGCATAATCTTGATTTTTAAGGTTGCACTTAATGGCTCTATACACACAGTAAATTAGGCCAGATCCTGGGCTGCCTTATTGTTCCCCTGGCACACAGCTGCCTTAAAACTGGTACAAACCACCACCAGAAATAACTGGATGGAGTAAGATTACCATAATAGCTCTTACACCATAATTTCTTCCTGGGAAAGTGGACATGGCCAGGATATCCCTGCCACCCAGGAAGCCATGGTTGCTGTATAGGCCTCTTACAGCAATAGGCAGCTGGTGCAACTTAGAATGCCTTTGGGCAGCTTTAAATTGTGTTAGGGCATTGGACTGGCACAGACTGGTCCAGGGCAAGGGGAATACAAAGGGAGAATGAAGCCACCTTCATGTATCCTCCAACCCCATCCCCACCCAAAGCTGCACCAAATACTCCTCGGATGCAACTCAAGATCTGAATTTACCTACTTCAGATGAACAAACACTTGAGTCAGTCCTGCTGGGATTTAAACCTGATACCCCATGCTGCCCAGATAATGCAAACCAGGGTTAACCTGAGGTCATATGGGATCCTTGGTGATCATTAAAACCATCCACAAAACTGAAAAATTCTACCACTGTAAATCCTGTATTTTAGGGGCCTCTGGAAAATAAAAGCTCCCTGCACCTGCAAGCCAGCCCTGCTCCATACTGTTAGGGAAGTTTATCCTCTGATTATTTTCCATGCCATCGAATAGAGTGTGAGCTGATCGGAGAAAGCACAGCAAACTACAGTATCTTCTTTCTCAAGCCGGACTGACATTTCCGATTCATGACCAAAACTGTCACTGTAAAAGGTTCCAGTGTCTGACTGATCACTTGGCTGCTGAACATAATTAATTCTTCAACTCTTTGTAGACCTTCCATCAGCTGTAGGGCCTTTAAGGGACACTCTGTGAGAGCACAGAATGCTGTGAACTGGTCTTATACAGCACATAAGACAATTTTATCTCACTTGAACATTTACTGGATGCAATGTTGGTGTAGCCATGTTGGTCCCAGGATATCAGAGAGACAAGGTGGGTGAGGTAATATATTTTATTGGACCAACTTCTGTTGGTGAGAGACATGCTTTCAAGTTTACAGAGAGCTGAAGAAGAGCTCTGTAAAACTTCACATCTACAGTGAAGCAGTCACCCAGAAAGACTTATACAAACTGGGCAAGTGGATAAGGAGAGACTATGTGAGAGAATTAATGAGCTAAACATTCAGAATAGTGTGCACAAAATTATAACACAATATGCGTGCATCACAGGGTTCACTCACCAGAGCGGTGCCTCCTGGTTGCCATCTCAGGGATTAGTTCTCCTCCTGGTGGTGCCTCTCCTATAGTCATGTACACCTACAGACCCATCTCAGTCCAAGTACTGCAGCATCCTCTTCCTGACTCAGTCTTCCAGCTATGTCACTGACTGGGGGTGGGTGGGAGTGGGGAAGGGAGCAGTATCTTCCAGTCCAGCCACTTCCCCAGGAGTGAGTGGGGGGAACCCAGGCCCATCCACTACTCTGGGTCCCAGCCCAGAGACTCTGTAGCTAGCAGCCTCATGCTGCTTCTCAACTTCTCCACCAGTGCTGCTTCAATTCTCTCATCCACTTCCCTGCAGCCCCAGCATCTTCTGCACCCTCTTCTCAGCCAGCTAGGAGCTCCTTCTAGTTCCCCCAGTCCCAGCTAGCAGTTGCCCTGTCCAAGGTGCTACCTTCCTACAGCCCTCTAGGTACCCAGCCCTCTCTCTTAGGCTCCATGCAGCAACTGACAGTGCTTTGCCCTGCAGCTCCCTTTTATGTGAGCTTGCTGAGCCCTGATTGGTTGCTCTATGCAGCCTCTCACAGATTAGCTGCCCCCTGCCCAGCCTGTCTAGGCTGCTTTTAACTCCTTCCTTGCCAGCGTGGGGTAAATACCTCATCACAGTGTGCACATTAATGCATGCCCAATTTGTACCTGTAATTACTATGACTATGTATGGGTCAGTGACAATAATATAGTATATTTTCATTCATAAATGAGTACAAAATCATGATAATTACATTATCAAATTAGCCCTACAAATATGCTTGAAGTGCGCAGAGTCTTGAAAACGTCTCATGTACAGACACTAGAGTCTGTATAGTTAAGGTTATAAGCTAGCGTCCCATTCTTTAAGATAACAGATTCGGTTCTCTATTGCTCCAACTCAGAACAAAATGAATCCCTGGGGGATTTAAGTCCAAGTAGCAGAATATGTTGAGGCAAGCAGCTCTGAAGTCACAGCAAACTATTGTAAAAGTTGCTGTTTTTGATAGATTGTTTTCAAACCGTAATGCACCAAAACAGTAGGGGGCCTGATTTTCCTCTCACGCCAGTTTTACATGGGTAAAACTCCACTAATTCCTGATTTACCCAAATATAAGAAAGAGGAGACTCAATCTCCAAGCATCAACAGTGTATGTTTTCAAGTAAGAAAATGGATACTTGGGTGTGAGGAACTGTACATGAACCATTTTTTGAGAAAAGAGGATATATTATGCATAACTATTGTACCCCTGAATTGTTCCCACCCTTCAAGTTAATATAAGCAGGATCCTTAAATTCTTTTAAAATCAAGCTTACAAAAACTAAATCACCACAACATATGTAAAAGCAGAATTCTATGTCTTTCATGTTCTATGGAAAGAATCCCATTGACTTAGAGCCTCTCATGCAAGCCAAAAGTGCATGTTTCCAAAGGGCTATAATTTGGCAGAACAGGACAGTTCTTTTGTCTATGGAGTCATGTGAAATGTTGTGACTTGGATGTACCAGTAATAGTGAAATATACCTCTCTTACTCCTATTGCATGAGCCAACCCCACATCAGTGATATAGTCATGATAATAACATGGAGGTATTCCCTATAATTTCTCAGTGTTCTAACATATAATTTGGTCAGTTCCTGATGGCAGTTTAGGGCCAGATTCTGCCTCCCTGCACATGCTTAATTTCAGTGGGACTACTCACAGGCTTTGTCTTCACTGACAGTGGCAAATTCGGTGCCGTCAGATCAATTTCTCTGGATCAACTGAGTGGACAGTGAAGACCTGCTCAGTTGATCCAGAAATTGATATATTAAAATCACCTTCTCAAGTGGCGTAGCGCTGCATCGATGGAACGCAGTTCCCGTCGGAGCAGCGCATTGAGGATGGAGCGCAGGAACAGAAGCAGAGAAGTCGATGGAAGTTACGCAAGTTTTTTATGTAGCTTATGTAACTCCCATCAACTGCCGCCAAATCTCCAAGGTAAGTGTAGACAGGGCCACAGGCTAAACAACTACTGAGTGAGAATATTGTGGCAAAATTTGGCCATTAATGATTATTCTAGTTTATATCAGAAGTACATAGGCTATATCTCAAGGTTTCCATTTCTTATCAGCTCAAATGGCTGCACAGTACACTTAATTAAACCATTATTAGCTATATTCTAAGTATATCTTTAACACAGTTGGCAACACCAGATTGGCCTGTGCTGGCGACCAGTGCATCCTCCGACATAAATTAGAGCAGTCTCCCTGGACCCACTTGTGGGATTCTGTAAATACTAAGAGCATGTCTCTGCTGCTCCCAATCTGATTTTACATAGGACTTAGATTGCCCCTACATTGGATGAATTCTTCGTAACTCACTGAGGCCCCTTCATGGTCCTTGTACACAGCCAGAGTGACATGTGGGGGCCAGAAGCTAGGTCTTAATTTAGTGAGTGCTCCTGCAGTCTTCAGCCTTGCAAATATTCTATTAAAATCTTGAAGTTTAAGATTTTGATTAGGGCTTTCTTTTTGGCAGGATTGCAGGATCAGGGCCCTAATGGCAAATACAGAATGAACAATCAATGGAAATTCTTCAAGAGAAGCTATTACTGCATTGGAAAATTTTGGAAAAAACTATTCCGTTCTGAAACAATTCTACTTCTGTATTGTATATTTCCTCTATTTTTCTTCTAATTATCTATTACTAAAGATATTTTTAAGAAAACAGACTCTTTGTTTAAGGATTCAGCTGCCCTTTCTACTTATTACCCACCTGAAATCTGAATCCTTTGTTTGTGACAGGACTGTAGGGCTGCTGTAGAAATTATTATGTTGCCAAAAAGCAGAGGACTATGACTACAGGTAGAGAATAAACAGAAGAAGCAGAAGATCTCTTGAGAAACAAAGATCCTCTTTTCTTTCAAATATTTTCATTAATAATGAAGGAAGGAAGGAAAATACATATTTTTCTGCGGAGCAGCTGCTCATTTAATCAGGCTTTTGGCAGGAGGAAGTGTGAAAGGCCCTATCACTCTGAGAAAAAGGTTTTTAAACAAGCCTAGGCAGTTTGCTTTTATGATCCGTTTGCACTTCTTGATCATTTTTATTCTTTGCCGTCTACAAGCCCCTAGCATCAGGAACTGTCACAGATTGCCATTTGCTGCACAACATTTTTAAATGACCTCCAAAAGATTTTGTCACACCCACAATATGCCTAGTAGCAGTATTGCCAATCCCCAACATTAAAAAAGCATGTTGTATTTTTTTTTAAAAACACCACATTTTGCAATCTTTTGGTTTGGCTTCTGAGCTTTTACAACACACTTGGATGATGTTTTCAAACTTTTCTCCACTGGCATGAGGTCTAGATACTAATTTTATTTTTTAAAGGAAAATGAGATTCTCATGTAATCATTTGACTTCAGGAGCTGCATCTTTTAAGGAAAACTCAAATATGAGACTCATGATTTTATCATGAGAGTTAGCAATGCTAGCACATAAATATAGTTTTTCAAATAATTATGTATCATATTGTGTAAATTACAAACCAGCAAATTTTGGAAACAAAGCAGAGAGTCAGACCAATCCAAGGAGAGTAATTGGAGGGAATGGACTTCATGAGGGCCAATTGATCTCCAAACATCTCACCACACTAATTAAGTGTGCAGGCTGCATCTTCCCAGCTCTTCTAGTTGGTGCGGAAGACACAGTCCTACCTTCTCCTTTGGAGAGGATTGCACCCTGGCTGGTTCACAGGGGAACAGTTCCTTTGCTCTGTTGAATGTCAGAATTGAGCATATACCTGGCCCTTGTAGGAAGCCCAGGAACAGGAAGGGTCAGGGACAGAGAAAGCTTCTTGGACCGTTCCTCTTGTACCTTTGTGCCAGAGAATCAGGGAGACTAAATACTGAAACAGTGTTCTAACACTGTACCCTTGTGCAAACAGATTAAAGAAAACTTCATAAGCACAGTTTGAGGATGAGTGAGAAACATTTTTACTTTCATATCATGATCAGATTCTCATCACAGAAGTGGTGTATACCACCTATCATTTGTGTACATTACCTAGCTAACAAATAAAGGTTTGAACAGTAGATCTGTAAATCTGTAAAAATACGCTTGTTTATTGTCTTTCATTGCTCCATCTCACATATGTTCAGTTTAAATATAGATGTTATTTTTGAGGTTTTGGCAAAAATATTGAAAAGAAAAATATTTGAATTCTGAAATGCTGCCATGATGTTTTGTAGGATGTGTAGATCAAGTGTCAAATGCTTCAATTCTCCACTTGAGAATGGGCTCTCTGGTTGGACTACATCTCCTATGATGCAACATGGTCCTCCCTCTTGGTGACAGGAGCTGGTTCATCATGGCAGTTATGTGGTCACAGTGCATCATGAGAGATGAAGTCAAGCTGGGAAGCTCTGCACATTAAGAAGAATGGGAGCATGAGTACAACTTCTATGAGGCACTGTGCTGGCATTTCAGAATCAGAAATTTTTTCAGTTTGATATGGCAATATTCCTCATAATGCAGACACTTCTTTCAAAAATATAATGTAATTGAAAATCTAATTTGCTATTGAGAAAAACAGTTACAACTGAAATATTTCAACCAGATGTAGTAACTGGTTTTGGCACTAAAGTAAATAGAAATGAATCATTACACGTAAGGAGCAGTTCAGTTGAGAAAGAAGCTGCATTTTTACAATTTTCGTAGTAGTAATACATTTCAAATTATAAAGGTTAAAGACAATGCTGGTACTCTAGGTTTTTGAAAGAACAACTCACAGTGTTATTTTTACTGGGAACATAGCACAAAAAATTCAGTCTCAACATGTTTTTTGTGGTATTTTCTCAAGATAAATATTCTTTCTACTAATATGTGACATGAAGAAAAAAACAATAAAAATTCATTTTTCTAATACATGCACAGATCTAGGAAAAGGAGAACATTGATGATGTTCATTACATTCAGGAGGATTGATCAAATAAAGCAGGGGAGAGGATGATGGCATCAAATAATGTTGAGTTGTTCTATCCCCTTTGAAGGCTTATTCTCCAATTTAGTTGGAAACCTTCTATTATTCCACATGACTATAGCATCCAGTCACTAATAAACCTGTGCATGCATTACTGACACTTCAGATAAAAATCTGAAAGTAGAGACAAATAATGCATTAAGTATGCTCCCTGGAATGCAGACTGCTGCTTCTAAAAACAGAATATAACAAAGATTATTTTAGATTAATGGAAAGTTTGCTTGACTTTTACAGTATTTTGCAAAATGAAAAAGGTGAAAACTCCTTAAATTCCAGTTGATTATGATAGCCCCAATAAACCCCAATCAGGGATTAGGATCACACTGCGCTAGGCACTATATAAACAAGCAACAATTCCAGACCTACATGCTCATAATCTAGGATTATGACAAGAGCAAACAGGCACATAAAGAACAAATGGGGTCGTACTGGGTGGGAGATAAGATAAAAGGAAAGATGGGCAATTATTTTTCTCTCGCTAGTACATGGGAAACACTGCACTTCCTATTTACCACACATGGTATGAAGAGGGGACAAAATCAACATAATACAGAAAAATGATATCCTGTATAATAGTTTGACCGAGATTATCTGAATCAAAATCTTCCATAAACTGTGTCAATACACTGCTGAAAACCTTTGCTGCAAGCTGGCTATTTTTTGAAGCAGAACTAAAGGCTATTCACAGCTGTCTATACTCTATTACAGAAATGCAGATTAAGGCATGTTTGAAAGCATTATGAATAATACATTATTTTAAAAGTACAAAGTGAATATTGTAATCAGATGTCAAAATGCAAGAAGCAATTTTCAATCAATGGGCCAGATTCTTCCTAGCAGTTGCCAGGGATTTCAGTTTTTGGAGTGGGGATGGTGGAGGACCTTCATCTCCTGGAAGGGCTGTAGTGGTGATAGAGGATAGGAGAACAGATTTAAATTCTGCCGGTTCTCCACAGAAAGCATTGAAACTGCATCTTCCTGCAGATTGGAGGATGGATTCCATCCATTCCAACCCCCACCGTCTCATGCACAAAACCCCTTTACTCATCTTTGGTGAAATTCTCATCACATTCTCTCCTCCTTTCCCTGTACATTCACAATGTTGCACAGATCCAAAGATAAATAAATCTCTCTGCCAGTTGCGGTAGATCTCTGTTCCCTTCATCAGCCTTTGGGCTCTATAAGAATTTCAAATCTAAACATTCCCAAATAGCTCCCATCTGTGTTAATGGCAGTGTCCTATATTTGGCATTTTTGGTGACTACATAAAGCCTTGAACATTAGCAATATGGGTGCTCTAACAGTACTGCCTCACTCTTATCATTCACATCTAGTAAATATTTATTCACCGCATAACTAGGAGATCCTGCAGTTCTTCCTAAGGGAAAAACTTCCCTTTCACTAAACTTAATGGAAATAGTCCTTACTCTGGTAGAATAAAATTAGGCCCATCTACCCATCCACTTATTTTTTGGAAGTAATTTAGAAACTGGAAAATATCCTACAGTGTGTTTTGTAATGATACAGTGGTGTTATTTACCCTGTAATCATGCAGTTTGAGGAAAGTGAACCAGGATTCCTGTTCTAAAATTGTATATAATTTTTGTATGGTTTCTAGGATGAAAAGCTGCAGGACTTTAGTGCATAGTGTAGAAATTACTATCTCTGTGGTTAGTCCCTGTGGTGAAGGTAACTATGCCACAGTATGCCTCAAGGTAACTGGGGAAACAACAAGAAGAAAAACAGGATTGTTTAAAGCAGAAACATTCTCTTCAGTGTACCGATATTCATTTTTTTCTCCAAGTTAATATTTTATACAGCTTTTCAAAAACATACATTTTGGAATGGCTTTGATAGGCATGTTTATCTAAACAACCAGTGCCTGACTACAGTTTTACACACCAGTACTATATTCTGTAAACTCACTAATATCTAGTTTGTCATTGACCAGTAAATAATCTGTTATAACAATCTCCTTCAGAATTTTACCACGGGCTCTAAACTTTGCCAGATCAGTCACTATGCAATTGGTCTAGGATCCAAATACTAGCTAATATTATTTAGATATAGTCTGAAGCCTTCAGTTTAAACAATTAAGACAAAATCATTACAAAGAATAAGGATTAGTGTCTGAATTCACATAAATCCATGACAGCCCACTTCTTGGAACACTGTACGAGCAGGAAAAAAGCAATCTACCAGACACTACTGAAGGGCATTTGGTTTCATCACCTTTATTGCCTTTTTCTCTGAATAGATAGTATAAAAAATTTCAACACATATAATTATGGTATCAAGACTGATAGGTTTAAAAATGAGCCGTACCCCTGATATAACATTTCCAGCTTTCACTGCCAAGTATGATGCATGTTCGGAGAGCGTAAAATTTCATAAATGAGGAGCATCAATAATGAAAGAGAGCATTCTCACAGGGTGAGTCTATGTAAACAGATTACACACAGTCTAAGGAAGGGTGGGAAGATTTTTGGTTTTTTTTACCTTTACATTGTGATCATCAATTTCCAGCCCCAAGAATGTAGGCTTTTTTCAGCATTTCCCTCTATTATGTTTTCTGTAAATCACTGGAGATTAAAACTTCCCCTTATTTCTCTTTTTCTTTTTAAAAGAAAGTTGACATTCTTTAGAAAACTACCAATTGTCCTTTCACAAACTCCTGTGCCAAATTTAGAAATAGCAATGTCAGGCGAAGTCATTTCATTCCACCTTTTATTTTTCAAAAACGTGAAACAAAAAATATCTAATTTTACTTTGTTGACATTGTCATTGTGCACTGAGGGCAAATGAAATTCACCCCTGTGTAGAGGATCAGCCAAGATCTATGCACTCACTGTAATCTCACCTCCAATTCTGAAGTCACCCTGTAAGCAGGCGACTCGACCCAGCAGGGGCGTTGCGGCCCTTCCTCGGGCCCAGGCTCCAAGGAAGCCATAGCGCCTCATTCCAAAGAAAGAGCTAGCAGGGTTTGCACCAATCTTTAGCCTCTGATCCACAGGCGGGGCAGGGCTCGCAAAGCAGTCTCTAGTCCCAGTGTTCAATGTCCTCTGTGGCAGCAGGTTCATGTGGCTAGGGAAGGGGGGAATGGGATGCAGGCCCACCCAACTCCACTGCGTCACAGCCCAGGGCCCTATCAGGGTTCTGCCACTGGGTCAGCAGGGCTCCAGCCGCAACATGCTGACACTGGTGTGACCACAAGCTCAGCCAATTTGCAGTTGGCTGCCCCCGGGCTACTTCCTCCCACCCTGAACCCAGGCACCTGGAACCAAGGGATTTTCCTCCAAGTCACTGGGGTAGACAGCTAGCAGGAGTCCCACTAGTCCCTCATAATCAGCCGGCAGCAGGTCCAGGAACTCCTCACGGCCGTAAGCGGATGGCAGCTCCTCCAGGTCACAGGGTCCTGGTGGGTCCTCCAGCCCACAGGGCTCAGGCAGCTCTGGCAGGTCCCAGGCGACAGGCAGCTCCTCTAAGTCAGGCCTTAGGGGGACCTCTCCCAGTCAGCAGCCACCAGCAGGTCTTCCCCATCACTAGGGCCCAGTAGCCCTTCCCAGTCGCTAGGGCTCAGCACTTCTGGCAGGCCCTGGAGGCTCCAGTCTGTGGAGGCCTTGCTTGGAACCACCACGGGGCCTGGGTCAGGTCCAGCCTGAAGCCTCAGGGAAAGCATATCCTTCTCTGCCAGTGGCTTCCTCCTAACTGAGCTGCTGGGTTGGCCTTTTATACCTTCTCTTCCTGTCCTGGCCCTGCCCCTCTGCTCCCGGGGCTATTTGGCCTCCTGACCTGCTCAGCAGGGGCGTTGCAGCCCTTCCTCGGGCTCAGGCTCTGAGGAAGGCCACAGCGCATTCCTACAGACCCTTACTCGCTTTTTATTCCTTACTCAGGTAAAGCTCATCAACACCCATTCTGTTCTGGCTATGAACGGAGTAAAGGCTTCAGGATTCAGCCTTTCTGGAGGGGGATCATCTGTGTTATGAGCTTGTGTACTGTGCCTAGCACCTTGGAGCCATGATCCATCACTGGAGCCCGTATGCACGGCCATAATACAAACAATAACACAGGGAACACAGAACATAAGTTTTCCTCAGCTCCTAGGAGACATCTTTATAATATTCTCTTTATTTTGGTTACTGGATTTTATTTCCTCTGCCTTCCATGGGGAAAAAAATGTTGTTTACAACCTTTACTGTGGGCTCCATCAACCAAGACAGCAAGACCCCTTGATCTTGGTCTTCCATTTTGTAGCTCACAGAACTGCTTCCAATCAGCTGGTCCATTGGGTTCTCTCCATATTATGGTTAGATTCAGCTAACAAAACTTTTAGAGTGGTTTCAATATAGACAGGGTTTGTTTGTTTGTTTATTTTTGCTAGATATTAACTTTGTTTGGTTACGTAGTTTGGTTACCATGGGTCTTGGGGAAAACAGATTTCTATACACCATGGTTCAGGGCACTATATTAGTAACAATGTTGCTGTTTGCACAGTTTCAACCACAGTGTGGTAGAGCATCATTTCCAACTACATGTGTCTAGAAGTGGGGGTTTGTTTACAACTGTTCATTGCTATTTGAATTCTTCATCCATGTTTAAAAAGCAATCCTTGGGGGTGTTTGGGTGAGCAACCACTAAGTCTTTATTGTTCTGAGAATTTCTTCCCTAACAAAAACTATTTTAACTGATAAAGTTTGCTACTTTTCTAATGTGCAGTCATGTGTGGGATATCATAGGCACTGCGTATTTGCAATACCTCCAGATTCTGACAGAAGAGCTGGGAGGCAGAAGATTTCCTAAAAGCTGTCCAACTATCTATATTCATCTCAGCAAAATGTCAGGTATTTTCTTATCATTTTCCATGGGAATCCAATCTGAGGATTTGGGACTCCTTTTATTTAAATAAAAAGAGGACTCAAAGAAAGACATTTTGCTGATGTGGTTGAGAAAAATGGTTTTGTGAATTAAAGTGAAAGCTTGATTAAAGGTGCATCTCTTTGGATTGTTTATGTGCTTTGGAAAGAGCAAGTTATCCCCAAGTCATCATGTCACCTGAGACGACTCCTTCTTGCTGTATAAACATTTTCACTGACTGCCATCATGCCTGATGGTTAGGGCAGAGCTGGTTGGACCATATATTCCCTGGGTGCTGCTGAGCTCAGTCAACAATCCAGTCATTATCCCAACAGATATTTCTGCTTCTTAAGGCCAAGGTAACCTTTCCAGATCTCATATTTAAAACAAAGCAAACCAAATACACACAACCCGGAGCAAATATTAATCTAGTGATAATAACTTGGGCACCTCATTCAATCCCAGGAATAAATCTGCCTTTCATTTTCTGATAAACATGCTTAACTTGTAATGAAAGAGGTGCTGGAGCTCAAGCAATTTTTTTTTTATTTTCGTAACAGATGTGGCAAGCCCAGAAGTGCCGGCACTATGAACTGCTAAAGCCTCGTGGTGCTGGGGCTCAGCCCTGGCAAACCCGGGCACCTATTAAGCACTGCTTATAAAACAATGCTTTCCAGAAATTGTGGATTTGTAATTGTGACCTTTCATTTCCCCCCCCCCATTTCTGAAATGCAAAGACAAAAGAACCTGATTCAAGACAATATCCCACTTCCGGAAAGCAAGTAAGCAGGTGCTTGACTCCTGCTGAAGTCAATGAGAAAGGTACATGCTTTCATGAACCAGAGCCAGAATGGCTGGCTTACAATAGGTAGTCAACACTTCACCCTGCCCCTCCTTCCTGGTATTTGACTTTATTAACAACACAAGAGTTCAGTTCAAACTTTTCCACAGTCCTGAATGCCCTTATGGTTCTTATCTCAGGACTGCTCAGACTGCCACATAATTCCACTCTGTTACCTAGACACTGGCACCTCCCTTACATTTGGTTGGGAAAAGGAGCTCCCTGGCTCAGTCAGATAGCAGAACTCACTTAATTCTTTTCCTCAGGATCCATCTCTGCAAACAGGATGGGATAGTTCAAGCAGACACTGCCAGCCTATTATAGAATAAAAATAAATTCTGAGTTCTGAACATGAATTGGAAGCTAGTTCTATAATTGTGGGTAGGGAGACCACTGGTCCTTACCATTTGTATTTTAGGGCATCCCTTATTTGTGCCCAATATACTGAGATCTGTATCCAATCAGGAGCCACTAAGTAGTGGTTGTATCAGTGTTTTCAATGCCCAGACATGCTGTGACTCAAACACTGATACAAAACTGTGGATTTTGTTCCACAAATGAATCACCTTTGGTTTGTGTTTATTGGGGTATATGGCAGGCCATAACCATGGAGCCTAGATTCTAAATGCCATAGTTCCAAATATTTCTAATTTATGTGGAGGAAAAGTCAATAAGTCATCAGAATGTTGCCTTACAGAGCAACTAGTAACATACAAAGAAAGTAAATTAAAGAGATTCTGGACAAAAATTCTGAAAACCTTACAGGTAATAAGCAGTACTTTAAAAGCAGTGTGAAATTTTACTGGCAACTAATGAAAAGATGTCAGTACCAGAGTAATATTCAAACAGCATAGGGTCCTCAAGGACACTAACGCCACATTCTTATCAAATGACGTTGTCTTACAGCATTTATACCTGTAAAAGAAACACTGGACTCCTGATATTTCATCCCAACCTAAACTATATCTCTGTTACTGCACTACTGAAAATCTCAGTGTTCAGTATTTCTTTAGTCCATTATTTATTTTACAGTCAGATCAGCTAATCCATATATTACTAATTGCCACGTGGACAAACCAGGTGGCACCATGCTAGCCAATCTACTGAAACACCAAGTGGATTATGCTAGCCAATTTACTGAAATTTTAATAGCATCTATCACAGTATCAAACTTCAGATCCATGCAAATTATGTGGGTGAAAGAGAGCCTTCACACCCCATATGGATGCACTGCACTCAAACTGAAATCCCCAAAGATTTCATAGTCTCAAGAAATTTGTAAAGCAATCTTATTTTGCATGGCTTTGCAAATACAGATGCAGTCCTGTAGATAGACATTTCAATATGGTACATTTACAGTTAAAAGGTGATATCTGGAAACAAATACAATCCCCCAAATCTATACTTAGAAAAATTACTAATATTGAACCATTAGGTGTTACTTCTCTTATTTGCAAGAAATTGTAACAATCAATCACAGATTGGTTACTAGCCAGGTCTTAATATCTCCTTTTTATTATTAATTATTATTAGTCAGTTTAAAAAATTTGTCCACAGCAGAACTACTAACTGTGGTATGTAACCTACCATTTAAATCAACTTCTGTACCAGATACTGGACGATAGCGAATGTGACCCCAATTTTAAAAAAGGCAATTTCTTGGGGAAGAGTCAACATGGTTTTTGTCATGGGAAATCATGCCTCACCAATCTACTAGAATTCTTTGAGGGGGTCAACAAGCATGTAGACAGGGGTGATCCAGTGGATATAGTGTACTTAGATTTTTAGAAAGTCTTTGACAAAGTCCCTCACCAAAGA
The DNA here is from genome assembly GCA_007922155.1 of Mesoclemmys tuberculata. Classification (NCBI taxonomy): domain Eukaryota; kingdom Metazoa; phylum Chordata; order Testudines; family Chelidae; genus Mesoclemmys; species Mesoclemmys tuberculata. Next base: position 10,184,991 of record ML675612.1, on the reverse strand, counting down.
GTCTTAAGCAAAATAAGCTGTCAGGGGATAAGAGGGAAGGTCAGATCAGTAACTGGTTAAAAGATAGGAAACAAAAGATAGAAATAAATGGCCAGTTTTCAGAATGGAGAGGTAAATAGTGGTGCCACCCAAGGGTCTGTACTGGAACCAGTAGTGTTCAACATATTCATAAATGATTTGGAAAAAGGGGTAAACTGTGAGGTGGCAAAATCTGCAGATGCTACAAACTGCTCAAGCTAGTTAAATACAAAGCAGACTGAAGAGTTACAAAGGGATCTCACAAAACTGGGTAACTGGGCAACAAAATGGCAAATGAAATTCAATGTTGATAAATGGAAGTAATGCACACTGGAAAACATAATCCAACTATACAAATAAAATGATGGGGTCTAGATTAGCTGTTATCACTCAAGAAAGAGATCTTGGAGTCATTGTGGATAGGTCTCTGAAAACATCCATTCAACGTGTAGTGGCAGTCAAAAAAAGCTAACAGAATGTTGGGAATCATTGGAAAAGGGTTAGATAGTAACACAGAAAATATCATAATGCTCCTATATAAATTCATGGTATGCCCAGATCTTGAATAGTGCATGCAGATCTGGTTGCCACATCTCAAAAAACATACACTGGAATTGGAAAAGGTACAGAGAAGGGCAACAAAAATGATTAGGGGTATGGAACTGCTTCCATATGAGAAGAGATTAATAAGACTGGGACTTTTCAGCTTGGAAAAGAGATGACCAAGGGGACATATAATAGAGCTCCATAAAATCGTGACTGACATGGAGAAAGTAAATAAGAAAGTGTTATTTACTCCTTCTAACACAAGAAATTAATAGGCAGCAGGTTTAAAATGAACTAAGGAAAGTATTTCTTCACACAGCGCACAACCTGTGGAACTCTTTGCCAGAGGATGTTATCAAGGCCAAGACTATAACAGGGTTCAAAAAAGAACTAGATATGCTCATGACTATTAGCCAGGATGGGTAGGGACGCAAAACCATGCTCTAAAGTGTCCCTAGCCTCTGTTTGCCAGGGGCTGGGAATGGGCAACAGGGGATGGATCACTTGATGATTACATGTTCTGTTCATTCCCTATGAAGAACCTGGCATTGGCCACTGTCAGAAGACAGGATATTGGTCTAGATGGACCATTGGTCTGACCCAGTATGGCATTCTTATGTTCTTATGCCTGTCTTTTCTTGGGTTCTCTTTTCAAAGAAAAGGTATTATATAGCATATTAGGTGCTGTGGGAGAGAAATAAAATGAAATCAGGTGAGTAAGTGTTCCTGAGGATAAATATTTTTTATGAATGAAAAACCTATTACAAAGACCAGCCCAAATGGCATTTTATCCTAAACAAAGGTCTGCATTGGAGGTAAGACTTTCTCTGCAGTTCCAGATTTCCTATTGATATAGATATAGCATTGTATTAATGCTCCTCTGGATTCCAAAAATTTGATATATAGTGATTTCATTCTTGTTTTTCATATCATACCCTTTAGATAGTCAATAAAGGCAAAGACAGCCTATGTATAGAATAATATAGTCTTAACCAAAATATTGTAAGAGTGTTTAGAAAAAAAAATCTGCCCTCAGATTTGTGCACACAGCTCACACTCACTTCACTGGCTCTATGAGTGCACATCTCTCAGCCAGATTTTGTGAGCCAAATTTATTGTAAGATCAGTGCAGGAAACTGGGACCCTGCCATGTTTAAAGCCATAGGAGAGGACTTTTGCAAGAGAATTCCCTCAGGCATTGATCTTCAGGCATCTATGGGAGGTGAGGGCTACACAGCTTCAATATAGCCTCATTACCAGGGCCTATTCCTTGCCACAGAAGCTCCTGAGGACTCCAGGGAACTATGGAAATAAGTTAATACAGCTTGGAACCATATTTCAAGGTAACTTCTGTGGGGTTAGAGAATGGGGACAAAGTGTACACATTTTCCAGCCCTGGCCTGTTCCCTCTACCCCAGCTCACCCATCTCCAACTCCTTCTCCAGTACTGATTCTTGACTATATAGAGACAGTTCATGGGGTTGAGGGGAGGGTGCCATGGAGGCACCTAAGCCACCTTATGCAGTGAGGGTGGTGCTACTGTCAGCACATGCAGATCTGGAGAGAGAGTGGTGGGGGACATGATTTGATCCCGAAGTTCCCTAGTCCCTTTCAACCAAAAAGTCTATGAGCATTTTTATTTAGACTATCCCAAGTGAGTCTGGGGCTTTGTTTTAAATAGATCATTTAGGGTGTTAAATGTCTCTGCAGAAGAATTCCTTACAGAAACTCTCTTGTTTCTTGATTATTTGCACAGAATGAAATTGACAAAAAAATTGAGCCTTGCAGTTAGTTTCCTGTTATGCCAGTTCTATACTCTGTTTTCTTTTTCAGCTGAACATTTCATTTGCCTCCCACTCATTCATTTACTTTGTGGTAAACTATTTACATAGCAAATAAAAACACACTATTTAAAAAAAAATTGATCTCAGGCTGAGATCTCTTGATCTCAGGCTGGGATAGTGGTCTGATCCAATTAGTTAAGATAATTATGCCTCTTTGTTTCCTAGCTTCAGCAGGGAATGGAAGTGGAAATAGTGAAATACCCAGGCCAATGTATTTTTCTTCTGACAGAGCTGAAACTAGAAAATCCTGGAAATCTCATGAAACTTTGATCTTCTGAGATTTCCAACTCAGCTCCCAAACAGAGACATTAGGATAAGAATTCAATGAGCATCTGAATTTGTGTGATGCTTCTCCTACCCAGATCCTGGACCGTCAGAATTCTGCCCAGCACCAACTTTCAGAATCTTTTTCAGCAACCAGAACTGACGTCAGCTTAGGCTATTTCCTGACACTGCTAGAGTACTTTAAATGGAAGATTTTAAGACTCGTTGTCCATTCCCTTAGGTCTAGAGTAAGGATCACAGGGACTCAAAAATGTGGTTTCCCCAGATTCCTTAAATGTGATTTTACTAGAAAATATATATTATTTAAAGTAAAGAGCAAGTCTGTAAAAGAAGAAGGCTAATGGCTCTCCCCGTGACAGTCAGAACTGTCATTCAAACCAAACTAGAGGAAGAGAGCTCTTGTCACCCTACTCCTACATCTGCTGTAGTATCTGATGATGATCAGTTCTCTATCTGAAGTAACTGGTGGTCATGTCCTTGAGTTTCATGCTTTGACCCTTCTTCAGCCGTTCCCCACCATGAGGCTATCCAGCACTGCTTGCTGTTGATAGGTGGGAAATAGCCAACTATTTGAAGTGGATACCCTGTTCTCTTACCATGCTGACTTCTTTTTCCAGCTCATATTTTGAACATTTGTTATATGAAGATTCTAGACAAACTTAGTCTAGGTCCTTGGCTGAGAAGCCCACAGCATAACTCAGGAGAAGGGGGTGCAATGGAAGCTGGGATGGCTATGTACCTATCTCATTCCCTAAGTCTGATTTAACTCCTGTACTGGATACTAATGACTTCAAGGGGCCTATATCACAGCTGGGGCAGAGCAAAGCCATGTATTTGCATCTGTACCATCACAGAAAATTCAGGCACTGGAGGGAGAGAACTCTGTTTCTCACCTCTGTCCCACAACTCAAGTTATAGCCCAAAAAACAGTATTCCCTTCTTTTAAGTGAGTAACACAACAGCATAATATATAGGGGTTTGAAGACCATTTTGCTCCATCATTACATTTTTGGAAGGTGGGGATTTTTAAGCATCCTGCCAGACAATGGGAAATGGCAAAGTCTGATACTTTTCCTACAGCTGACTCAACATCAACCCCATCTCCCCTTTGCGTTTCTCTATGAAGCTTGAAAAACAAAAAACAAGCCCGCAGTTAATTTTCAGATTAAAATATATAACAGGAAAATCCTATTTCTCCAATTTTAAATGAATCCAGACAACAGTCACCTAAAATCTCCTGGGCTCTGTGTTCCTTCTTTAGGGTATTCAGCATCACTTACACAGCTGAGTTGACTTCTATCACTGTGATGGCATCACTGAAAGACCTGAGATTTTGGAGCAGGTCCTGAGAAATCCCCAAAAGTCTGAGTCTCAGGCCAAAAGTCTGAAACTAACTAGGTATTGTTCAAAGCAGTCATGTCATAGGAATGTAAGGGGGATTATTCTATCATTTCTTTAATTCAGTGCAGCAATGAGACCCATACCCCAACATTAAACCTTAACATCTTGAGACTCCTACACCAGATAGAAAATTCCCCTTGACTTGGTTATCTAGTTCCGCTCTAGCCTAGTTCATGTGTCCTGCCCACTGCTGCTCAGCTCAGTGTGTGCTGCCTGAACTGCAGTGCAGTGCAAATGAAAAATCCCAAGTTCTAAAATTAAAGGCCTGGTCAATAATGTGGGTTTTCTGAAATTTTCGCATTATTGCTCAATCAGTAGCTAAAGATGATGGGAATGCTATTGCAGACTGGCTGTTGGTGTATTTATCAGCAAGTTTGCAGATGACACTAAGCTAGGGGGAATGGTAGATACCCTGGAAGTTAGGATAGGATACAGAAGGACCTAAACAAATTGGAGGATTGGGCCAAAAGAAATCTGATGAGGTTCAACAAGGACAAGTACAGAGTCCTGCACTTAGGACGGAAGAATCCCATGCCCAGCTACAGACGAGACCGACGAGCTAGGCAGCAGTTCTGCAGAAAAAGACCTGGGGGTTACAGTGGATAAGAAGCTGGATATGAGACAGCAGTGTGCCCTGGTTGCCAAGAAGGCTAATAGCATATTGGGCTGCATTAGTAGGAGCATTGCCAGCAGATCACGGAAAGTGATTATTCTACTTTAGTCTATTCAACATTGGTGAGGCCCCATTTGGAGTATTGTGTCCAGTTTTGGACACTACAGTATTGTGTCCACTACACAGTATTGTGTCCACTACAAAAAAGGATATGGAGAAGTTGGAGAGAGTCCAGCAGAGGGCAACAAAAATGATTAGAGGGCTAGAGCACAAGACTTGTGAGGAGAAGCTGAGGGAACTAGGCTTGTTTAGTCTGCAGAAAAGAAGAATGAGGGGGGATTTGAGAGCAGCCTTTAACTACCTGAAAGGGGGTTCCCTGGGAGCTAGGCTGTTCTCAGTGGTGGCAGATGACAGAACAAGGAGCAACGGTCTCAAGTTGCAGTGGGGGAGATCTAGGTTGGACATTAGGAAAAAGTTTTTCACTAGAAGGGTGGTGAAGCATTGGAATGGGTTACCTAGGGAGGTGGGGGAATCTCCATCGTTAGAGGTTTTTAAGGTGCGGCTTGACAAAACCCTCGTTGGGATGATTTAGCTGAGGTTAATCCTACTTTGAACAGGGGGTTGGACTAGATGACCTCCTGAGGTCCCTTCCAACTCTAATATTCTATAATTCTATGATTTACCACTATGCCTTCCCACCCTACTCAGTGTGGGTCCAGACAGGTGGTAAAAATGCAGATGGCTGGTCTGCAATGGTACTCCCAGTATTGCGTATACTGGAGGAATTGCACTAGTGCAAGTGTTCCAACAAATCCTCAGCCTAAACAAGGCCTTAGAGACCAGGAGCATTTCTCCATTCCCCAACATGCAGTTCTGCGTTTGTTAGAAGAGATTCTGTGAGAAGAAGCGGGCAAGAGTAAACAGAGCAGAAGGCAATTAAGCCTCTCCCTGTCTGAGCAGGGGTCACAAAATATAGCTCATAAAAACTGGCAAAGGGGGCTTATCTTCATCAGATGCTTGATCTATTAACCCCGATGAGTCAATCAAATCCACTAAATCCTACCCAGAACTGGGGAACAGACTCATAATAGTGCAGCAATCATGAATCTTTTAAGTCTGTAAATGCAAGGTTTTCATTCTGCGCTCATATGGCCTCACCCAAACTCCATTTTAGACAACTGAAATATTCCCATTAACTTCAGAGGTCTTTGGCTCAGCTTCCCCAGTTGCGGGACAAAAATGCTGACATAGAATCATGGAAATGTAGGATGTGGGAAGTGATCAAGTCCAGCCCCCTACACTGAGGCAAGACCAAGTAAACCTAGACCATCCCTGACAGATGTTTGCCCAACCTGTTCTTAAAAACCTCCCTTGGAAGCCTATCCCAGAGCTTAACAGTACTTATAGATAGACAGGTTTTCTGAAAGTGCATAGAGGATTGATCACTTACTAGACAGATCGGGAATCTTCACTCCCAGGTGTTACTGTTAACTCTGCCACTGGCCTTCAATGTTATTGACCTCTTATGGGACAAGCAACGTAACATTTACCAGGTTGTCACATATTTGTTCTCAGTCAATCACAAATCAGGATTTTCTTCTTGTGTATAATAATCATTCTGTTAATAATTTATTATTAATCTCTAATGCATGTGGTGTGATAATTTTTTGTATGACAAGAGTGTCTAGAATTGTATTTTGTCACTTTACTTCTTTTAAGAGCAAACACTGCTGTAAAACACTCTGAAGAAAAGAAGGGAGAGAAACACATACGAGCAATAGGGCAAATGGCAAGAATCACTGTGGTTTTGAAAATGGTAATACACTCATTTACTCTAGGAATTGGGCCAAAGCCAGCCCTCAATACACATTTCCATGCTTGGGTCATGTTTGGATTCAGACTAAAATCTGAATCTAAACTTCTGGGACAAATGATGATCTGCCCTTGTACAGGGGCACAAGGATTATCGTGAGGGCTCCTCTCACATTTATGTGACTCTCAAGGGCAGATCACGACAGCAGTTGCTGTAAGCAGGGACTGCTTGGACCTTGCTCTCCCTGGGAAACAAATCATGCAGGGCCAACGTATGGGAAGCAGTCTGCACTGTCTTGAGACACAATCTCTGCAGTTGTCATCTCAAGAGCAGTGGGGCTTTGCACCTCCCCACACAGAAATGACTTGGGCCTATCTCTAGGTTTCACCCTAACTATATTCTTAGCTCAAAATCCTCTCTTAATATCCATCTATATCTATATGTGAAGAATAACACTAGTGGAAGGGGTTGAAGTTGTTGGTCGAGAAGGAGCCCTGTAGGGGTCTTAGATTCACAAGTGTCAAATGTTCCTCAGAATAGTTTGACTAATATAATGTTAACAGCAGTTTACTGGAAAAGATTTGCCATGAGCTCATAGGTTCTTTAATCATCCATAAAGTTAGAGTAAAGATTTCAGATTTGAATCCACATTTCTCTCTAGCTGTGCATTTTACCAGATAATCTTGTCAGAAGATCTAACATAATAACTGTTTCACTGTATGTAGAAAGTGGCCACTGTGGGCAGTAGAGGTGAATTACTGTGTTGTTGAATTATGCTGTATAATTTGCTGTTACAAAGGGTCATATATTGTGCTTCAGCCACATACAGAACTCCCATTGACATAAATAGGATATGTCACAGTCTAGCACAGTCTATTTTTACTTGAATGGTTTATTGTGTGTGTGAAACACTGGATTTGGAAAATGAAAAATAATAAAATTAGATTAAAAACCTAAGGAGTTTCTAATCATTAAACACAATTTTACTGTGTTATTGATGTTATTTTTTATAAAGTAACCCCTACTCTCTGAAAACTCAGCGTTGTCCATAATAAATAATATTTGAGGATATTTGATTTGTGCTCATCTATTCCTGCAGCTCAGTCCCCAAGTGAGATAATATTACTTTGTGACATTGCAATGCATTATCATGGAAAGGATTATGATGTCAGAAAGAAAGGGTTATTACTTCAAATAAGGAAAAAAGTAGAAAGAACAGATCTATTCCTAAGCACCAAAGACCTTCTTATGTAAAGATTTCTAATAACACAAGCAGCAGAAGAGAAACACAGACATTATGTGATCCATAACCAGAATTATCTTCAAAAATTTTCATGAGATGTGAATGGGTTTCTGCGTTCTCAGTATCAACACAGTGGGCCTGATTCTGCATTAAGTTGCACCAGAGACACTCTGTTTTAGTCAACAGTTTTACACCAAGGTAATTTTGGTATGAATCATCTCCTGGTTGCTCCTTTGATTGGTGGTGGTGGTTTTTTTTTTTGTTGTTTTAGGGATTTTATACTTCTGCTCTACAAATTCACTCCAGGCCAGTTTGAGCCTACTAGCAAACCTCATTCAAAAGTAACAAACAAGAAATGAACAAACAAAACCAAACACACAGTTTGTCTCCCTTGCAAGTTATTGAAGTGTCGGGGGTGAGGCACTGACTAATGCTCTCTTTTGGGCCCCTTGTTATCTAGGCTCTTATTTCTTTTGGTTTTGTATTCTCCCTTGATTTCAAAAGTACAGTAGTGTTGAAAACTAAATGAAGTTAACACAGAGACCCGGTGTATTTAAGTAACTTTAAGATTGTAACACACACCAACAAAAGGAAGGGTGATGAAAGCTGTTTATTACTTCCTCTGGAACCTGCTGCCAGTGAGTTTCAGTATTACCTGTGTATCAGAACAGTAAGTGATTTCAAATACCTTGTGTGCTCCTCCACCTCATCTATTGCAACTCAGATGAACCTTGCACTTTGGTCAATGTATTGTACACCTACAACTACACGTTTGAAATAGCCTTTGAGTGAGCACATCCAATGTGAATTTTGCACACAGTCTGCAAAGCACAGACGGCTAGCATAAAATTCTGGCTATTGTGCATAACGTATTTTGCTCTGCTGCATATTGTAATACAGGAGTGCCTCAAACTTGTTATAATGTGTTTTGATCATCCTCATGTGGAGAAGGCCAAATCCTGTAGTAACCACGGTATCGAATGCTGCTAAAGCCACATAAAGACCAGGGGCTCCGTTTGTCAATGGCATAACTAGGCACAAATCCTTGGCCTTCAGTGGACCTGCTCCAGCTCACTTATAACCTTATAACAAGGTTGGGATCCCTCTACATTGGCAAGGTTAGGCACAATTCTACTGTAGTCCACTGCCCAAACATGGAAATGTATAGTGCACAGTGGGCATAAATGAAAGTTGGGCACATCCTATACAACGCAACCGATGTTATGGAGCATGCTCTTTTTGAGGTTTGTCAGCTAATGCTCACCTCCCATTTCTATAACAGTTGTTAGGGGTATTGAGGAATAAATGCATTTCACTTCATTCCTTTCAGAATGAAAGACTTTCTAGGAGACCTATTTTCATTTAAAACATATGAGAGAGCTGCCCTGCTCTGTATTGCCAACACTCAGACACAGTGACTAGCCCGTCAGCAACTGTCACTGCTTGAATGGAGTTTCAACCATTTAATAGGGTAGGATGCCCACTTTATTTAGCAAACTTTGTCAAACTGTTCAAACCACTCTGCCAGTCCAGCATGCTTTTCACTAACCAGCACCACTTTGTCCTTACAGCCTGCCTCCATCTCAGTGGCTGGCTCTCTCCACACAGGCCTTGTAAGGTATGAAAGCCAATCAGCCCACTTTACTCCTGTGTGTTATGTCAGCTGACTTGCTCTTGGGCACTCTAGTCTGTCCATTTCACCCCTCTGTTTTTTTTCCTCCAGGCATGGCCAATCCTCAGTGCCCACCTCACAGCATATTGTGTCTTAATAATGCAATGATAGCTTTTGTTACCTAGAAACAGTTGTGGCTTACAGCCATCCCTGCTGGAGGGGTTAATTAAGGACAATATAGTCTAAATAGGAGTTTCTTTGCTAGAGCTGGTTTATTGCATTCTTAACATTACTTAAGCCTAGTTTGCCATGTGTTAATGTTACTATGGTTATACTGACCTCTAGGGGTTTGATTTCCACCACAGAGTCTTTATCTTCTCCTTTAATTCCAGAACCGTGATGGCAGCGTCCTGCTTAGCGTCTGCCAAATCAATCCATAACTTTTTCACTTCTCTAGCATATCTCAGTTTCAAGAAAAACATGACATTAAAACACACCTGAGGAAAGAAAAAAATAGGTATCTGGTATTGGTATGTTCAGTTCACCCTATAAATTGCACCAGCTTAGATGCAAGGGCACCTTCATGACACTGAAGAAAGCCCTGTATAAAATATGCAGACTCTTTGAGATTTGACAGTTATAAAGAATTGGGAAATTACTGTAACAACTATATTGGGTGTAAATCATTATATTATGGGTCAAATTCTTCCTGCTTCACTCATGGGACTAGTACCACTGAAGTCAGATATAGCCCCTAAATTGTTTCTCAAAGATTTTCTTTCCCAAAATGGGTAATAGACAAAACAATTGTCAGGGCTAAGGACTTTACCTGCATTTTTCCTTAGCAACTCACGTCTTTTTCAGAGATGGTGAGTTGCATGCAAAAACCTGGCAGAACTCCTAGAACAACATATTCCATTAATTAAAAAAACTATCTGATGGTAACACTACAAAAACATTTAAGGTTGTAGATGAACACTCATTGTCAGGAAATGCAAAAGTAAAAGTGTCACACCCCAGTTTATTCTGTCACCTATATGTGCATTGCAGTACAGTCTTTAATTACACAGTTGCATATCGTTTCTCAATAATAATCTCATACTTTTCCTCCGTACATCTTTAGACATTTGTGTAACGTCTTTACTGCTGTGCTCTTCTCTGTGTATGCCATATTAGACAAAGAGACCACCAATGTTATTTCTACTCAGTGTTTTCCATACCAAATACGTCTCAGAAGGATACAGGAAACAAATATGATTAGCAAAGGAGTACAAATGTTTTTTAAAATTATATTCTAATTATTGTGTGTGCAGAAAATGCCTTTCATACCCACATATTTCTGTCAAATCAAAATCAATTTCTGCAAAGGCATCTTCATGAAAGACAGTTATAGTCGTTGCTCGACATCAGCCATATGGAGAAATGAAAGATATTTCTCAGTCAAATGTCTATTTTCTGCCCCTCAGCTGCTTCAGCAGTATGACATATTAATTTTCCTTCTCATATTAAAAAAATAAAAGTTGCTCAAACTTTCCAGAAAATTCACTTTCAAGCAGAGGCCAAGGTGAAAGTTTTGAAAAGTGATGAGAGTCTGAACACCGTGGTTATAATGGAAATACTTAGACAATGGCTGTCACAATAACTATAATTGTCACTAGTCCCCCGGCTATAATCACAACAACACAGTCTATCAGGGTCAAAAACATACTGTCTAAATTTGGAAATATATGCTGGCTTCGTGCCTTTAATGGAACTCCCGCATTACTGCTTCTGCAGCATCTGGAATTGCGAGATAATCAGGAAATCCGTAGGTGGGGAGTGGGAAATCCTATATTTCTAATCTGATGTAATAAGGAATTCCACTGCGGAAAATCATAAAAAGGGCCTGCCATGGATAGATACAACAAAGAAAATAAATAACAGATCTAAAGTGACAATGAATTGTTGACTCTATCTGTAGTTTCTGCCTCTTTGCTCTTATATCGCAACCTTGCTGGATTATTTTATTTGATTTGGCTTCTTTTTGTAGCTTAACAAATGCGTAACTTAGTTCAGTTCTGTATTTTGTCTTATCACCATATTATAAAGAAAAAAAGAAGCTACTTTTTAGTTTTTGTTCCTTTTAATAATTTTTTTAAAAAAAATAAAAGAAGAAAATAAAAATAAGAACCCTGGTGGTGCTTCAGCACATTTTGTCTTATTGCAAAATTCTCCTCTTAAATATGCCAGTGTTTATCAGGAGTAAATCTACTGATATAAATGGATTTACACGAGTGCAAAATTGGTGAAAGTGAAGAAAATCAGGCCTATGATTATAGAATTAAAATGGAATGTGACGTTGAGCAGTCTAACTATCAACATAAAAAGAGATCCATTCTATGCAATTTGGTTGCTTTGAAATATGAAGATAACTTGAAATGAATGAGCCACCAGCAGCAGACTCAGCTATGAAACTGGAATTATCTGCACCTCTGACACTAGCAGAGAAGGTAATACAGTCTGCCACCCTTCCTATGCAGTCGCCAGCTCACAATAAGCCCTGTGTGGATTCTCAGAAGAGGGACAAATGTGCCACTAAAGAAACTGAAAGATCTGGACATGGAGTTGGGGACATCCATGCACAGAGGATCCCTGCAGTCAGACAGCTTCTCATCCTGGGCTCAACCATCATCTCTCTTCATGCGTCTTGCCCCTGTGTTCTCTCCGAACCTCTGCTCCTGGGACAGCTCACTGTTCCCTGTCGGGGCTGGGCTCGCTCCCAGGGTCCTTTCGGAGTCTAATTATCTCCTGTGGCAAGAATCACCTATTTCAGCTCCTCTGCTCCAGGCAGAGCATACTCTGCAGATGTGCCTAATTGGCACTGCCTGAGTGCAGGCAGCGGTGCTGGAACTAAGGGTGCTGGCAGTGCTGCTCCACGACCCCTCGCTTGAAGTAACAATAGCAAACACCAGGTACATGGTTTCCATCACACGCTAAAAATTATTCCAGCACCCGAGTGCAGGGATGCTGGCTAGGCTTGCTGTCAGTGGGATGGTCACATGTCCTGTCACAGTCCTGTATGCATATTCTGAGGGATACAAAACATAGCCCTAGCTTCTGTTGGTTTGTGTCACAAGCTACAGTATACACAGGAATAAAAAATATGGGCTCAGTCCTACAGGAATTCCATATGTTGAGAGGGCTAACGGGATCAGGTCCGATCAAAAATACCAAAAAAAGCATTTCCTCATCAAAAGGCTGAAAAAATAGAAAGCAGTACAAATGCCATTCACTTAAAATTCACCTGATTTTTTTTTAAAGTCTTGTCTGTAAACAGAGGAGGAATTCAGCCAGTAGCTCTTAAACATATCCTGTTGCTAGGTGCAGTCTAAAACCCAAATCCCAGAGCTGCCTCAGCTCAGATTAGAGTTAGCAGTGCACTTGCACAGTTTAATCAGATGCTAGGAAGATGCTCTCCACTCCCACTTCCATTTTCCCCAGGGCAGATAGCTATCTGAAGTGCCATGTGAAGCAATTTTGTAGTTTCCTAGTCCCGCCTTTATAAGCATGAGCTGTAAAAATTGCCAAAAAACCAAAAAACACAAAAAGTGAATTTAAGTGAGTGATAGGATGAAAGAAAACAAAAGATTTGAAATCACATAATATACCTATTAGAGCTGGTTGTGAATTTTCTGACAAAACAGTTTTTCAGTAGAAAATGCCAATTCTTTGAACCTGAAATGTTTCACAGAAACAGCTTGGGTTTGACAAACTTTTGTCAAATCACAGGTGAGAAGAATGGCAGAACCATTCCTGGTAGGCTGTTGGGGAGGCCGGGGTCCGTGACACTGGGGCCACCCTGACACATGGATTGCCCTGGGCCCAGGGACACCAGGGCTTGCAGACTCCCAGCCAGCTGGTTTCCTGAGCTGCACAAATCTGAAGGGGAAGAACTGATGATGGCTGCAGATTTAAATGGAATGAATAGGTGTGGTGAAACTGAAAAGAATCATGTCAATTTCAGTCAGCAGCTGCTGAGGTCCTGCAGAGCATATTTCATTTCAGAAACACTGTGGTTTCAGTGTTTCCAAAAAGAAAATTTCATGGAATTTCTTGTTCACAAGAAATTTAAAAAACTTTGGTTTTGGTCCAAATCAGAACAAAACTGTTCTGATTTGAAGTTTCCTGTGAATTGCAAATCCCAAGTTTTGGCCAGCTCTAGTGCCAGTAATGAAAAATATTTTATAAATCGCTCTGAGTACCAACCTCTTATACCATAGCATGATAAACTACTAAGTTCTGTTTGCAGATACACAATAAGTAAATAAATCAGTTCTTACATTTACATAAACATAAGAATTTATTTACTAACTGTGTAACATTTTCAATCCCAGAGTGCTCTACACTCTGTACATGATTGTTTCATCCAGATGGCAACTGCTTTAGAGCCTGGTTCTGCACAGAGCTCTGCAGGATCCCCTTCCAGGACTGCTGTTACAGCTTATTGCAATGTGATAAAGCCATTCAGATCAGAGTTGGAATTTGTGCAGGTCATTGAGTTTAAGAGCTTTACTTTATGAAGAGCATTATGGAATCTCTAATAACCACACCTGGCCAGAAACTTTATAAACTGAAATTTAGCACCGTGATGCCTCCTTGCACCTTACGGGGACTACATTTCAGTATTGATTCAAAAGGAAGGGTCTGTTCTACTTATGTATATTTATTAGGTCAATCTCCATGGCATCAGATAGTGCCCCCACTTCACAGCATCACCAATGTATAGGTCGTGTCTACGCTAGCCAAATTTCCTAAAATTTACCTCCATTGCTACTAGTGGTAAAGATCCGTAAGTGGTAGCACTGCTGGAAATGTTAATATAAACTAGCTGTTCATGACTACCAGCATTTTAGCCACCATGCCTTTAACTTGGAGTACTTTATAATTCACATGCACAATCCTCTCCCCCTTTCCAAAAAAAGAAGGGGTCTCCCCATATTTCTTAGCTAAGATATAATAAATAGAGGATTCTCTAGAATGAGCTCTCAGATTACTAAGAGGTTTTTTTGTTTGCAAAATATACCTTAGTATATTCATCATGAATAACTACAACTAAATGATCTGTCAAAATAAAAATGAACAAATTGCATTTTGTGATGTATTATCCTATTTTTAAAAAGTATTAGTTTGTCATTAGTATTGCTAATTCATAAAACTAAGCTAAGCAAGAAAACTGTGTTTTCTTTTACCTTACAGGGACAAAAAGGTAACTTTATATAATGATATATCTTCCCAAGCAGTGCATTTTCCTTTTATAAATAAATGCCTGATTCATGGCCAGACTACAATAACTTTACTCACATTGAGTAGTACCTTTCTCCTTGCACAGTCCTAACTATTTCAAGGGGCCTACTTGAAGAGGAAGGTGCTATTTAACGAGAGTTAGGGTATCTCAATCTGTCCCTACTCAAGGTGTTATGCACCCTCATTCCTATTGATTTCACCCCTATTTATTTCAATGTAAATTGAGTGTGCTCAGAACCACACAGATTGGGCCCCAAATGACTTATGGTTCATTGCTTTTACTGGTAAAAGTATAAGGGCAATACTCAAATAGAATGTTTACATTTATGTACTGGAATTTTTGTGAATAAACACATGAATAGGGAATTTGTGAGAAATCACCACCTTTCACAAGTAAACAAATGGCAACTTGTATTGAGGTTCTTTTCAACTGATGTTGCATAAATATCAAAAAGAGTTTGTTTTGTCATTTCACTTGCATTGCTTTATTACACGATAGCTATGCCTATGATCACAGAGGGCCAAATTCACCCCTATGGTAAATTAAGGAATCCAGTGGAGATACAATATGAAAGCATATGGCCCAGAAAATTCACTATTTGCATAGCCAATATGCTACCTCAGACAATTATCTCATGAGGCAAAAAGAGAGCAGTCTCATCATTACTTGGATGGAAGAGCTACAACCTTGGATGGAAGAGCCCCACCTGGTACTGCAGTGTTGGTGCTAGCAAGTCAATAAGCAAGAATATCCTTTCCTCTGAGGAAGTACTGAACCCGTATTCTACCACAGTGTTAGCTGCATTCAATAAGACATACATCTGAGATCCTGACCATTAGTCCTGGCCCTGGTCTATGATTGGGACTCCTAAGTAAATAATAATAATTAGTCATGACTGAAGATTCCCTAACATTTTCATGATAATAGAAGGGTTAGCGCCAACATCCTAGCCAAGTTTCAGGATCTGACTCATTTGAAAAAGCACTTTGGGTAGTGCTTGTTTTAAAAGTCTGAAAGGTTTGAATAATTAAAAATGATCCCAAATCAATTCATATTAGCTTGATAATAACTCTGTAAATGCACTGCATGATGAAATTACATAATGAAAGCAAAGAGTCAACACTCATGCATAGCGTTCTTTATATCACATTGGGGCATATCCTACACTCGCTGCATACCTGAATTAAATGGGTTGTGTACAGGACAGGTCTGCGATGATCATGAGTGGAAGAAACCTTCCTCCTCAAGCTACAAAGTAGCAGTACTATTCTATAGTCACTACTGTAGCTTAAGGGCTGCAACAGGTTTCACACCTTTTGAATTCCTGCTGCTTTGACCCATCTACCATACTCAGAATAGATCAAGATCCCTAATACCTTTCAGTGGAGGGACATCCCACAGAGCTATGCCCCAAAGGATGCAACAGGTGTGTATACATTGTGCAAACTCCATAAATACCTCTCACCACAATTCCCCATGGCGTGGAACTTCCTGCATCCCTGCAATTTGGACAATTTGGGTGTTTGGACAAGATTTGCCACATGTAGATTAAGGTGAGCTACTAAGCACAGTTATGCTTTCAAGATAAACACCATTTAGAATTGAGGTTTCACTAGGCAGGACACATTATCTCTCCTGGTTCTGCAGATTAGCAGGTCAATCAAATATGCCATATTCCCAAATGAAAAACAAGTAAAGCTGCACTGTCAATGTTATCAATACTTAAAAACAAACCAAATAAGCCTGTCAAATTTGATTCGTTATCCACATAAAAAGATTAGAGTGCTTCTTTCAGATACCTTCACATAACACATCAAAGCACAGTGATCAACAGTAATCAATAGAGTCATAAACTGCTTTTATTCACCCATTATAACTTACTGCCATTTGCACTTAACCTTTGATTTCACTAGAGGAAAATTCTCTGCAACATTAGCCAAACTAAACAACTAAAATACGGCACAATCCTTTCCCATATCAATTCACATTTTTACTCAATGAAACACATACTCCCTTTGTTTTTACACAGTTCATTTCCTGGTTCCTCTTGCCTGTCAAGAGAGCCAACACACCTTGGAAAGTTTGCCATCTTCTATTAAATTAATACAAATTATCTTAATTATCTGGCCTGTAATGAAAGGGCAGATTTTTAAAAATTGAGATGTTTCATGCATTCCCCATGAGCCATGCCTCTGACTCAATCTATCCACATACATCGGGGGAAAAGGAATAAAAACATGCTTTTTCAGGTCCTGAAAACTCAGGCCTTAGCTAACACTAGTATTAAACCTCATAGGGTATGTCTATACTGCACTTACGCTCAGGTTGTGACTCAGATTTGAACCCAAATCTGCTACCTTCCAGCCACCCTTGCTAGACAAGTGGGCCAGAGCCTGTGAAGCCCGCTTTGACTCAGAGCCAAGTCCTGCATTTTGCAGTGCGGATGCACGTCAAGCTGCAGACCTGAGTCTGAAGGTCTGCATAGCATATCATGGACAGGTTAGCATGGCAAACAGAAGAGGCTCAAGCATAGAATTGGAGACACAGAGTCCAGAAGCCTGGGTCCCACAGACCTGGGCTTAGTTTGCAGACTCTGTGCCCAGCCACTGAAGGACAAACACCATGCACTCACATAAACAAGGCCAGTACCTGACAAACTAAGCATATTCATAGGGCACTCTCACTATGCCAGTGCCACTCAGGCACAGAAAACAAGGCCTAAAACCAAGCTCCTAGTCTCTCCCTCACCCTAAACACAGCAAGTGACGCTCACAACACTCATAGTGACTCTGGACTAATGCAAAATTTCACACAAGATTAGACCATTTTCAAAAAGTGGAAATGAATGTGAAAACCTCAATTTTAAAAGTTTTTGCATTTCATTTTCAATTTTTCATATACCTCAGCATATATATTGATGTTTAAATGACAAACCCCAGCCCAGTTTGTTAGTGATTGGATGTATCAAATCTTCATTGATGTTTTTGTGTTGAATGAACATCAAATCAGTTCAGTGTTAATAAGAAGCTTGTTGTTAAGGGTGTGGGAGAGAACTGAGGTTCTGTCTTTCTCCATCCTACATGAGTATTAAATCATTTTTGTCCTGCTATCATTGAAAGAATCTCTGTTGGCTTCATTTGTTCCTCTTGCTTCCAAAGAGGTTTTTCTCTGAACAGAACTTATTAAATGGTATGTGACCATTGCAATAGGGCTTGTCCTTGTAAAATATCTGTGAAACTTGCGAACTTTCCTCTTTCCCCTCCTCCCTTAAACAGTAGCACTATTTAGGAGGGCTGGATGTAGGGTGACCAGATATCCTGATTGTATAGGGACAGACCTGATATTCAGGGCTTTGTCTTACGTAGGTGCCTATTACCTCCCACCCCATCCCGATTTTTCACACTTGCTATCTGGTCACCCTAACTGGATGGCTCAGAAAGTTGGTATTGGAACACAGATCATTCCGCCTCCAGGGCCCCAAACTTGCAACTACACATGGACATGGATCCTACTGTGCATTTTGTTACAACAAAAAAAAGGGGAACGGGTAGAATCCCAAAAAAGTAAGAGAAAGAAAGGAAAAGTTGTTGCTATAGCATTCTAAAGGTGCTTCAGTGCTGCTAAGTGACTTGAGTAATGCACATTTAATTGACGGATGGCCTTAACCATAGGGTTCCTTAAATAAGGTATCCCTAATTTAAATATGTCAGAGAAAAAAAGCCACAAATACATATATACAAAATATGGAACTTAAACAGTCATAACTTTCAACCCACTTAACTGACTTTATTCAAACTTGAATAATTTTCCTTTCTCACCAAGAGCTATAAAACATCCACGATTTGACATTTCTAGCTTTTTCCATTTTTTGAATGTTGTAAGGGCAAACCTTCCTAGTGGAACATGTGGAAGATATGTATTGTTTTCATGCACACATAAGTACCTGAACAAGTTTTCCTGAAGCTAGAGTAGTTGCTAACTTGTGCCTTTTTTTTAATGCTCTCATTGTGGATTTTTGGGTACTGTTCATTCCTGGGTGCTTTAGGTCCATTTAAAGATACACCACAGATAGTTTAGTCCTAAAAGATGGGCTGTATCAGGATTTGTTTACACCGCACGGCAATGTGCACTGCAAGAATCTGATTTCTAAAGCACAGCAACATGTTGCTCACAGCTGGCCCATGTAGACCTTGCTACAGTAAACTATAAGTTAACTAATGTGCATTAACACTCCATTAATGCAGTTCAGGGAACTCTAAGTTTGCACCAAGTTTAGACAGGCCAGTTAGTGCCAAATACATTGGTATGCTTTAAAAATCACACCCCTCTGCACATGGCCATTCCCCGTAGTCAAGCTGTACAAAAAAGTTTGATACAATCCACTACTGAGAGAAACGCTTTCATGACATTTTTAAAGAATTAATTAATCAATTAAAACAGGGTTTCTGTCTGGATACCAGCACAAAAGACCAGAAAGCAGATCTCACTATTTGCTCGTGATCTATTTTCATTCTGCTAGCTGAAGTGAAATGTAACAAAGAGCAAAAATGGTGACAAATATATTTGACTCTCAATTTTTTGTCAGTAATCGAAAGTTCTTAGCGACATAGGAAATAATGTTTTTCTATTATTTTAACCTGTCCGTGACCCTTTATTAGTATATGGATGAAAAACAAACCATGTAACAGATTATACACTGTACTTCACAATTATGCATAATATGAGCTACATATTATGCTTGCTTTTATTTCTGCAAGTAGTCCACTGACTTCAATTAAACGGTTCACGTGAGTAAGGTAAAAAAGATTTAGTCCTGGCAGAAGCAGAATTGTATAATGTTTTCTTACCTAACTTGATTCAAGAGCATTTTATGTATATTATATTTTAAATATTTAATATTTCTATTATAATTTTAAATATTTAAACAAAATATTTGGTACTAGAAGAAATATTTAAATAAGGATCAAAGTGACTGAAGTCGTTTCTGGATGGCCTCATTTGATGTAATGCCCCCCATTATGTTTTCCCTTGTGAGCCTTCTGAAAAAATGCCCGAATACAAGTGTCTGTAGAAGAACAGAGAAAAGACAGGGATCATGACTGTTTATTTTACTCTGAGGAGTATTAAACAGTGGCACCAGGCCTGGCAAGTCCTGAACCCTTTTCTCGCTTTCCCATCATTATTTTGCATTTTGCGGCACCTGCTGACTCAGACAGCTGCCAGAATCACTGCTGGCACCACGTTGTACGAAACAACAAAGAAAACAAATGCACTAGAACGTTGGCTTGGCTGTCTGACACACTGAATACACAAAGAACAGCAAAGCTGTCTGCGCCCTGCCAATAGCTAAAGAAGCTCACTGAAGCATGGCAATTTCTCTCTCTAATTTGAAGGTGAACTACAAAGGGAGCAGGAAAGGATGCATTTATGTCCTTTCCTGCACCTTGTAATACCCAAATCAAGGATTCTTCTCTCACTTCTCCAGTGGTGGATATTCTGGGTTTTTCCCCCCACAATAGTGATATTAAATCATAGCTTTTCATTTCTAATATATATAGATAGTAAGCTCTTTGGCGCAGGGACCTGCAGTTACTACAATGATGAGCATAGTATAAGAACCTATACAGACCAGATATCTGTTTGTCATGTGTTTGTACAGCATGAAGCAGAATGAGGCTCTGAGCCATGACTAGGGTCTCTAGGCACGACCACAACAGATATAACAACAGATTTAGTTTCTACTGGGAAACTCTTTGGAGGCCTATAGAACTAGTGTGATCCAGGGATGTCACATTAGGGTGAGAACCTGAGCAGATGTCTTCCCAGTGGAGGGAGACAATGTGAAGTCTATGTTTAAATCTTTGATGTTTTGTATTAAAATCAATTTAATGGAGTTTTTGGCCAAAACACAGTCAAAATAAAGACTGTCTCTGGGTGATCTTGACTCCAGTGCAGAGAAACTGCCCTATACCCATTTGCATTGTCTAAATCAAACTTAAACCCTTAACTCAGGGTTTAAATGGTGCTTAGATTACACCACCTAAGGGCCTATGGACAAAGTTTATTAAGCACCATTAGAATTGCCAAGAGAGAAGACACAGCATTATTTTATTAAGTGCAGGAGTAATTCGCTAACTGCATAGTCTTCTGGAAAGCTCTACTTCACATGGGTCACGTACAGTGGTTTGTCACGGGTGTTAACAGTCACTCCCATATAAGTAACATGATAGTTATTCTTACAAGACTCTCTGCACTGGGTGAATTTCAGCCCCTGGGAGAGATGAGAAACCTGAAGCTCCAGTTTCAGCCTATTGAAATGTCACTGTCTCACTCTAGGTCTTTGGTCCTCCAGCAAAAACAGGAAAATCTGGTATTTCTGAAGTGAAAACACTGTTAAAACTCAACAAAATTGAAGCCACCTTTACACACCATAAAGAGATACATCAAATAAGTAATTTTTCTGGCAATGCTCTTAAACTTTATTTGTATTTTAGAAAGGAAGATAAAATAATCTACAGAAGGGTGCACAGCTGCTTGAGCAAGCACATAATGGGTGGCTATAGAAATGCAAGTGGACCCCTAAAATCCAGGGCACGGTGCTGCCATTAAAAATGCATGGTGTATAAATGTGTTAGCTTTGTCCCATAAGGCCCTGATTCAATATGTATATAACTTTAAACAGATTCATAATCCCACTGAATTCAGTGAGGCTGTACATATGCTTAGGTACCTTACTGAATCAGGGCCTAAAGCCCTAAATGGTTTTGGGTCCTGGCTATTTGAAAGCCCATCTCTCTTATCATGCAATATTGCATTTATGTTCCTCTAGGTGCCTGAGCCCCATATAATTCAATTGGAAAGGGCTGGCCTGCAGGGTGTTCTTGGCAAAGCAACCCAGCTCTATAACTCTTTTCCCATCTCATCTCAGCAGAGTCCAAGTTGGATGACCATTAGAACATGTTGCAAGGCCCAGCTGTTTGTCCAGCTCCGGCTCTGTCGAAGAGAGAATGACATGGATGCAGGATCCTAGGAGTGGATATATTATTTTATGAGTTCTGTTTTTTAGTTCCAACAACAAAGGCACTCATACAGACAGGGCTGAGGCATTTTTTAGCACCTACAGTAGTGCTTATGCTCCTTGCT
This sequence comes from Mesoclemmys tuberculata, assembly GCA_007922155.1. Classification (NCBI taxonomy): domain Eukaryota; kingdom Metazoa; phylum Chordata; order Testudines; family Chelidae; genus Mesoclemmys; species Mesoclemmys tuberculata. The sequence continues at coordinate 10,163,189 of ML675612.1, read as the reverse complement.
GGAAAATAGGTACAACATATTTTAATATAAACAAGCTCCTTGTTATGGGGCTGTGATGTGAGAAGTAATTGGTTTAAACAGGGTAGAGGGGCCAGTGAGAACAAAATAATTACAGACAATCCATGCTATTCTAAAAAGAGAGTTTCATATTTTTCTACCTCATACATGTAGTGTAAAAACTTGTTGCCATGAATAGTCTTGGGAGAAAGAAAATGGTTTGGTTTAATATAGTTCCAGGCCACTTATTGTTTTTTTGTTTTTGCTTTTGGGGCTTTTTTTGGGGGTGGGCGGGGGGGCAAGAGCGGGAAGGAAAAGGAAGAGAGAGTAGGGTAGCAAAGGAGTGGGTTAGGGTTTCATAAATAAAGTAATGCCTGCCAAAAATAAACAACCTTTCCCCTCCCCCCAACAAAATACCAACCAACCAAAAGCTGTCCAGGGTGTTACAGTGTACAGTATATTGAATTTGACTAGTTTTAAAGTTTCACAATGTGGAAAAACAATACCAGCAAAGAAAACACAACCCATCTGAGCAGCCAGTAACCATCAGCAAAGTTAGTCACTAAGTAAACAGCAATAAAACTAACAGTAGCTTAAATTACAAGGAAATCAACAAGCTAGAGGATAATACTGGAAGGAAAGTTGCTGACAGCAAACATCTACAGCAATAAAACTAACAGTAGCTTAAACTACAAGGAAATCAACAAGCTAGAGGATAATACCAGAAGGAAAGTTGTTGATAGCAAAAATCTAACTCATAGGCTCATACAACTTTAAGGTCAGAAGGGACCATCATGGTCATTTAGTCTGACCTCCTGCACACCGTAGGCCATGGAACCTCACTCACCCACTCCCATAATAGATCCCTAACCTCTGGCTGACCCAGCACCAAAGGAGCACTCAAGGAATATAAGGCCATTGAGAAGACACTAAATGAATTCTTTTCATCAGTTTTCATGGGAGACGATGTGAGAGTGGTTCCCACACCCGTGCCACTCTTTTTAGGTGACAAATCTGAGGAACTGGCCCAGATTAAGTTGTTAGTAGAGGAGGTATTGGAACAAATTGGTAAATTAAACAGTAATAAGTCACCAGGACCAGATGATATTCATCCAAGAGTTCTGAAGGAAGTCAAATATGAAATAGCAGAACTACTAAGTGTGGTACATACACTATCATTTAAATCAGTTTCTGACCAACCAGCTGACTGGAGCACAGCTAATGTGACACCAATTTTTTAAAAAGGTTCCAGAGGCAATCCTAGAAATTACAGGCTGGTGAGCCTAACTTCAGTACCAGGCAAACTGGCTGAAACTATAGTAAAGAACAGAATTATTGGACACGTAGATTAACATGATTTGTTGAGGAAGAGTCAACACTGTTTTTATAAAGGACATCAGGCCTCACCAATCTATTAGAATTCTTTGAGGGGGTCAACAAACATGTAGACAAGGATGATCCAGTACATGTTATGTGCTTGGACTTTCAGCAAGCCTTTGACAAAGACCCTCACCAAAAGCACTAAAGCATGTAAGCAGTCATGGGATAAGAGGGAAGGTCCTCTCATGGATTAGTAACTGGTTAAAAAACAGGAAACAAAGGGCATGAATAAATGGCCAGTTTTCAGAATGGAGAGAAGTAAATAGTGGTGTTCCCCAGGGATCTGTCCTGGGATCAGTGATGTTCAACATATTCATAAATGACCTGGAAAAAGGAGTAAACAGTCAGGTGGCCAAATTTGCAGATGATACAAAATTACTCAAGACAGTTAAGTCCAAAGCAGACTGTGAAGATTTACAAAAGGATTGCACAAAACTGGGTGACTCAGCAACAAAATGGAAGATGAAATTGAATATTGATAAATGTAAAGTAATTAACATTGAAAAACATAATCCCAACTATACATACAAAATGATGGGATCTAAATTAGCTGTTACCACTCAAAAAAGATCTTGAAGTCATTGTGGATAGTTCACTGACAATATCCATTCAATGTACAGCGGCCATCAAAAAAGCTAACAGAATGTTGGGAATCATTAGGAAAGGGATTGATAGGAAGACATTAAATATCAGACTGCCACTATATAAAGCCAAGGTACATCAACACCTTGATTATTGCATGCAGTTCTGGTTGCCCCATCTCAGAAAAGATATATTAGAATGAGGAGATGACTGGGACTTGTCAGCTTGGAAAAGAGACAACTAAGGGGGGATATGAGAGAAGTCTATAAAATCATGACTGGTGTGGAGAAAGTGAATAAGGAAGTGGTGTTTACTCCTTCACATAACACAAGAACCAGAAGACATTCAATTAATTTAATACACAGCAGGTTTAAAACAAACAAAAAGAAGTACTTCTTCACACAACACATAGTCAACTCATTGCCAGGGGATGTTGTGAAGGTCAAGACTAGAACGGGGTTCAAAATAGAATTAGATAAGTTCATGGAGGATAGGTCCATGAATAGCTATTAGTCAAGATGGTCAGAGATGCAACTCCGTGCTCTGGATAGCCCTAGTCTCTGACTGCCAGAAGCAGGGAAGGAAAATAGGGGATGGACCACTTGCACATTGCCTATTCTGTTCATTACTTATGAAGCACCTGGCATTGCCACTGTCAGAAGACAGGGTGCTGGGCTAGATGGACCATTGGTCTGACTCAGTATGGCTATTCTTATGTTCTTAGAAAGAGAAGTGTGATAACCTATAACTGTGACAATACACTGGCCATAGCCTCTGGAGAGAAAGCAAAGCACAGGTGCTGGCGTTTTAGGAAGACTGGTTTGCTGGGGATATCAGTGTGTAGATCAGGGAGCTGTGCAGACTTTAAAATCCCTGGTTAGGAGGGAGTGAGATGTGGGTCTCTGCCAAGGAGAGGTAATAACTGGGAACCAAAAACCTTTAAGTGGATGCCCTAAAGGAACCATAAAGGGTGGAAAACAGGTGCAGTTATTCAAATTGATAGGGCCCACACGTGTACTTAGATTAAACTTGACCAGAACAGTAGATGAACCAAATTATCCAAATGGTATTTATCTAGTTATTGCTTTAATCATGTGGGATGAGAGAATGTAGCATATTTAGGCTCAGTTTTTAAGAGCTTATTTATGAAAGACACTGCTTTTCAAGGTTGCATAGGGCCATAGCTATGATTGGTGTTAACAAGTTAAGTAGCTATTATCTCCTTTAACATCAGTGTCACAAGTTATTGCCATCAAAAGTCAAAGAACACTTATCTAACAGACAGATTTGGACCCTTTTAAGGATGAATGTCCTAACATGAAAAAGTCAGCTGGCTTTTCCATCAGGGCATTTAATTAAAATGCTGATCCTTAAGACCTGGGTGGAGTTTCTGACTTCTCTTCTAGGAGGAACAATTAGCCCTTAGCAATTTCACAATTAATATGGGTAGCATTCTTTGTGTTGCTTGGGGTTACCTCCCTAACAACTTAACTGAAACATTGCTAGAGGGTTGAACAGGTCAAAGAAGGCTGCTGCCAGTAGAGAGAGACACCAGCATGCATGAAGTACCTGTGACATGTCTGGGATTAAATGTTTTGTCACAGGGGCAAAAGAATTTCTGAAATTTTCTGCAAAAGAACGTAATAAATTATAAAGTATTACTAATAATAACAGTGTGTTATTTTCACAAGACTGCACTTATTTACTTTTAAAGTGAATATTGTCCATAAAATCACAGATAATCAGCATGTGTCAGTCTTAATAGCAAGAGATAGCTGATCAAGTCTTTGTAAGAGGCAATTTGGATTAGATATTAAAAAAACAACAATTCGTTTCTTACCAATTAAAAAGATATTAGCTATTTCCAGATCTTTCTTGTCCCAAGCCTTATTACAATTTGTATGCAAGCAGGCATAAGGAGGACTAAACATCATAGGATTTCCTGTCATTTTAAATAGAATTGATGGATTTCAGGACAAAAGTGTTATATTTTACCCAAGAAGTGATGAAAAAAGTGCTCCTTTCGAGGAAATTACCACATTTAGAGAGAAATCCACTCTGATGATTGTCACTGGAAGTAGTATAATTTTTGTAAACATTTAGAATTGCAACTGGATGATTTTCTCTTATCTTGACGAATCATTGACACTAACCAGAGTGGCACTTCAATTTTCTTGAATTTCAGATGCCATAGTGATATTCAAAATTTGATAGGATGTCACATTTTTCATCCATTGGTGAGCAGCGAGAGAGGATGGAATTGGGTTACAAATGGTTTACAATCCGTTATTTTAGCAGCTCCAATTATGCTTTTTGAGATATTTCAATTTTTATAGAAGTAATGCTGTCTGCAAGTTTGTCTCTCCTGTTCAAAATAAGATTACCAGCCTCAGCATTATGTATCAAGATGTCCTCTACTTAAGTGATATTACAAGGACACCATTAGCTAGTCAAAGGGCAAAGGCACTGATCATCCCTTCCCTTCTCATATACCAGGCTTGTTTACATATATCCAAAAGAATATAAACTTTTCTCCGTACTTGTGATGAAAGTACCAGTTATTTGAATATTGAAAAACAATTGGCTACAGGATTTGAACTTGCAAATTCTTTGCAAACATGTACAGAGGAGTAGACCTTGTCAAAGAGCTTTTTATGGTAGGAGTATATCTTATAAACTATAACTATAAAGATATTCTAAGTTCAGGAATATCTGACATCCTTTCAACTGGAGTGGGAAAGAGATACTTTCTGGAAAGGTCAGGTTTAGTGTTCTATTTTGTACATTTCTGTTTTAGTGCAGGATTTTGATTAATGTCTGTATAACTTCAACCAACAGGAGGATTAATGATAATTTGCAGCACAACAAGTTCTTCCACTAGCCTCACCCACTTCTTTTACAATGGTTAAATATTTAAGAACGGAATATTTTCCACTCTAAATCAGGTTTTTAAACATCACAGGGTCAAACGATTTCAGGTAATCTATCATCAGAATGATAAAAACAAGCTAACATACTAGAGCTATGCCCAACACATTCAGTGTCCACCATCAAGTCTTCACTTGGAGATAAACAAAGATATTTGAAAGCTATAATGTAAAATGTCTTTGGTTTTGTGTGATATATGGATAGCACTTATTGCAGCATACGTTTCTGAAGATGTGGGAGGATTTCAAAATTTTATCAAAACAAAACTTTAACAACGGTCTTGGCTTAGCAGAAAAACAGTATCATTAATCCTGTTAAGAAGGCAGGAAGCACGCATCATTGTGACGTATTCAGAGATAGTTTGATTATTATTGATCTTTTGAGTTGCCTAAACATGGTGACTAATTGTCAGGAAATGCTGCCACTAATCTTTTTTTCTTCCCTATCAATATGATCATGTCCATCTCCCTTTTTGAATCATTTCACCAGCTCCCTATCCAATTGCATTTCAACTGTAAGCTTCGTCACCACCTTTTAAGCTCTACTCTCTCCCCCCCTCATTCATCCTTCTGTATCGAGTTTTGTATTCTCCTTGTTCCCTGCACTCTGCCAACATTCCCAGCCTCACCCAGCTATTTTTGTCAGCTTCTCCTACAACCCTGTACCTTCTTCCATACAGCCCCTTAAGCATGTAAACATGGAACAACTTCCCTGAGTTCTTCCACAACCCCCCTAGTCCATCCACGTTTAAAGCCCCACTCTTGCTGTGCTGCTTACAATGAACTGAGTTGATGCACAGGTACATAAATTGTTTATAGTTCTCTTTCCCTTAACTTCTGTCTAATTTTCTATCTTTACTTGGATTGTGAGCTCTCCAGAGCAGGGACCATCCTTTTCGAGTGTTTGAACAGCTTAATGCATAGTGGGTGCTACAAAAAATAATGAATAATAATTCATGACAGTGCCAGAGTGTGAGCTTAATGTAAAATGACCACACAAAAAAAGAGCCTTTATTTCAATTAAGACTGACACATGCTGATTATCTGTGATTTTATGGACAATATTCACTTTAAAAGTAAATAAGTGCAGTCTTGTGAAAATAACACACTGTGATGCTGTATAGACTTTCTTCATACCATGAAAAGAAGCACTTCTCTAAAGGCACTGTCTGACTGATGAATAAAAACTGCTCTTTTGATACTCTACATTTCTTTGTTTGCTTTTCACATTTTATTAGTTATTTATTAGTTAGTTAGTTTATTAGTTGTTATCTCACTGTAAGTCCTCCTCCCCTTATTTTGGCAGTGAAGCCACAATTAAAAATAAATTCTTTTAAGCTTCCCCTGTCAGTCTGAGAGACACTTTCTGCCTCAGCTTACCTTCACAAGGTATAAATCAGGGTAGAATTCTACCTTGTGTGTTTTATGCTCAAGGGCACACTTGTCAAAAGAAATCAGTAGGGTTACATGTAGCATCAGTCAGGACAGAATCTAGCCTTCTGTGTTGTATATTTATCTCTGTCTCTTTTGTTTTCACACTAACAGCCTGAGGAAGTCAGAACATGTTATTACATGCAGCACTACAGATGTTTGATTAAATCATTCACTGAGTGCTTCTTCTGCATGATTTACATCCTGGCAGCGCAATGACACCAGCACATCACTGAACCAACCAAATGGAAAAAAATCCAAAACAAAAGTTTTAAAAGATTAGCCTAAATAAATCAGCAAAGAACCAGAAATAAACACTATCTGGTCAAAAATGTGATAAGAAAGGCACACGGCCTGTTCAGGTCAAGGGAAAACCAAGACATTACACATGTTAATTCCACATGAGAAACAGCTCTTTGTGATGATCAGTGAATTGAAAATAGCTCCGACTTGGCCTCTCTCTTCCAATCTAGCTTGAGGACAGGAACAGATTGACATAGCAAAGCTGCAAATATTAACAGCCAAATTCCAGGCATGGGTAAGAAAGAAGCAGGAGCACAGCAATGGAAGGTGTTTCTGTCACTGTACAAAATCCAATCCCTCAAGAGACAGCAGCTAAATTAATGGAATAATTCTTCTGTTAATCTATTGCTGTCCTCGGTGCAGGTTAGATAGATCTAAGTACATCACACAAAGTGTGAAATTTTTCACATCCCTGAGAAATGTAGCTAGGTTGGCCTAAATTCTAGATGTAGCCCAGGCCTGATAGTCTATTAACCAGAGTCCTCCAGTGTTTCTCTTGCTGTCTTCCTTGTACACTGTAGTACATATGTTGAGTGTTATCCAAGTGGAAGCTCTTGTGCACATCCTAGCCTCGTTACAGGATGCATTCATTGACCACTTCATTTGTTTTGTTTCTCAGAAATAAGTATTCCATTAGTTTTCTTTCTGTCATAAGTGCTCTTAAAATGAAGCAGCCTGAGTGTAGATCGGAAAGGAAGGAGGCATTACGACTCTTATACACAGGCAGGGCTTTTTGAGAGTCGCACATCATCTTTGGCTACCTTCTTGTAACTATTTCCTGATCAGATCAGGATGACAGCTGAAGCAGTTTGAAATAACAAGAGTCCCTGTCTCCACTGATGCTGTTATAAGGTGCAGCCACTAAAATTATTATTTATAGTACCATCATGGCACCTAAGAGCCCCAGTGATAGGCCAGACCCCATTGTGCAAGGTGCTGTGCAAACAGAGAAGCAAAAGACAGTCCCTGTCTTCCAAAAGCTTAATTAGGTTATAACTGCAGATCTATAAACTCCCAGTAGTGAGGACAGGGATTGTTGCAGGGGTTATGCATTACCCAAATTGACACATCTCTAGCTGTATTCCTTCCTTGCAGTCTTACAATCAGTACCCTCAAAACAAAACAAACTCACCCAAACAAAAACAAGCCGTACCAAATAGTACTTGTGTCATCCCAGTCTTGGATTCAATAGAATTCCCACCATGCTTTCCTCTCACAGGAGCACTGTTGTTGAGGTTGATTGTTTCATTTAAAAAGTGCTTAGTAGGCTCAACTGCACCATCTGGGAATGCTTCTATGAGCTGCCTCTGAATTCGGACTAGGAATTAATTCCTGCAGCCCAGATCCACAAAACGATTTAGGTGCCTCTCCAAAATTTAGGCACCACTGAGATCCACAATGGAACAACTTCAACAGGAAAGACTGAAAAAAACCTACATCAGAATATTCCATAGCCCAGTGGTTAGCATGAGGTAAGAGTGCTGTTCAAATCTCTTCCCTTCAGCAGGCAGGGGAGGGGGGAATTGAACCCCATCTCCCACATCCTGAGTGAGTGTTCTAATGACAGGGCTAAGAAATTGAGAAGCACCTCCTCCTCCTCCAATGTTTTTGCAAAAACTGCCTTAGGCACCTAACTACAGGAGAGAGTTCCAAGCTATGGATCCCTGGCAGACATAGATGCTTTCCTCCAGCCTAGATTTAGGTGCCGAATTCTTGAGAGAGTCAGGTTTAGGACACACTCCTTTTGTCAGCATCTGCTATAGAATAGCTTAATCAGGGAGCCGCCCAGCTTGCTGTTTTTTGTGGATCCAATTCTGAGGCACCTCTCTTCATTCATTCTATAGAAGCCTGGGCATCTAACTTAGGCTTTGTGGATTCCAGTGATTTTCTGGGCACCTAAAAGGTGGAAATCCTCTTGTGATCATGGACTGAAACTCCAGGCCATTTTCTGTCTTGTGTGAGGGATGAGGGGTCCCTTCCAAAAGACACCAATGAGGTGGGAGCATTTAGGATTCATGGTGGGTGTGAAAAGAATTGTATACCCAGTCAGCTTCATATTGCTTAAGATAGCTGGGTCCTTTAAAGAGCAAAAAGCATAGCAGTAGAGCTTATGCAGGTTGGCAATGTGAGAAAACATTACAGCCCTGTCATGCATGCATGCACTGAGGAAAGCAAAATAACTAATGCTAATTACTCTGTGTTTTTTAATTTGAAGTGTACATTAACAATATCACATAATGCTTCTTGAATTAGTGGTTAAAAGTGGCCTTCCTTCCCATCAAGTCTGCTAGACTTTCTAAAGAACCATTGGAGCTGTACGTACTCCTTGCCTCAAAAGGGTTTGGACTGACAGCTTGCCAGGAACCTCAGAGCTGCATTTGATTTGAAAGTGTCATGTTGATTTAAATTTAATAAGATGTAAGTGGACAGTTATTTCCAAGTGTTGCAAGTGTACACACATCTTTACAAAACATGTAGAAAGAATGAAATATGCTTTGAGGGGCACAGGAGAATCAATAGGAAGACTGACATTGCTTCTCTAAAGAGAGATTCTGGAGATCCAGCTTTATTGATGTGGCCAGAGGAAGGGAAAATATGAATGTATGGCAACTGTGTTTTCTTGATTTATTTAGATTGACTTAGAAAATCTGTCTTCATAAATATAAGTAGGCTTGGCAGAATGGGATGTTTTGTGATTTTGACATAATATTGATGTTTATTTTTAAGATTTTTCTATTTTTAGCTATTTAAATGTTCAGATGTATATAATTATGTGTGTTAAGGATTTTTATATTTAATCTAAGTTTTCACAGTTGTGGAATATTATGGGAGAGCTCAGACAATAATTACTTAATGACAGATGTTGAGATTCAACAAACTAAAGCTTTATACTCATAAAAGCAAATTGTCAACATGACTTGTCAATACATACAAAGTAATACATTCTCAGGCAGCATTTTTACTTTGTAAATTTCAGTAATCATCAATGGAAATATTTTTTCATCAATCAACATTTATTGACATTTAAGGATAAAAATCTAATCTTTCCAAGCCTAAATATAAGCACTTCCAAGGAGACTTGCAAAAAAGGCACTCACTTATTAACCCAGAATTACTGCAATTGCAGGAAATGTAAATCCAATACATTTCTACCATAAATTCTAAACAAGCATTGGCCTCATCTTCAAATTCAGCTGAGAATGACCCTGTAAACCACCTGAACCTTGTCAGTTTTAAGGTGTCCATTTTTAATATAAATCACTAAGCCTCATGATTGGATATGATCAAAAGTTGGAATTTCTTTCCTGCAGATAATGCTGATATTTTGACACTTTTATTCATCTGGAATCAGGACGAAGTCAAAATATCAACATTTTTCATAGAATGGAAAGTTCAAAAAAAATTGAATTAAGAAACAGCTAAATGATTTGTTTCAACATTTTCTGTTTAAACAAAATATTTAGACATTCCTGAATAGAAACATTTCATTTCCGTTTGCTGAACTTAATCAAAATATTTCATTTCAAATTGGTTCAACATAAACCTGTATTATCCTGAGCTACTGCAGTTCTTCATGGGAGCTGTAATTCAGATTCTACTCTATGAGCTGGGTCCCTTAGCTAGACTATGTCTTCCATGATGCCCCATGGCCAGAGATTCCCATGGTGCACTGCAGGGGATCAACCAGAAGGGAGGGGAGAAAACAATGTGTTATGAGATATGGAATCCAACAGGCCTGGGGATTTTCCTGTGGAAAGTTTTGATTTTGTGGAAAACACATTTTCTGTCTAAAGACCTTTTGATGGAAAATTTCTGACTAATTCCATTTCTGTCCAATCCTGTAAAGCTTCTCACACACCTACTTCTTGAGAATTTGTTGAAAAACTGCAAAGTCTGAAAGATCATTTGACTGTAGCTGTCCCTGAAAGACCTTCATTATTGCTTGGAAGGCAATGTTTCCTTCCTAGGAAGAAGATGAGAGGAATTTGCCCGGAAGTTCAGGCAGTTCAGGTGTAATGTATTATCTTTCAGAAATGCAAAATCAGACAAGCTTGCAACTGACAAGCATACCAAGAAGTCATTCCTTCTGAGTGATCTCTTCCAGAAGTGCAACAAATGCCATAAAAAACTTCCTGCTGATAAGCCTCAGATCAGTACACTTATCATTGAGCTTCTGAGCTAAATGAATGGAGACAATTCACCTGTCTTTCAAGGGGAAGATGGGTATGGACTCAGTCTGCCTAAAATGTTACTGCTATTCAGGCTGTGTGAGGAATTCTTATTTGCTAACAGTTTGGCTGCAGCTTGCAAAAAGTCTATAATTAATAGCTGCCTATTTGTAACAGAGGACATTCATGTTGAGGCTTCCCCCACCCCTTGTCTGGTTAAATTTTATGTCCCAATCCTACAAAAACTTATGTCATGCTTAACCTTACACACTGTCAATAGTGAAATTATAGTCAAACTACTTGTAGAACATATGTAGCCCCCTCATGGTTATTCACTGATTTTCTTCCTCCTCAGCACCACCGATGGGCTCCTGGGTGCTTTGCACTTAGTGCCTCCACCTAATGGCTGAGTGCATAAACTATAGATAGCCCCTATGGTCGCTAGGAGATTACAATTTACAAGTACAAGAAGTCAAGGATCACAAGATAAAGCCAAAAACACTGTTTTATTCCCAGGCAGGATAGAGATAAATTAAAAGAAGGGAAAGGGAATAAGTACAGAAATCAGATACTTGAATAACCAACCAATCTCACAGCAATAAGCACTATATGCTCACAAATGACATAACACCTCAAAAATGCCCATAAAGTCTCCTTACAGATCTTAGGTGGATGGTAGCATGGCTGAGTTTTGGGCTCAGTCTTTCCTTTGTGGAACTGGGGGCTCCAAGTCAGCCTCTGTTCCTCTACTTCAGAGAGACAAACATGGCAGCGCCTCCTCTTCTGAGATAGATAGCACCTCTAAGACTGCTTCTCCTTTGCCTGCTTTAACACAACTCCCTACCACCAGCTCTGTCCCACAACACGGTCACTGCCCATGTTCAGCTCACATTTACAAATAATCAGAGGCTCTCCAGGGCCTTCAGTTGTTCACCCAGGCACATCAGTCAGACTCTGGAACAGTAATTCCTCTGCATCCTCCCAAACATGGGGTCTGTCTGGGTGCAGAGCACATTTCAGGAGAAGTGGTTGCCCATCTTGTCAAGCAGACCCCTGCTCCTGCCCACAGAGGCTCTTTGTCTCCCTTTCAAGCATGTGAGGAAGGCAGCCTAGATTCAGTTTCTGTCTCTGGGCTGCTCTCTGTGGGAACTACTGTAAAGACCCCAGACTGGTAAGGTGCATAAAATTAATTGTGTGTATGTTTGCAGGATCGAGGTCTTAGGTACCTTTTTAAAATAAACAAAACAAAAAAGTCTCCCCCTCCTACATGACATAGGAACACAAGTTCCACTGGCAGCCAGTTGGATTTGTGTTCCTAAGTCACACAGGTGCTTTTGAAAATCATCCATACATTCATGATTTTGTATTTGACAAAGGTATATTTTCATGGCATTATAGTGATAAATTACCATCTTATTTCAATATTTCATACTCGATGTTTTTCATTTAAAATAATTATGCATATTACAAAATGGTTGTAGTATACATAGATACAATCACATTAATACTGAAAACATCTTTTAGGTTACTGAATATGAAAGCATATTGATTGATCTGACTTTCTAGAGTTATAGGGCTAGTTTTTCCTCAAAGCATTATTTCAACTTTCTAACAAAAGATGCATAGTAATATATTTGAAAAAAATCTACAGATAAAAGTAGTTTAAATATAACTTTGTGATTCTATTTCTCTGAAATCAAAACATAAAATTAGGGAAACAATATCTAGTACTAAGTTTATTGTAAACAATAAAAATGTATCATCATTACATAGCAAAGCCAAAAATAAATGTTTAAAAAATAATATAGGGCCAGTTTATGTTTTCAATGGTGCAAGTTAATGCTCCATCATTCTGAAGTTGTTGACAAAGCTCAGAGGCTGTCTATGGTAGCAGCATTAGATCATAATTTTCACATGGATGTCTCAAGTTAGGCACCAAAAAAAGCTATATTTAGGCTATTAAATAAGTAGTGTAATTTTAAGATATCAAGCACATGCAACTCTTGTTCATTGAAAACACTGAAATCAACCAATGTAAATGAGAGCTGAACCAGCCCTAAAAGTGGGATTGCTGGAGTGCTTCATGCTGACCTAACTCTGATCCCACTGACGTCAATGAGACTTTTACCAAGCTCCCTTCCGAGGGAGTACTTTGCCGGAAACTCTGCAAGTTGAAACTTGCACTTTTTCCATCTCCTGCCCAGGAGCAGCCCATGCAGGGAATAAATCCCTAACTTATCAAACAAATCCATGAAATACAGAAAAGTGATTTACAGGAACTGAGCCCTTACCAGGTAGTAAGAATATTTCTCTTAACTTTGCACTAGCCTGACAGCCAACTCAGGCAATAAGACAATAGGGTAACTATGCTGAAAAGCGCCAGACACAGAGCAAGACTGGAGTGTCTCAAATGCTCTGAAGCATGGAGGGATTCTATACAAGACACACACTGAAGTTTATTGTGGCAATAAAACTTATTTTTAACTGCTGTATGTGTGACCAAAGATCTTATATTGGGCACATGATGCAGCAATCCAATAGATTATTTGACTCTCACCTGTGCTCTGTACTTTGTACTAGTTCTGTCCTATTCTAATAGGATATAATTAGATCCTTCACTCCAGGTCAGCCTTTAGAAACAAAATCTTATCCAGAAGCTTAAAAAAAATACAACGGTCATAGAAATGAACAAACATGACCAGGGATAAAGGGCAGGTCAAGTCTGTCTGTTTTAGAATAAATTAAACATTAAGCTTTCAAAAAGTTATACAGATAAATTCTAATCACTTAACTACTTAAGATTTAAGAATTAGCATTTTAAAACAAAAACAAAAAAACCCAAACCAAACCAAACCAAAAAAAAATAAATAAAAAATAAGTAGACTAAGGTTTTTCCCAGACTTGCAGTGGGATTGATTTGGAAGGAGATCTCAATACAAGAGTGGTGCAGTCTCCCTCTGACCCATCCACTAAAGTCAAATCAGCTTCATTTTTCAAAGGGAGGGAATGCTGGAGGAAAGAAAGAAAGCAGGAAGACAAAAGGGAAACAAGAAGCTTCAGAAGGTCATCTGAAATACCCATGGGATGCAGGAACATAATGGGAGGCCATAAAAAGGGGGGGAAGTGCTGGGAAGTGCTGGTACAGGTGCTACGTAAGGTCAGGGAGATGAGCTAGACAGAGAGCCAGAAAACAGTATTTGGGATTGGAAAGAGATGGAGGAGCCTGTGGGAAAGCAGGGAGGTCTAGTGGAAAGTTAGAGAAACTTGAGGCTTATTGTAAATTCAGCAAGGATTATTATAGATATTATAAACAATAACCTATGTGAAAAGTATGTGAAGGTTGCAGTCATGAACTCAAAAGTTAGAAAATGCCTGAATTAAGGTTGCCTGTGAAAACCAGAGTTAAGTGGTACTTTAAACCCAAGAATGCTGGCCTGGCCAGGGAGTGGCTTAGAGCTGGGATGCTTCTTTCAAGGACACAGCAACTCCAGCAGGGCTTTGCAGTGTGGCTGCTCACAATTGGGATAGGCTAACCTAGGGTTCCAAAACCCAGGTGTCAATCACCTGTGCTAACTCTGGAGTGACAATAGACTTACAGGACTTCTGTGGAAGGTTTGCTCAAGCAGATTTGCCCTGTAAATCAGGCCGAAGACTAAGTGAATAGAAATAAAATTCAATATGTGCTTTATTGGCCAGCCAATTTTTTTTTACAAAAGCGTATTTTAAACTGACATTGTTTGACATTAAAACTATTCTAAATAACTAGGAGACAGTCGTCAGTGGAACAGAATATACTCCCAGATGATAACAATATTCTGCTTATTGACAAATGCCAAAACAATTAATACAAATATACAACAATGCAAAGCCGAGTTCTTTAATTTTCAGGCAGATTCTGTGATGAGTACAATTTGTTATAGATTCTAAGGCCAGAAGGGACCATCTAGTCTGACCTCCTAGATAGCAAAAGCCAGAGAACTTCCCCAAAATAATTCCTAGAGCATATTTTTTTAAAAATTCATGATTTAAAAATTGTTACTGATCGAGAATCCACCGTGACCCTTGGTCAGTTATTCTAAAGGTTAAGTTACCGTCAGTTTCAGAAATGTACACCTTATTTCCAGTGTGATTTTGTCTAGCTTCATCTTTGAGATTTCCCTGTTTTATGCCTCTTAGGATAATGTAAGTTCTTCTGGCCACAGTATCACATTGGGAGCTCATGCTCAGGTGAATAACCAATATGACCTATATGACCCCCCCAAAATCTTTTTCAGAGTTACTGTTTCCAAGGACAGAGTCCCTCATCCTGTAAGCACGGCTTACATTCATTGTTCTTAGATGTTGATTTACATTAAGCCATTTTAAAATTGTTTGCTTGCACCCAGTTCACCAAGCAATCCAGATCATTCTGAACCAGTGACCTGTCCTCTTCATTATTTACCACTTCTAATTTTTGTGTCATTTGCAACTTTATTAATTATCATTTTAGGTTTTCTTCCAGGTTTTTCTGTTTTCCAGGTCTTTTTCCCCACTGGAAACACACCCTGCTCAATGAAGATTTTCCATATACAATTCCATTTTGATATTTTTATATTGTTCTAGGGGCTTATTTATTCAAAATGTTGTGCAATACCAAGTCAAATGCCTTATGGAAATCTAAGTGTATTATATCAACTTTATTACCTTTAGCAACACAACTTGTAATCTCATAAAAAATATAAAAAAGTTAGACCCATGTTGACTTACATTAATAACATTAACCTCCTTTAATTCTTGATTAATCAAGTCCCATGTTAGCCACTCCATTATCTAGTCTGGGATAGATGTAAGGCTGATAGTTCTAGAGTTATTCAAGTCATCCTGTTTACCCTTTTTAAAATTGGCACATTAGCTGTCTTCCATATCTTATATCTTCCCTCTTTTTACTCATCTTTTTTTGGTATTAGTTTAAACCTCTTCTTACTACTATGAGATTGAATTTCAATGGGTCTCAGGTGAAATAAGTAGCAAAATTCCAGTAGGGTCAAGGTATTAATTGGAAATTTCTTCTTCCTTTTCTCTTCTTGCATAATACTGATTACAACTAATTTTAAATTAATGAGGGAATCTTCATTTTTTCCTAGTTTCCACACCATTTAAGCCTTGCCAATGACTTAATTACAATTACTACAACCATGGTGCAATTTCTGGGATTTGATCTGTTTGGTGTTAGCAGAGCATTTGAGAAGGGAGTAGAAATAATTGATACTATGCTCACTCTTCCATTTCTGAGAAACACTGCACTCTCTTTCTCTCATTCTTGGAGACTCAGGGTGCACTGTCTTCATGATATGGCCCTCCAGCCCGGTCACTGTGTTTTCACCCTTCTGGGATTTCAAAGTCTCTTCCTCCACAATGGTAGTCTTCCCTCCATAGCCCAAAATGGCTGGGAGAGGTATCTGGTCCCATCCTCTACTCCAGGTTCCAGTTCAGGGACTCTTTAATCAGCAGCCAAGGTTTGCACCATCTTAAACCTTGCTTCCTTTTTCTCCTTGAGCCTTTTCCTGCACCCTCTTCACCTAGTTTCCCTTCTTTTCCTCTACTGTCCAGAGTAGCTTCCAGCTCCCTCACTGCAGCTGTCTTCTACTGCCAGCTTCTGGCTTTATCCTAGCCCTGCCTATTCCTTCCCAGCTGGGTTCTATCATTAGTCAGGAGTTACTAAGGCTGGGTCTACACTGACTGCGGCAAATTCGCCACCGTCACATCGATTGCTCTGGATCGACTGAGCGGGCTGTATAGACACGCTCAGTCGATCCACGAAACGACACAGGAAAACCACCTTGGTAAGTGGCGTAGCGCTGCGTCGAAGGGAGCGCTGTTCCCTTCGACACGGCGCAGTATGGACGCCACGCAGAGGAGACGCTGCAAAGTCAACAGGAGATACGCAAGTGATTTACGTCACTTGTGTATCTCCCATCGACTGCCTCCGAATCGCAAAGGTAAGTATGGACCGGGCCTAAGGCAGCTAATTCCCCTCAGCTATGGCCTATCTGATTAACTGGCCTCTCCGCAGACTCATTAATCCCACGTAGGTTCTTATAGACTTATCAAGTCACCCTTTAACCCTCATTTTGAGAAACTAAATAGATTGAGCTCCTTAAGTCTTTCACCGGAAGGCGTTTTCTAATCCTTCAATCATTCCCATGGTTCTTCTCTGAACCCTCTCCAGTTTGTCAACATCCTTTTTGATGTGTGGACACTGGAATTCAATATGGAATTCCTATAATGGAAAAACAAATACTGAATAGAGGTAATATAACCTCTAGTCTTCTACTTGAGATTCCCCGTTTACACATCCAAGGGTCACATTTTAGCCAGAGTATGACACTGGGAGCTCACTTTCAGCTGAGTATCTGTCATGATCCCCATGTATTTTTCAGAGTCACTGCTTCCTAGGATAGAGCCTCATTCTGTAAGTATGACCTGAACTCTTTGTTTCAACATGTATGACCTTACGTTTGGGTGTGTTGTTTGCCTGTACCCAGATTACCAAGTGATTCAGATCACGATGTCAGTGACCTGTCCTCTTCATTATTCATCACTCCCCCAATCCTTGTGCTGTGTGCAAATTTTATCATGGTTAGTGAAACAGTGTACCAGTGGATAAAACATTGAACAAAATCAGGCAATCTGGATCATATGCACAGTTCTACCACAGTCTTCCTGTGACAAGACTGCCTTTCTGCACCACTTATTCCCAATCTTGAAAAGGGGGATACAGCATTTTGCATGTGGCTAGACAGCATTAAGATCTATGGTGAAAGACGCTATGTAAATGCTAATCTTATTAATATTACTATTATGTGATGAAATATTGCTTGCAGCAGTGAAGCAATACTAGGCATTTTAGTAATACAAATACATAAATGAGGCCTACCACTAAACATTTCAGCCATTAGCTTTTAATCAAAAGACCTTATAATCAAATCATCAGGAGTAGCAGCATATACTATGATTTCTGTAAATATTTTATTCCATTATTTGTGTGCTTTAAAACCTACCTCTGGCTGATTATCTATCCTGGTAGAGGAAAGGACCCTTTCATAGACTTATGTAAGAGCTCCAACTTCCTCTTGACCTTTGTTCTTCCTTTTTCTACTCTATGTGTTATGAAATGCCACACTGCTTCCTCTGCATGTGTTGCACATGCAGTATCAGGCGGAAAGCAAGCAGAACAGTTCCTCTTAACGGCTGACCACCAAAGCTTCAACTCTGAAAGGTTTTAAAACAATAAGACTGTGCAGAGTTCTGACTATGTGTTTCTCCTTGCTTTTTAGTTTGAAAGACCATAATGGATCACTTGTGGGCAAGATGTTTGCCTAGTGTTATTCAAGACTAAAATTACAAGCAGGGATGTTGGGAGAAAATGAGAGTATGCGTGCCTGGAGAAAAAGGAGAAAGTACTTAATAGACCAGATTCTGCTCTCGCTTGCAACAATGTAAATTTGGAGTTACATCACCCATTTCACTGGAGTTACTCCACATTTACATTAGTGCAGCAGAACCTCTACCTGCCACCAGTAGTTAGTGAGAACTCTAGTTCTGCACAGATTGAATGCATCTCTGTATATGGAAAGGACAAATGGTTTTTCCAACTAATCTAAGCTAGTTTTGGAGTAAAATGGAGGGTCTATTAAATAGTGTCTCCAATCTACCAAAAGTGCATATTTTACAGACTTTCCAATTTTTCTGAAATGCAGCCTATTCCCAGGTCATGTTGAAATTGCATAGTTCAAAACTAGAGGCAGTTCACAAGGCAGTAGTTTAATGGCAAGTGCACCATTAAGGAGCATTTGCTAAAACACACAAAAAATAAATAAAAGGAGGCAGAGAGGAAGGTTTAAGTGCCTCTGGAGTCATAGAAAGTTTTGTTCTCGTTTCCTTGATGCCTATATGCAGACCATGATTGCCCTAATAAAAAACAAAGAGCTACCATACTGGGTCAGACCAATGGTCAATCTAGCCCTGCATCCTGTCTTCTGACAGCAGCCAGTATCAGATCGTAGGGAGATTATACAGAACAGGAAAATTTTGGAAAGATCCAACCCTGTCGTCCCCTCCTGGCTTCTGGAAATCAGAGGTTTAGAGTTACCACAAGCAGGGTGTGACATCTGTCAGCTTACAACTATTGATGGACCTATCCTCCATGAACTTCTCTAATTCTTTTTTAAACCTAGTTATACATTTGGCCATCACAATATCCCATAGCAATGAGTATCACAGGTTAACTGTGCATCATATGAAAACGTACTTCCTCTTGTTTGTATTAAATTTGGTGCCTGTTAATTTCATCAGATGACCTTTGGGTTGCGTATTGTGGGAAAAAACAGATATTTCTTTATGCTCTTTTTCCCTCACCATTCATGATTTTATAGACCTCTATCATATCCTATAGTTGTCTCTTCTCTAAACTGGCTAGTCCCAGTCTTTTTAATCTCTGCTCATGTGGGAGCAGATCCATACCCTTAATCATTTTTGTTGCCCTTCTCTGAAGATTTTCAGTTTTACTATATCCTTTCTGAGATGGGACAACAGTATTCAAGGTGTGGGTGCCCCATGAATTTATACAGAGGCATTATGATATCATAAAGGGACTATGGTGTAGATGGTCTGGCCTAGTGGTCAAGGATGCTAGTTGCTGAGCAGAAGTTGGAGGAATTTCAATATCCACATTCAGTGTCAGGCTGGAGTTGGAGAATGGAGCTCAGACCTAGCATCAGGCTGGAAACAGAAGGTAAGAGTCAGCACTAGGCTGGGATCGGAGATTAGGAGACAAGGTGAAGTCTGGAATTACAGCAAGCCAAAATCATGTGGTTGCCCAGACAACTTCTTGGGCCGATACCTGGGGTTAAATAGGAAGCTTGGCTAATCAAAGGACCTCAGGGTACTGTCACTGGCTCCCTTGGGTGGTACTTCCTGCAACACCTATTCTCCTCTGTGCTCCCTGGCTGTGGCGAAATTCTGCACATTAAGCAGAAGTTTTCAGAGAACAGTCCACAATGACTCCAAAATTTTTCTTGAGTGGCAACAACTAATTAGAACCCATCATGATATGTGCAACTGAGATTATTTTTTCCAATGTGCATTACTTTGCACTTACCAATGTTGAATCTCATCTACCATTCACCGAGTTTTGTGAAATCCCTTTGTAAATGTCACTGTCAGCTTTGAACTCAACTATCTTCAGTAATTTTGTGTTATCAGGAAGCTTTGCCACTTCATAGGTCATTCCCTTTTTCACTCCCAAATTTAGATTTGTTGGCCCTGACAACTCTTTCTTCAAAAATCTATATTCCTTGAAAGACATGACTTTTATAATCACTTTGCACTTTACATGCAGTATAGCATCTTCCACTTTACAAGCTAGTTAAACAAACTTCACAAAATCCCCCTGAAGTATGTAGGCATTACGTATCTCAATTTTACAGATGGGTTAAATAACTTCCCAGAGCTGAACAGTGAATCCCTGGCAGAACTGGGATTAGAATTTACTGGTCCTGATACCCAGAGCCCTTCTCAACCAACTCAGAATCACAAACATTGGGTGTAAAGTAGATTGAAAATATTAAATCAGACTAGAAGAGGGGAAAAAGTTATCAGAAGGAGACTTTATAGGAGCACCAGTGACTGCCTGATTTTTAATCTACAGCCAGAGCCAGAAATCTACTTGTTTTAGTGAATGAGTTTATTAAATGGACAGACATCCATTGTGATACATCTTGACTGTTAGTGGAGGTGGCAGCTCAACTGACCCTTGTGGAGTAATTAGCTGAGGATAAATTAATCCACTCTCAAAACTGACCCACTGATCTTTCCAGAGTTTTGAGCTCTACTTACTAGCATATATTTTGTACAGTTTGATTTGGTTTTCTTTGGAGCCCTAACAAATGGCTGCATCTCCTGCTATTAGTGACATTACTTTACAATAAATAAAAAAGAATATTTAATAAAATGTTACTGAGTGAAAGTGCTGAGTGCTTTGGACTCATGTCAAACTTAATTCATTAATGCCGGATCTTTAGGATCTGTGTGTGAATGTTCAGCAGGAAACATCACATAATTAATTTAAGGAGACCAAATATTTATTTTTTGCAATAGTGACCTTTAATAACTACTTGTACCTCAGGCAAAAGGAATTTGGCAGGAATTTCTATTTTATTTTGGTTAACACAAAAGAGGTTTATGTATGATGATTACATATTTTTTGGAGATGTTTTTCTTGGTTCTCTTAATGTATCCCAAAACATACCTGGCCTTTAGCATGTACTGTTTTTTCAAATGTTCCCACACAAGCTGCCTTGATGCTAATTGCCTCCAGCTGTTCCTCTAGCCAGGATACTCAGTCACATAGCTTTGACTTTGTTCTTTCAGAACATGCAGGCTAATAAAAACGCTGCTGTTCCATTTTGTTTCTGTCCTCTGCTCAGCAACAGTTATCCTGAGTGAGACAGAAGTGGATTGCTAGGGAGTAAGACCAGTGGTCAGTTTCTCTGGCTATATCTGCACTACAAATTACTGTGGTATAATTTACATGCATAATAATAATCCAAACCCCTGAGTGACATAAATTATACCTACCTAAGCGCCAGTGTGAACAGTGCTATAACAACAGGAGAGCTTCTCCCACTGACGTAGCTACCACTGGACGTAAGCTGATGGGAGAGAGCTCTCCCCTCAGCTTGGAACATCTTCACCAGAAACGCTACAGAAGAGCAGCTTTACCATTCTAGTGTAGACGTAGCCTCTATTGGTGTGTTTACACAAATACAAAAGGAATGCAATGTGGGTGTGACCTGCGACCAAGAAGAATGGTATTACTATATTTTACAACCACTTTGCTCTGGTGTAAATGACCTTACAAGGGTATCAAACAACAGATAATCAGTCCCAAAATTTTCCCTATCACTGTAGTCACAGTGCTGTTCAGTGTTCCCATGTCTGTTGCGCTGTGAAGCTTGACCCATAGGGCTAGCTTTCTCTTTATTATTTTCCATTTACAACATGCTGGTTTCAATAATGATTTAGCTGATTGTTAACTACAGGTTATTGGTGGGGGGTGAGCTGATTGGTAACCAATAGGTTATTGTAGAGGACATTTGAGTGTAGATGTTCCAATATCGTGAAACTCAGGAGTTTCAGTTGTGGGATTCATGCCAACTTTTGTTGTGGTGCTTCACAACCCCTGCATTTTGGGTTCAAATTTTTATCAACTGAAAATAAATAATATGCATTTGTAATTGATTTTCTTCCATGCCTGCTCCACCTAAAGTATGACTCTGTTATAACTCCCCCCCCCAAGAGTTCAGCTCAAACTGTAGCAGCTTGTGCTTTTAGCTCTGGAGGTCCTTGGTTTAATCCTCAGTGTGTGGGTCAAAAGGACAGTATCACACACTCATTTACATAATAGCCCAAAGTTCCATATGTGTTGCTAACCAATAGGAAACTATGGTATCACCCCAGCTGAAAGCAGCCTTTGAAGTGAGTCACCAAAACTTTTTCCATTGTGTTTCTTTTTGATTTTCTAAGGGTTATATTTTCTCATTTGAAAGGCCTAGCTGTCTATTCCTTCCCGTTCCTATCTAAGATCTGGGCTAGGCTGTATAAGTAGTTGATTTTGCTGTAAAATTATTCCTAATATTTTTTCTTAAAGGGCAAATGAACACAAATAGTTTGCTGCAATGAATTTCTACTTTCCTGAACTACGCACATCAGGCTGATAATTTTGGATGCAAGTATCCAGGGCAGTACCAGTAAGCTATAATAGTTTTACAATATCCTAGGAGTGAGGGTTTGGACTGCCAGTAAGGCTACTTCTGCTAGTTCTGTTTCTATTGAAAACTTGCTTCAAATTCTTTACATTTTATTAAAGGCTCTGCTTGGTCTTCCTTTGAGGGGGCTGAGGCCAGGTGGTAAGGCTGCCATTATAGTGGTGTCGAGGACTGTTTTTCTCATGGGTGGCAGTCTGTTCTGACATCTTGCTGTACTTTTGATTGATGCTACCTCAGGGCCACTGAACATTACAAGGACAGAAAAGGTAGCGTGCTCTCTTGACTCAGGTTTGACTGGTGAACCAGAAAAACCGGCAGAGCATGTGATTTTCCCTTTTATATGGGAATTGGAGACTGCAACTGAATTTAGAGATTAACCTATGGCAGCAGGATGGACTGTTAGTAAAACCTTAAAATTACGGGACGGGGGGTGGGGAGGAAGAGCAGAGAACAGTTAACTGTGTTTCCTGGGCTGCAGAGGTCATTGATTCAAGCCCTTGAACCCCCACATTAAGCAGAAAGTAAGGTGTGACGGTGTAGTTTGGTATAAGGCTTCTCAGATAAAGTCAGCCATATAAAAGACTGTATAAAAGCCTAAGTACGCTTGTGTAAAGGCAAGCGAAATATATACAAAAGGCACACAGCACTTAGGGCGTCTGCCCCGTATGTTAGTCTGCATTAGAGTGGTATAAATTCTAATGCGCACTAGTATGTCATGTACTAAGAAGTGTGTGTGGAGCCTGCTGGTGCACACTAAAAAGGTCTGTAGTGCATGTTAACGTAGACCCATTCCAAACAGTGCTACATTAACATACTGTGGGGCTTATTTGTAATATGTGCCAGCAGGATCCCCACAGGCCCATTAATTCAGGACATGCCAGAATTTACACCCCTCTGTTGCAGACTAGTGCACCATGTTGACATGCCCTTATATAGTGAACTCATATGAACAGTTCAAAAAAAGAAAGAATGAGGAAAAGCCTTCTCAAATATCCTAATCGCGAAGCTACAACTATTGGTCAGGAACAGCAATTGATGCTCTCTCAAGTCCAGAATTATATACAAAACCCTTTACATTTTCTTTTACACTCTTGTGTAAAGAGACTACAGGAAAAGCAACCTTCATAGATGACTCCTATAGCAACTCTTACCGGTCTCAGACTTTAACCTAATGGTCAGAGCAGCTTTTTAAAACTTAATAGCCTGGAGGGACATTCCTGGGGAAGGCACCTTTAAGATCTAAAGCCCTCCCTGCTACCACAATCATTTTAAGAGTGCTGTGATCTCACAGGACAAAATGTATGGTTTTACTACTGCCACAAAAGCCTGGCCGCCATTTTGGATTTAATCAATCTGCAGGGGTCCTTGAGTTGAACACAAAACTTTATCTCCTTACAGAGCCCCCATATAAACATTAGTTCTGTTCAAATAGGATTTTTGAATTAAAAACAAAACTTGGCAAGCTCCAGGGGCTGAGAAGTAAAGACAAAGTGGCATTACAAAATAGCATGGTGGGACTTCTTGGCTTCTGTGATGCTAAGTCAGCAACAAGGCACAGGAAGGCTACACTTTTCAGTAAGTGCTTGGACTTTAATTTTGGGGTAGCTGAGCATGCTCAGTGTAAAGTGCATTCGTGTGATAGGTGTGTAACTCCCATCTGAGCCTCCAAAAGGACCAGCCCATGAAGTAAGTACAACACAGACCCTGTTTAACAAATTCTAAAAAGTCAATGGTCCAAATAGCTTTTATCCCTTTAGGTTCATTTAATCAGTTATTTCTGGATGTTTTCCTCCACCTGTTGACAGACATAACTGTGGCCTGCATTATCCCCAGAGTCAGAGACAAAATAAAAGGCTGCAGGCATGTCTTGGACAGATTACACCAAAGAGAAGGAGCAGCCTTTGAGACAGGCAGAAGCCTTAACTGAACCACAAGGTTTCTACAGATACTGAATAGTTTTCAGGGCTTACCTGGATTAACAAATATCCAAAGCTGCTGGTAGTGTAATGGGTATAAGAACTTTAAAAATGTGCCCTACCCATATGTAAGGCAGACACCCTCCAGACACATAGGTTTATGGAGTTAAAAAAGGGGACTAAACCAGTTTGTCAAATTTATAGAAAAAGCAACAATTTCTTGGTCTTTGTAACCTCCCTCCTCAACCTTCATCTCATCAAATGCTCCCTTTCTTCAAAGAACTTTTACTTTCTTAATTATACATTTTAAAATAATCAAGGCCAAAGAACAGTTAAAGCAGAAGATGCCAAACTATGCACAGTCTCCATTAAATTGTACTGATGGTTGAATACTGATTACATTTAATGGGATGGCACACAGAGCTACATCCTTGTGGAAGGAACTTATCCAACTACCCTCTCAAATTTCAGTAGTTACAAAGAGAGGCTTCCAGACCTTGAATCACATACCACAGAGAGACACTAAAATGTTTAATCATTCTAAGTAGATGTCCCATTCAGTAATCCTAAATGACATTTTCTTGCATAGCATCTGTGAATCTGAATCCAGGAAAGAAACACTCCCCAGATTAACGGATTGTCTACAGATGCAGAACAGCAACTCCGCCTTCTGTCTGAGTGTGCCAACATTTCTGCTCTTATTTCTTCTTACTTTCCCCTCCTGCTTCTTCTGCATCACTCAAGCCTCCCTACTAACTGCCTCTTCTATGACCTTATCTGGCAGGATGGTCTTCAGTCCTTCTTTCACATCATCACTTATGCTTGGTGTCACGCGGGCTGCATTAGGAGGGGGGAGCATTTGTGTAATTAGACATTAATATGTCAAAAACATAGTGATTCATGTGAGACATACCATGTCAGGTACTGTTAGAAAGGTTATAATATGCTGAATAAGATGATAATATTTGTATTCATGTGTGATATGTGTGAGGAAAGTTATGGAGATCTTTGATATCCTGTATTTCAAGCTGTGCTGTAAAAGACACACCCCAGACAGAGAGGCCACAGGACAATAGCCCGCTTAATGGCCCATCAAGACCTTTACAGAAGCCAGAGGCCTAGGAAGAAACTAAAGGCATACCTGAAGAGTTACCAGGATTGGCCCATGTGACTATGGACTTCATTTTGGTTCCAGTAAAGTTCCACGAGCCACATGGCCAGTAACAGAGGGTATATAAGATCAAACCACAGGAACCATTTGGTCTTCGTCTGGGTCTTTGCCTTGTGTCCTTGTTCCTGTCCAGCTGCGGACACACCTCTGGATTAACACACTATGCAACTGAACTGAAGGACTTAGACCCATCCAGGTACTGGATGTACACCAGAGGAACTATACAAGCCTGCAACTCCACAATTGTTCTAGAAACCTGATGTATATGGACTTTTAAATCATTTGTATATCTCTGATTGCTTTAAGCCTTTAACACTTCTCTTATTGTTTGTTTTTCTTTTACTAATAAACCTTTAGTTTTAGTTACTAAAGGATTGGCTGGCAGCGTGGTATTTTGGGTAAGATCCAAACTTATAGTGAACTGGTACTGTGGCTGATCCTTTGGGATCAGAGGGAATCTTTTAGTAAAGAGCACGGAGTTAAAGCAACTGGTCTCTTTACTGGACCTAGTGTCAATTTGGGAGCCGGAGACTGAAATGCAGTAAAGGGGGCTGTGTGTATTTGCACAGTGGCTTCTTGATAACCAGTGTGGGGGAATCAGAAGCACTGTCTTTTGGCTGGTTGGGAAGTCTGACTGTGGTGTCACCCACCAGTGCTGGGAGAATTTGCTCTCCTTTTGCAGCCTGCCCTGACCCTGGCATTATCAGTGGGCTACCCTGGGCACGGACGGGTTACACTTGGCCCCCTGGCTCTCTTGTATGGCACCAAAGAAACCTTTTCTCCTGAAAACATAACTTTTGTGAAGATTTCCATTGATTACCATGACAAGTTCTTACCATCCCCTCAAGCATGTATCATCTTCTATAGTAGACCTCCCTGAACACCTACTATTTTGTCTGTTTGTAAACTAGGCCAAAGGATTCTTTGGGCAGTGACTGCCTCCTCATGTTTATACAGTGCCAAGAGCTGCCAGTCCTCAAAAAAGCTTGTGCTGTAGTCCAAGAAGATCCAAGAACATAGAAAATACACATTTGCATCACGTTATAGCCATTTCAGATCACTATCAGTAGACTTCAAGGACATTCTTTCACGTTGTACAGGTATCCATTAAGGAAACTTTGCCTGCACGCTCTATCCAGAAAATGTTCTCAGCTGGCATCTAATATGTCCTTTTATTTTTTTTCTGGTCACAAAACACTTGATTTCCTCTGTATGCTTCCTTATGCTATTATTTAAAAACAGAGTTCTTTGTCTTCTGTCCAAATTTTAGAGAAACTAACTATTAATTAATTCCTTAATCTGGAAAAGTTATATTCACATTTTCCAGTTTCTCAATCACCAGAAATTGTGTTGTCTTTGCTCTGTTTGGACCTCCTATTAAGTGAAATTGGATCTCTTATCTGCTGAAATTCATGGTGATTATATTCTATTATCTTCCCCTTGGGAAGATAATATTCTATCTTCCCCCTATTATCTTCCCCTCAGCTATTCTATCTTGCAGTTCACATTAGCCAGATCATCTCAGATTGTTTTTCTATCAAGCTGCTATGCAAGTTTATACCTTGTTACTAGATTTCCACTTGAGGTATCTCCTCCAACTAAGTTCAAAAGGAAATGGTGATGGTGACTCAGTAAGTGGCATGCTTCTGTCAGTATTAAATCAACGTATCAGAATAGTTTTAGAGGTTATGTTATTGAAATTACTATCTTTCATCTTGACCTCAGTTGAAAGCATATGATGTGCTATTATGGTCATCCAACCCAATCCTGCCTCCCATACTACACAAAATGGCAGACAAGTGGGGAGGAAAACCCTGAGAAAACATGGTTACTTACCAGTAACTGTTGTTCTTCGCGATGTGTTGCTCATATCCATTCCACTTAGGTGAGTGCGCGCCCTCGTGCACGGTTCCCGGACCTTTTTCTCTTAGCAGTCTCAGTAGGGCTGGCTCCAGCACCCCCTGGAGTGCCGCGCTCATGCCGCGGTACATAGGGCACCGCCGGCCCCACTGACCCTCAGTCCCTTCTTTCTGCCGACTCCAACAACGGGGATGGAGGGTGGGTGTGGAATGGATATGAGCAACACATCTTGAAGAACAAGTTACTGGTAAGTAACCATGTTTTCTATCTTCGAATGATTGCTCATATCCATTCCACTTAGGTGATTAAAAAGCCATATCTTGGAGGCGGGTAGGAGTCACCTGTGAGCTGCCCTCAGGACGGCCCTACCAAATCACGCATCCTCCCTCGTCTGCTGGACGATGGTGTAGTGTGATGCAAAGGTATGCACCAACGACCAGGTGGCAGCTTTGCAGATGTTGTGGAGGGGAACCCTTTCCAGGAAGGCCGCCGACGAGGCCTGGACCCTGGTTGAGTGCGCTATCACCATCCCTGGGAGCTGGACACCCGCCAGCTCGTAGCAGTGCTTTATGTACGCGGTGATCCATCTGGAGATGCACTGTGTGGAGACCGGGAAACCCTTCATCCTGTCCATGACCGCGATGAAGAGCTGCGTCATCCTCCGGAAGGGCTTCGTCCTTTCGATATGGAAGGCCAGGGCTCTCCTCACATCCAGGGAGTGTAGTCTCCTTTCCTCCTCCGAACCATGCGGTTTAGGAAAAAACACAGGGAGGAAGATGTCTTGATTATAATGAAATTGCAAGACCACTTTAGGCAGGAAAGCTGGGTGGGGTCTCAGCTGCACCTTATCCCGGAAGAACACGTTTTAGGGGGGCTCTGAGGTCAATGCTCTTAACTCGGAAATCCTCCTAGCCGAAGTGATGGCCACCAGGAAGGCCACCTTCCAGGACAGGATCAGCAGGGGGCAAGTGGCCAAGGGCTCGAAGGGAGGCCCCGTGGGTCTAGAGAGGACCAGGTTGAGATCCCAGGGAGGCACCGGGTCATGGACCTGCGGGTAGATCCTCTCAACCCCCTTGAGGAACCACACCGACATTGTGTGGAAAAACACCCTTCCAACGGCTGGTGGAAAGCTGAATTGGCCGCCAGGTGCACCCTAAGGGAGGCTAGCGCCAAACCCTGGAGCCTAAGCTGTAGTAAATACTCCAGGATAGCGTGTATAGGGGACATGCCCGGGGGGATGCCCTGTGACTCTGCCCAGCAGGTAAACCTCTTCCACTTGGCCCTATATATGACCTGTGTGGAAGGTTTTCTGCTGCCCAACAGAACGCACTGGACCTGCGCCGAGCAGGCTCTCTCCTCCTCCGTCAGCCGGAGAGTCTCCAGGCCATCAGGTGCAGGGAGTCCAGGCTCAGGTGCAGTAGGCAACCATGGTCCTGGGAGAGCAGGTCTGGAATCCTTGGGAGCTCTATCGGCATTGCAATGGAGAGGTCCTGCAGCATGCTGAACCAATGCTGTCTCAGCCACGCTAGGGCAATCAGCATTGCATCCGCTCTGTCCCTCTTGATTTTCAAGAGGACCTTGGGTAAGAGCGGGATGGGGGGAAACACGTACATGAGGGACCCCGTCCATTCAATGAGGAACGTGTCTGAGATGGAGCCCGGCTCACAACCCCAGAGTGAGCAGAACCTCGGGCACTTCCTGTTCCAGGATGACGCGAACAGGTCCAGTCGGGGAACACCCTACGCAAGGAAAATTCTGGCCACTACCTCTGGATGCAATGACCAGCCATGTCAGGGTAGAAACGACCTGTTGAGGCGGTCCGCCTTGTCATTCCTGACCGCTGGGAGGTGAGAGGGAGTTAAACAAAAGCCGTGTCTCACCGTGAAGTCCCAAAGTCGAACTGCTTCCCGGCAAAGGGCCGTGGAGCATTCCCCCACCTTGCTTGTTGATATTAAACATTGCTGCAGTATTGTCCGTTGCCCAATAAAAACTTGAGGAACACTTTGCATGCCAGTCTGACTGCCCTGAGTTCTTTCATATTGATGTGGAGGCCCCTCTCCTCCTGTGACCGGTGCCCTTGCGTGCTCAGGTTGCCGCTGATGTGGGTTCCCCACCCCAGGTCCAACGCATCGGAGATCAGGGTGACCAAGGGGGTCAAGTCACTGAATGGAACACCTTCCAACACTGTCCCGGGGTTCCTCCACCACTGTAGTGACACCAGAACCGTGGGGGGAACTGTCTCCACTCTGTCCAACTGGTGCCTGCTGGGCACATACACTGAGGCCAACCAACCTTAGAGGGGCCTGAGCCTGAGGCAGGCCAACCTCACTACATATATACACGCAGCCATGTGACCCAACAGCTGAAGGCACTGCCTGACTGTCGTCGTGGAGCACTGCTGTAGCTGCGAGATTATCGCTGACATGGCCTCAAATCTCGAGCGTGGGAGGGAGGCTTTGGCCCACACTGAGTCAAGGGAGGCCCCTGTAAGCTCTATGCGTTGCACTGGGGATGTCAATTTCTGCTCGTTGACTAGCAACCCCAGATTGCTGCAGGTGGCATAAACGAGGGATACCACCTCACACACCTGAGACCTGGACCTGCCCCTTATCAACCAATCGTTCAGGTAGGGGAAGATCTGGACCCCTCTGCGCCTCAGGTAGGCCGCCACCACCACCATACACTTTGTAAAAACCCTGGGGGCCCCTGCTGGGAAGCGGAGGACGACTCGGAACAGTTGCGCCGTCCAACACCCCTGCTCCTGTCCCTGCCCCTCGTGGGGGGAAGGGGCCTAGGCGGTGGCCTAGGTTGCTGCTGCTGTTGCTGCGGGCACTGCTGCTGCTGGCGGGACTGCTGCCTCACCGCCTAGGGGGTATACAGGCCCAAAGAGCATAGCGTGGCCCTAGAGTCCTTCAGGGCATGCAGCTTCTCATCCGTTTTATCGGAAAACAGGCCAGCCCCATCAAAGGGCAGGTCCTGGATAGAGTGCTGCACTTCTTGGGACAGCCCTGAGTATTGGAGCCACACCAAGCGCCGCATGGCGATAGCGGAGGCCATAGCCCTGCTCGCTGTGTCGGCTGCGTCCAACGTAGACTGGAGAGCTGCACTGGCAACAGCCACCCCCTCTTCCAGGACTTTGGCAAAGTCCACCACTTGGTCCTAGGGTAAGGCCTCTGTGAACCTTCACATCAAGTCCTACAGGTTGAGGTTATACCTCCCCAAGAGGACTTGGTGGTTTGCAATCCTAAACTGTAATGCCCCCATGGAATAGACCTTTCTACCGAAGAGGTCTAACTTCCTGCCCTCCTTATTTTTGGGGGTAGA
This sequence comes from Mesoclemmys tuberculata, assembly GCA_007922155.1. Taxonomy (NCBI): domain Eukaryota; kingdom Metazoa; phylum Chordata; order Testudines; family Chelidae; genus Mesoclemmys; species Mesoclemmys tuberculata. Next base: position 10,132,322 of record ML675612.1, on the reverse strand, counting down.
GCCTTAGGCCCCCTGCCTGTCCTGATTGGCAGCATCGACCACCAAAGTCCTCAGGGCTGAGTGCATAAAGAGGTACTCATGCCCCTCAGCAGGCATGTAGTACTTTTTCTTGGCGCCCTTGGAGATTGGGGCGACCGAGGAGGGGGTTTGCCAAACCACCTTGGTGAGCCGGAGCACCCTATCGTGCAAGGGCCACCCTTGACGGACCCTGTGCCCCCACACGCCCAAAGAGGGGGTCTTCCTCCTCTGCAAGTTCCCTGACCTCAAGGTCAAGGTTGGAGGACACCCTCTTCAGGAGTTTTTGGTGCTCTCTGAAGTCAATCAGGGGTGCCCTTTGGTCCCTATATGCCGCCTCATCTGGCGATGAGGACGAGAACAGGTGACACAGCCCTGTTGAGGGTCCTTTACCAGGATCTGACTCCTCTCCTGAGGAGCGATCCTTTTCCAGTACAGGCGGGGCCTGAGGGAGCACCTGCTGAACTATGGAGGCAGGGGCCGACATAGTTCCCTGCCCCATTTGTGCTCCCCATGGTCCCCAATATGGCCACTGCCAAGGGGCTTGAGGCCATCCCGGTGCCGGCGTCGGTGCCGGGGGTTGCACCTCCTCTCGGCGTCAGGGGCCCTTACCCTTCCAGGAACCCGAGCTGGTGGAACGGTGCCGATGGTGCCGTCTAGAAGAGCCACTTCAGGATCCACTGCTGGATGAACCCGAAGGGCAGAGGTGGCATCTGGATCGGTGCTGGTGCTTTGGCGAAGCCAATGACAATGACAACGACCGGTGCCGCGGCACCAAGGACTTGCGACGTCCCTTCCCCAGTGCCGGAACCTTCGCCTCAGTGCCGAGTTCAAGTCCGAAGCTCTAGAGCGAGCGGCTGGTGACGGCGATCTCGACTGGTGCTGCCTCAGGGACCGACTCTGGTGCCAAGATGACTCATCGGTGTCTGAGGAGGGAGAGGAGTTGTCCAGCTTAACTCTCCGACGACGAGTAGTGGTCGGCCATTGCTCCGGTGCTGGGCACACCCACCCTTCGGGGACACCCATCGCGGGTTTGACCCAGGACACAGGCCCAGACTCTCTCGGCTGAGGGAGGGCTGGAGGCATGGGCAAGGCCAGCAAGGCTCGAGCTGCCTGAAATGCTTCCAGCATCGAAGGGTCCTGTAGAGGGGCTCCCCCATTCCCAGGAGTTGGGGGAGGTTTCCTCAAGTCTGGTGCCGGTGCTGGAGGCTGCTCGCACAGTACCAGCACCTCTGGGCTCAACCCCAGCTGCTCCTGCCGTGCGGGGGTGGGGGAGCACTCCACGCGTTGCCGACACTACTTCTTCGGCACCGGGAAGGCCCGGTGCTGAGGCGCCTCCGGCGCTGGTGGGGCACTCTGCACCAGCAACAAGCTTGGTGCTGAGGAGGCGTGAGGTGGTTTGGATGCCGGACGAATATCCCTCAGCCAAATATCCCTCTCCTTCTGGGTCCTTAGCTTGAAGGCTTTGCAAATGCGGCACCGATCCTTACGATGCTGCTCACCCAAGCATTTGAGGCGGCGGTTGTGAGGATCACTGACTGGGAAAGCCTTCCCACAGCTAGTGCAGGGTTTAAACCCTGGCAAGCCCAGCATAGCCGGGTCACTTGAGCCCTAAGGCTCCCTAACTTTCCTAAACTAAACTACACTAACTAAACTTCTAACTAACTAAGTTCAAGGAGAACTGCTATCGCTAAAACGAACAAGGGAAAAATACCTGCAGCAGCAAGCTGTTGTTCCAGTCACCGTCATAGGTGGAAAGAAGGAACTGAGGGTCTGTGGGGCCCTATGTACCACAGCATGAGCACAGCACTCCGGGGGGTGCCAGAGCTGGCCCTACAGAGGCTGCTAAGGGAAAAAAGTCCGGGAACTGTGCAGGAGGATGCGCACCCACCTAAGTGGAATGGATATGAGCAATCACTCGAAGATAGAACTAGAAACTTACAATGGCTGAATGCAGTAGCATTTCACTAATGGAAAAGCATTGCTGCAAAAGTTAAAAGCTCTTTGGTCACAGCCCAGATAAAATGTATCTTGCCATAAAACAATCCTTAAAGACACTACCAAGAAAATACCCCAGTATGTTAAGGCACTCTCCCAGTGCAGAAGCTGGTTTATTGCTGGTCCTATTTTGGTCCAATACTGGGAGAAGTAAAAATAGAATCTCTCTCATCTTGTGGTTCTGCTTCTCAAGGACCAGGACAAGCGCTTGACAGTTCCAAGATCATGGTTTTCTTTTGAAAATTCCAGTCCTGCTGCTGATCATCCCATGGTTCCATCACAATTCCATTCCCCTAATGCATATTTGTGGTCCAGAAGCAGCTGTTTGCACAGAGGAGATCTCCCAGGAGAAACAACATCTGCTCAGTCCAAACCTCCATCTCTTCATGGTCCCAGTTTTTTGTTGTTGTGCTTCTGCTTATAAGCCACTGCATCTCCTTTCTCCAAATCTAAAGCAGCCTTTGTAATATCTGCTACCATTAGACACCACCATTTGCTTGCAGAAGCATGAAAAAGAAACTGACTTTCTAAAAGGCAGCAGCTGTCAGTTATTAGATCAAGCAGGATACTTACCTTCTGCAGCAGCAAGCCACCACATCAACTTGGGTCTTGCACGGAATGAATTTCCCAGGTGTAGGTCATTTCTTCTCACAGTTCAGAGTGGGCACACATTCTGATAATGCAAGCAGAGCCATGCAGTGAGTTGTGGTGTTATGAATCTCAGGATATGCACCCACATAGCTATACTGCCTATCCCACTAGCTATAGCACCAGTGCAGATATGGGAATTGACTGCAACATGCTGATATCAACATGTGGCCTTGCTGCAGTGGCTTAGGCTACCAGACACTGATTAACTCAGGATTGCTTAATTCATGATTAGCATGCAATAAAGACATGGCCTTTGGGTCCTCAGATGAAAGCCACTATGAAATTCAAGAGTCTATCCCTCTATCCTCAAAATTATTGGGAGAAAAGGAAGAAAACATGTTTCATTTAGCATAGAGGTTACAACTATAGCCATTTGCACTGTTTATACCATCGAGGTCAGACACCACAAGCTTAGCCTGACATTTAAGGCTAAGCAAAACAATCATTTATGTAAATAAGCAGCAGAGTCAAACATCCTGCCTTAAACAACAAGAACAAAAACTTGTCTTATTCCACTATTTTATTTAAACCAACATGCTGCTGAGTGTATATACATCACTGCTGTTCTAAGTTTTAGTTCATGAATCTTCCCTGAGCAATCACCACCATAGCAGTGGCTATGGTGTCCTGGCTAGAAAAGAATTCTCCTGTGGTGATATCAAATGTGATGGCCTTGGGTTAATGTAGCTGTCTTAAAATAATTTCAATTACTAAAATCTGCTGTGTAAGGAAGTTCTTCATGAGAAATTACTGTAAGCAATCCTACTGTAAGCAAACCTAGAGGTCCTGCCAAGCCTACAGGTGCAGGGGCTCTGCCCTGGCACAAAATTAAGCACTGTCCAGGTCTAATAGCTAGGATTTTGTGATCAGCTGGTGCAACCATAAAACTTTAGAAAATATTCAGGTAAAATGAACTGTATTTTAACAAAAAGTTTTTTCACTTTTGGCTGTATATATATGCTATTGTTTATGCACTTTCACTACAACTAAGAACATCTTTCTTCAAACAAGCTTATCCTCATTCAATCCCCTGTTGTATTTAAACTCTAACACACAATAGGCAATGCATTTTTGGGCGATTATTGCATGCCTCGGGTGATGTTCAACTACCCAGCAAGTACAAGAAATGCACCAGCTGGAATATCGTATTGCTATTATATAACAGAGATCTCAAAGAAACATAAGGAAAACAGACCAAATGGGCATGACCTAAAAAGGATGCCATCAACAACCAATCAGAAATCTTCATTTGAGTCTGGTGTTCTGAAGACATTACACACATTTACAAAGCAGGCAAGGTGTTTTCAGCACTCTGACTCATCAGAGCTAATTCAACAAAACACGATGTAGCTCTGTGTGCCATTTGCTCAACTCTAGTTCCAACTTTGTTAATTTGAAACCATTTTTCCACACTAAGTGAGATATGGACTCTTTAATAAGGGCTCTGTCCATTCTAACTTTTAGACCTGTTTTTTCTCATTACTGTATTTTTAAAAGCATGGCTAGACATTTTCAGTCAAGGAAAGTGCATTAGATTCACTCTGCCATAATTTAAAAAAAAATGGCTGATGGGATTTTGTTCAAGTTTTCCTAACATACTCATCTTTAAATGGACACGAAGCGTGGAAAATTTCAGCAAAGGAAGTGCTTTGTAGCATTAAGTGCATATACAAATAAGCTGGGGAAGGAAAGGAATGATAATGAAGAGTTGCAACCTCAGCAGTGTATATGGTAGTTGCTAGCTGCAGGAAGGTTGTATAAATGTTTTCAGTAGAGATTTAATTGTTGAAAAATGCCTATTTTCTAATCTTACTTGCTGTTTTCACTATTTTATACATGTCTGAATGGTTTATATAAAAGGCTTTACCACTGGAAAGGTACATAAGAGACTTTTCTGTTTGCACTTATTTCTTGCAGAGTAGTTTGCAAAACATTGTAGAAGGGAGACAGATCTAATTGGGAGCTGTCTAGAAATCAAGTTTTGGTGTTTTTAGAAGCCAGCCAGAATTAGTCAGTTGTGCAAATCTCAGCTATCCCTTTTAAGACAACTGTCCCAGTTGTGCCAATGTGTATGAAGGTGTATTATGTTTAGGTGACTCGTGGTGACTTGAAATGATTATAATCTGTGCCTATGTGTTAAGAGCATGGTATGCAAATGAGAGAGAAAAAAAGCCACACACTATTCTAACACTATTCTAACTTCTGAGTTTGGAGGCAAATCACAGGGGATGTCTGCCTTTCACGGTAGACAAGAGGAAGAACTTGCAGGGACTGACTATAAAAGGGATTGTTTGAGGCTTTTGGGTACAGCTCAGATCCTGTAGTTCCCTCTATGGTTCTCGCACTTGCAGTCTAATTGGCACAGCTTTTGCTGGCTAATATTACCACACAGCATCTCACCCGGTCCTGTCCTGGACCAACCAGTTCTGGAAAGGACTGAACAACATTATACTATAGTAAGGAGCACAGACCCTAAAAGTAGCTCTTTCCTTCCCTCTTTATTCTCTTACTCTCTCTTTCAAGTTGGGGCCTAATCCTCATATGCCATTTACTTCCAGAGGAACAATATCCCAAGGACCTATCTCCCCTTCATCCTTCAGTTTCACTCTTTCAGTATTGACATCAACTTGTTCTTTCTCCAGTGAAAAGAAAAGGATACCTGTTTAAAATTTTGGCAAGGTCTCATTTCTTCTATTCTGCTGGAAAATTAACATTTGAGTTCAGCTCCTGTGAACTCCTGTTGATTTTGCAGTCTGATTACCACTCTGCAGATACTCATAATGAGAACCAAATCTGGCTTGCCTTACTCAAACACTGCCACAAAGCCCCATTTTCACATACGCACTGACAAACTTCAGAGTAACTCAGAGGCCAAATTAAGGTGGGTATAAATCCAGTGTAAACAAGATAAGAATATTACTCCTCTGCTGTAAAATGGAGAGGAGAAACAGGTTCATTGATTGCAGTAGGGCTTTTCATGTGAGAAAGGAGAACAGGATTTGATGTTAGGAATCTCGTGACACAATGTTCCAGGAAGCAGCCTTTGTTTGCACACACTGCAGCTCTTTTATTTATTAATATGTACACCCAACAATGCCTATTGTCTCTTTTCATATTGGAGTGTTGTCACATGAGCAGTTCAAGTGACACCAAGGATTGCAAGGCGAAGACAAGTGGCTCTCTCTAGCTCCAGCTAGAAATGCTGTGTATTTTAGTACATTAATATTGAACAAATGACTCTTCAGATTAAATCACCCACATATTTTAATTAAAAACCACCCAAACAACTGCATTTAACAAAAAGTTAGTTTTCCCAAATCCTACCTAAACAAAGGGATGATTTATTATGAAGATGAATGAGGCAACATCCCAACAAAAGGCAATTAACTGCATGATCTGATTTGTTGAAATTCCAATTATAGGTGTTTTCTTTCTACACCACTTCATACTTGTAATTTGTAGGGGGAAATGAAAATATTTTCAAATGGGTCTTTGCTTGGCTGGTTTTTTGGTTTTTTTTTTTTTTTTTAAACTCTTCTTTCTTGTCCCTCTTCCTGACATCTCCGGAAAGAAACAACATGCAAAACTTTTGACCTTGTTTATACGTTCCCTAACATAATTTAATTTTATCAAAGGCTGCTCACTTGTTTGTCGTATCAACCTAGAACAAGCCTTTCTTTGTATTCTGACAAATGCTGGTTCCTCCCCATGGACTAGATGCATCAATTTTGCATAACCACATCTATTATTCTATTCAGGAGAGGCTGGAAAAGAAAGGAGGAGGACACTTGTAAGTGATATCAGGCTAAACTGAAATTAATACAGCTAAACTTTCAGCTTGTTTCATAACAAGAAGTAACCTGATCCCTACACATTTCATAATGGAATAAATAGAGTGGCTGGGAGACAGAAATCCCAGGAAATGATACTATCCATTTTATATCACCAGGATGCAAGCACTCATGAAAAGATACTAAAGTGAGGGATGGGTGGATAGAATTTTCAGATGTGCCAAAGTGACATTGGACCCTAAGTCCCACTTAGGTTTTAAAAAGGCATTTAGGTGTCTGCCCCTAACTCATAGAGGTCATTGGGAATCAGGTGCCTAAATCATTTTAAAAGTCAGGCCCTTAGGAGCCTATGCCCCAGTAACTTTCCAGGAGACTTAGGTTCCTAAGTGCCATTTTCAAAAGCGACTTAGCCACTTAGGGTATGCCTGTACAGCAGCTATGCACCTGCGGCTGGACCCTGCCAGCTGACTCAGGCTTATGGGGCTGGGGCTATATCATTGCTGTGTAGGTTTCCAAGCTTGAGCTACAGCCTGAGCTCTGGGACCCTCCCACCTCCCACTCTTACATCATAGGCTCAGCCCAACTCCAGAAGTCTACATAGGAATGAAGCAGCCCTGCAGCCTGAGCTCTGCAAGCCTGAGTCGGCCGGCAGGGACCAGCTGTGGGTGTTTCTTTGCTGTGTAGACATACCATCTGGGACATTTAGGTGCCTAAATACCTTTTTAAATAGTTCATAGGCTCTTAAGTCACTTATGTGACTGAACATTTTATCCAATGGTTTGTTTTAGTTTTAGGATATTGTATGGCTCAAAAAAAACCCCACCTTCAAAAGACCAAAGCTAATGTTTATAGTGTTATTGGGAGCTGTCTCCCCTGCTGCACTTAGCCATGCCCCAAACACACAGAACTGTGCAGTATTGCTGAAATAGTGCTTTGTGGGCTCCCAGCCAAAGGAGTGGGTCACATAGCACTGAGTCTTCTCCTTCTGTGGGTTTTTGAAGCCTTCCGTTCTACATGGCAGAGGGTTAAATGAGAGCCAGAAGGGATGGAAGGACTCCCAACACCCACAGAAGGATTGGGGCCGGAACTCTGGGCCTACTCCCACTTTCTGAAAGCCCCCAGATGCATCTCTGCACCAACTCTGCATGGATGGAGCTCTGTGGAGGTAGAGGAAGAGGTACAGAGGTAGGGAATTAACTGCTCTAATTAATATAAATCTCTAAACCAACAGAATTACCACTAGAGAATGAAGCAAAAAAGTGTATGATACTGTTGGCAATGCTAGCCTCTACTCTGTGCCTTCCTTACAAGGACTGAAGGCATGACCAGGGGCCCCACCCAATGACAGAACAGCTCCTGTGTGAGCAGTTCAGCTTGCAGGAGTTGGAGGCTAAGCAGAAGAGGCTGGTTCTCTATGCAGACACTGCAAAATGCAGGTGGCCAGTTTCCTGGCTTCTTAGCACAGCATGTTCTGTGGAGGTTGGGTAAAGGAGGGGGCAAGAAGATGGCTTTAAGCCAACTCTGCACTCCTCAGATTCTTTGCAAGATTGGTGCCCAAGGGTCTGATCCAGCTCCCACTGAAGTAAATATAGTTTGCTATTGACTAATTTGGAAGTCAGACCCAGTCCTAAAATTATTTATGTGCTATATGTTGCATGATCAACCCTTAATACGCAATTACTTTCATTATTTATGCACAGCAACACAATGAAATTGCAAAGATTTTTGCTGCACTAGTCAGAACCACACATTAAAATCTTACACAACAGGAAAAATATGTATCTCTGTTGAAATGGAGCATCTCTCTTAGGATCTTATACTGCACCACTGAAGTCAATGTGACTTTTACCACTGACCTAACAGGCATAGGATCAGGCCCCTTAAAGAGGCAGAATAATCTTAACTGTGTTAGAATTAGTTAGCAGGCAAGAAGCACAGTGGCACCCAGTGGCTAAATGTTTTCTCTTTCTTAAATGTTTTCTTGACATTTTCTTTCCCTTGCTTTGGCATCAGATTTCCATTCATAGTTATTTTAAAGGTGGCAAATTTAATATGATAAAACCCAATTAAAGAAAAAACAGTAAATTTTTTTGTAAAAAAAATAAAATAAAAAACCCCTCCCTGTAAAGTTCTTTTAGTCTGTTTACTTGATTAGGAGGCAGCTTTACTTCAGCAGCTAGTAGAGACTGCCAGTTCTAATGAAATGTTGAAAGTTAATTAAAATGAGAGTATTGGAAGTACAAGAAGTGTTTTTTTTGTTTAGTGAAATAAGCTGAGCAAGTGTTGAGCCTGCTCATATGCCAGTTGCAATTTCCATTTATTCAGCTTTGCAAACTTGGCTAATTTACAGACAGCATTTTAAAAAATACAGACAACTCCATGCACTTCTCACTTGGACCAAAGTTCTCACTGGCACTGATTTGAGCTCCAAGTAATTATTCAACCCAATTTGGAAACACATGAGAAATGTCTCATTTTCCTCTCTTATGTCTGGAAAACATATACATGTATCTTTCTGCATCAGGTGGTTTGATGTTCTGGAGACATCCTCTTAAGAGTCCTGAGCGGGGCACCAATTCTGCAGTGAGATCTAAGCTTCCCTCTGCACAGAATCCTGTTAACATCAGTAGGGCTATTCAAAGATGCTGGAATGTGTCTTCAAAGAAGCTTATTGTAGGATCAGGGACAAGGATTTAGGAATAAGCAAAAGAGCCTTCCTCATGAGAATCCTTCACAGGTTTACATTGAACCCAAATCAATGCTGGACAGGACTTTGAATCTTTGCTGTTTAGATACTCATGCAGTGCAGACCTAGTTATTAAAGTTTGTAGGCCCAAACTCTGCCACCATTTCTGATTATGAGCAGCCACATTTAACTCAATGACACGATTCATGTATGTAAAGTTACTCACATAACTATGACCCCCAATTGTGCAATGCTTTGATTTAAAGAGCTCTGGGCTATTTTTAAATGGGGAGCCATGCCTCAATTTACCAGAGTAACAGTTCTTGATTTCCAAATGTCTGTTTTTAAAGAGGACATTAAAAAAAAAAAAAAAAAAGAAAAGAAAAAGCCCCAGGATTGCACTTACTCACTCAAGCAAACTCACCCTGGAATCAAAAAAAGTAAACACCATGTTAGGATGCATAAGGAATGCGACAGGATAGAAGCAATGCCTCAGTCTTAGAGTTGCCTTAGACCATAAACTGATGTTTATGTTCTGCAAATTACTTGTAAATATATAAATTGGTTAGCAATATTTTGTATAAAACGTCCCATATGGGGCTGCACAGAATTTGGCAGCTATGCTTGAGTAATCCTACAACAAGGATATAATTCCCTATTACATTCTGTAGGATGGCTCAAAAAACCGATTAGGAAAAAACACTCCTCATGGAACTCTATAGCTTTTCAGGAAATCAATGCTATTTAAAAGCAAAGTGTATGTACCTTAAGCATTAGCAGACTACCATAGTGGTCACATGGTGCCATCCTGCTTTCCTCTTCTAAAGGGTCTTCCAAAGAGCCCATGAAACTACCCTCTCCCACATGATAGCTACAGATCCATGTGGAGTTAAAAGACTCTAGGTAGCACTATGGACAGCAAGCCTACAAGCAGCTTAGCACTATCACGAGGTGGTCACTATCCTTGCCTCTGCACTTCCCCTCCCCACAACAGTGAAGAGCACTAAATTATAAAACGAGCCAAAGAGGGCTGAGAGAAGGGAGTGAAAGAGAAACAAAAGAGCAAGTCAGTGCAACAGAGAGGAAGAGGTAGAAATTAGGGTGCGAGCCAAGGCCTGCAGCAGAGCTGGTCTCCAGACAATCTAAAAAGCACACCTGGCCTGTAGTAAGCTGCCTGATTGGTTGGAAGGGGCAGCAGACTAGCACTTAGACCCGGTCTAACAGATCAGTAGCTATTCAAAGCACTTGCCTATGACTGTGATAGGCAAGGCAGGAATAGATAACCTAGTTCTGACTCCTGACTTCAGCTTTGGCCCTTGACTCTGACACCTAGCCAATGGCCTCTGCTTTGACCCCTATGACTGACTGCCCATGCCCTGGTCACAGACACCAATGCCTTGAATATTCACTTACCCTTTTGTCCAAGTCCCACTTCCTACTGTGTGTTCTACCTTCTGATTGTAGAGACAGTTTCTCCTTTTTGACTTATCTGCTCTTTTGTCTCGTTTTCTATCCTTTCATCTTTAATGTACTCTCACTTGATCTGACTGACTACAAAGTAAAATATTTTGGACTGTAATACATTTAAACCTGCAAAGAACTACCTGATCACAATTATATGGGAAGATATGGACATTGAGCATGAAATATGTAGGATGTGAAAACATAGTACTCTGGTAGCACCATGAAAAAATTTATTCAAGAACTATCAGTTATGACTGACTCAGGGGATACCTTTATGTAAGAAGACAATGTATGAACATGAATGATGTCAGAGGTGGAGAGCATTTTGGAATGAGTTTTGTATTGTAGTCTGCACCACTGAGAATTGGCATCAAGAAGACTCAAAGACCTTTCTCTCCACTGACAGGAATTTGTTTTAGATCTCTGAGAAACCTGTATGTTCATGTTTGCTACTTTGTTGGAAATTTATTTTGTAATCTTTCTTAAATCTCCAGTCGAAATACAAAGGTTGTAAGAAACGTATGACAGACAATTAGAAGAGACATTTGGGTTGAGATTATCATAACTTGCTAGGGGATTTAGACACAAAATACCGATGAATTTTCATTGATCTTGAAAATAAAGATACATTGAAAGATTGAGATTTTCCAAGCTAAGTTCTAAGCGCGGATAAGTGGCCTCAAATTTTTTAAAGAAACTATATGAACAACTGTTATAAAACAAAAAACCTCTGAAACAAAACTCTAATGGGGTAAATTCACTCCCAGTGTAATGGTGGATCCAAACCAAATCCCAGATCTAGACACCTACAAAGTTTGGGAAGTTGATAGCAAGACCTGAATTTTGCAGATCTATTTACAAACAAACTAGATTTGACATTCAGTGTCATGTTGTTTCTTTCCCAAAACATGGGACACAGCTAATTGTCTGAGCTTTTCAGAGATGATGCTGTTAGTCAAGAGTCAGTAAATCTAAATATGTCATATCTGAGAACTACTACTCAGCTTTCAGATGATGAATCCTGGGCACAAAATGCTCCCTAACAAACCTGTGACCACCTAGGAATTATGCAGTTGTCATTGTGATATGCACAGTGGCCAGCTGGAGCTCCATGGCAGAAACATGAACAAGACTCAGATTCTCATTCTCCAAAGCACCTACTCTAAAGGAGATTCATCTTTAGTTGTTTGCAGTATTGGCCCTATGGCACAGAATTGAGTAGTTCTAGTTCAATTAACCATGTATGTGCATCATCTATTTTAGTAATTTCATTATACTTCAAACTGTTGTAACAGAGAGTCAATATAATAAAGTGTGGAAACAGCCTGGATGTTGAATCAAGATAAATCTAAGTTATCGATGTAAAAAAAAAAAAAAAAAAAAAAAAAGATAGCTGAAGCTGCGCCACTGGATATTACATTACCCTCAAAAGAGGATAATGAGAGAAGTGGCCAAGGATGGAGTTTTGCACGACCTTGTTGGAAGAGTAGAGGAAGACCCCACTGAAAGAGAGCTAGGCAGAATATTATTTGAACCTGTTTGTATACCCTGGCACTGAATCACCTCAATTGTAGTCTTCGGTCTGGGATCATGTTAAATATGTATTAGGTAAATGTTTCACATGGTATAATGCTTCTCTGACCATACAAAGGTATTTAACAATTCACCTCCCAAAATTATACCCTGGTACAGTGATAGAACACATGCCAGAAGAGTGGAAGAGAACAGAGGGAATTGCAAAAAGTAAACAAAAATCTACATTAATGCAAAATTTACCTTTGATTTTACATTCACAAAACAGAGGGAATCCTTACAGGAAGCATAACTTTCCTCTCAGATATAATTTCTAATATGGTACCTGGTGGTAACTGTACTAATGATGTAGCTCCCGTATAATTAATGGAGCAAAAAACTATGTTGATTATGGTATATATTAGATGATTGATATATGGTTGCTGTATGAAACAAACTTTGAATTTCCTGACATAAGTGCATGTGAAATCTCAGCCATAGCCTTGCACTTACAATTGTTGGTATTTACTTTCCTTGGTATTAACACAAGATTTGACATATTATATTGTATCCCTGGTGTATCAAATCCAGCATGTTGTCTCCAGTAGTGGTCATTAACTGGCACTTGAGAGGAAGGCAAAACATTCTCTAATGCACCTAGCCTCCAGTCACTTTAGACACACTAAGAATGGATGTAGGCTACCTAAATATTGTTAGCTTTCTCCCCTTGAAGTCAACACAAATTTTGCCATTGAGCAAGATTCTAGCCTTACAGCTGCAGAATGTATTGATAGTCACAAGTTACCTAGCACTTTTCAATTTCAGCCACAAATATTTCAAGGCAGTGTATAAATGCACTGTGTGTACTTAGTACTTGAGCCAATGCCCACTGAAGTTCATAGAAGACTCTCTACTGACTTCAGTGGGCTTTGGATATGGACACTTTTGCATACTGGTATTTCTGTGATCTCACACTGAAACAAGTAAGTGCATGGATTTCACTGTTCTTAGATATATACGGCATCACACAATCAAACACATCCACATGCTACGTATTAGGATATGTAATTTAAAATAAACAGCTACATTTCAATATGCAAGGAGCACATACCTAGATATATAGTATCACACACTGCTCAAAATAAACCCCAAAATGTGCAAAGCCAAGACCCTGACCTCCTTCCTTACAAGTACCTTTTTGGCTGCAAAATAAAAATATAGTCACAAATCTGAGCACTTGCTGAGCACTAACTGCTTGATTTTCATCCACTTCAAAGTAGAAGAAAAGCATCCTGACACCGCAATTTAAGTTGTGGTGGGGGGAAAGAAAAAAAATCAAATCAAGGAGTGGAAACTCCATTGCCCAGGACTGCTCATAATACTAGAAAATGCACTGTACAGAATAATCCTCATTGGCAGGGAGATGGAACAGATGATTTTGTAGGTCTTATACTGAATGCTGAACTGGCAGTGCTATCTGATTATGCTCCTACAACCTGATTAGACATCAAATCCTCCTTTAAAGATTTTCCACTAGGTGCATTAACATCTTCTTTGTGTTTCTAATGCCGTTTCATGGAATACTTGGCAGAACAGGGATGAAATATGGACAAGAATGATGACCATGAAGAGCAATCCATTTTATTTTGGGAAACTGCCAAAGCAATTGTAAGTTTCAACCATGAAAAATTCTTTATAAAAATATTATGAGGCTCCTGGCAGAGATAGGGGAGTTTTCACTAGCAATAAGCAGGGATACAAGTTGATGGGGTTACAGGTGATTCAGCTGCCATCAGAAGAATGCCGTTAGGTGGGATTCTTGTTCTGTTGGTGTCTTAGTTGAACAATATCTCCCAATTCACTGTTTCAGTTATTCACACACAAAAACTCTTTAGTCACCCACATTTCTAACAAGGCACAAAGATGGGGGCACTCAATTTCTCATGTTTCCAGCAGAAGTGATGTGACTCTCCCTGCTGACAATCACCTGCCATTGCCAGTCTGATCCATTTCCAGAGACACCATTTCTGCACTCTCAGGTAGCTCCAGCATTACCTGCTGCAGGGGAAGAGGAAGCACTCCATTACAGGAATAGGTTCTATTCCCAGCTGTGCACTGGCCTGATACAAGTCAATTCACCTGAAACTGGGCAAGCAGTGTTCCTCAGTTTCCCCCTCATCCCTGGTGTCTGTCGTGCCTATTTAAATTTGAAGCTCTTTGGGGCAGGGACTGTCCCTCACTATGTTTGCTCAGGGCCTAGCACAATGTAACTCCAATCTTCACTGACTTCTGTAGGTGCTACCATAATATAAATCATGATCACTGGTGCATAGAATCATAAGTGTTGAGATGCCTCCTCGTCTGTATGGGGAGCTGCTTGCATTCTCTTCTCCACCAGTTAAAAGGAGAATAGAGGGAGGGAGAGAGAATGGATAGCCTGAAAATCTAACGGAGGAGTAGTTTTGTACAGGAAATTGAAGAACAGAGCATGGAGGGAAGAATTGGAAAATGGAAGGATTGGGGGAGAGAGGAGTTAAGAATGGGAGGAGAGATTAAAATCACACAGGGCAGAGAAAGATCAAGCCAAGCTTCAGTTGGATTAAAAATGGATAAATTTCCTAAATTAAATAGGAAAGTGAACAATGCCATCAGTACAACATTACTTGTATTTAGTTTTACACTGTCTCTATGTTTTTTATTTTCAATGTTTTGCAGAAGCTTGTACTGCAAAGCACAAACATATGGCAGCACCTATGAAGGGAAAAGCTGAAGGTTTTAGCAGTTGGATTTGGTAGTGTTGGGACTTTTGGCTGCAGGCTAAGGGATATAAGCTTAACGCCAGTAGTGAAATATCACTAGAGATTTTACAAGTTATGAAGGATCATTGTCTAAAAAAATATTGCTCCCAACACAAAGCAATTCAACATTAGACTCAATTCTGGTGGACAAAGATAAACTGATCTCATACATGTTAATGATTGCTAAATTCAAGTGATCACAACCTAGTTACATTCAGTATTTGCATACAAAACACAGTGTCAAGCAGTAATAAATGCACTTAGGAGGATATTTTCAAAAGGCAGGCACACATATACATAGGCATCTAACTCCCATTGTCTTTCAGTGAGTTAGGAACCTAGCTATCTTTTGTGTCTTTGAAAATCTCCTCTGTGGTGCTTTACAAGGTCAATTCCCAACGTTGAAAATAATGAACAGTTGTTTTGTTTACACTTTTCCTACCAAAGTGCAAACAAAAATAGGGAGTTGCTAAAGAACACTTGACTCAGCACTCCAAAAACCCAATTCCTCATCAACAAAAATGTCTACTTTGGTTAAAACCCAATTCTGATTGAGAAAGGACATGAAAGCAGCAATAAATAGTATGAAAATGACATATAGGAAGTGCTAGGGCAGCTGCTGCAGGGAAGAGCTGAGGATGAGGCAGTGAATGACCCTGGGTAAGTGCTCGCAAACTGTGCCAGAAGTGGTCCTGGAGGTGGGATGCTCCCAAAGCACCCTGGGTCAGGGACTGATTATAGGGGCTGTCCCAAGATAGCAGGGAAGGCAAACGTCTGGAGCATCCCCAGCTTGTACCTCCCCCCACTTGAACCATTTGCAAGCACTTACCCAGGCTGATTCTCTGCCATGCCCCCAGTTATCTTCTGCTGCAGCCACCCAGGGAACAGGCCAAGCCCTGCACCAGAGTCCCTTAGGGCATCGAGGCTAACAGAGCTGCTCAGTCTGGCAGCTCCCACTCCAGCCTGAGGGATGCTCCTCTGGTCCTGTGCAGCCAGTAGTGCCCTGTGGGCCTTCAGCACAAGCCAGGGTCTGGGTACGTTTGGCCAACGGATCTCAGGACACAGCCGGTGCCCTCCTTCCCCAAGGTCTCCTTGCCCAGTTGGCCAGTCACTCACACCTCCCAGGGAGAGAAGGCAGAGCAGGAACAGGGCCGGGGCAGAGTGGGGGTGGAGTGTGGTTGGAGCCTCAGGGGGAGGGGCAGAGCAGAGAATGGGGCCACAAACCAAGCACACAGTCCTCCCAAGGCAGGAGTCGCATGCTGCCCACGCTCAGGCCCACCTCTCCAAAGGGACTCTAGCACTCCTGTTCCTTGAAACTTCCCTGTTTCAGTCAGCTTGTCTCCCTTCCTGGAACAGCTATCCTAAGACTGCTTCTCTGAGCCACAACTCCTTGCTCTAGGGACCCACCACATCAGCTCGCTCTACTCCTGTACCAACTTTTTCCCTCATCAGACCACAGCCTGTCTCAGTCCATCTCCTAATTGCCCATTAGCAGCCCTTTATAGGCCCAGGTGCAGTCCAGCCCTCTAATTAGCTGGATTATAATCACCTGCTCTGCTCTAGGGGCACTGCACTCAATCTATCCACAGGAACTAAGCTACCCTGTGATATAAGCCAATAAAGCTAAGGACAAAGACATTTTTTAAAGTATATCAGGGACAAAAGGAGTCCTACCAAAGATGTAGCTCCCATCCTGCTGCTGGTCTTCTGCTATCAGTTTAGGGTTTTTGGTTGTTTTTTAAACTCTTATGGCTTTTGCGTGTTTGTCTATGTTTAGGATACGTTTGTTACCATTTTTTTTTCTGCCAGGTAATGTTCTTGGGACCTGGGGCCTTTTTAATTATTCTAATCACCTGGTCTCCTCCTCTACAGCCAAACTTTCCTTACCTTAGCAGCTCCTTACTCAAGTGCTGTACTCTCACTCTGTCACACTCTCTCTCTGCTTGAGCAGATAGTAAATAATGCTGCAAGCCGCAAAATAATACTTCAATAAATACTTCTGTTCTGTATTTGGAAAGTAGTTGGATGATATTATTTCCATTCAAAAGGTCACTAAGGAGGATGTTTAGCAGCATTGACTAAAGGTAAACGTTCTTACATCAGTAGGTCTAAATAAATTGCACCCAAAAGAGTTTTTAAAAAGTTGGCCAAGGAGCTCTGAGTTATTGATGTTAATTTTTAATAAGTCTTGGAAAACCAGGAAAGTGCCAAAGGAAAGCCTACATTGCACCAATATTTAAAGAAGGCAAACAGGATGAACTGGGTAATTACAGACTGTTTTGCTGGATCTCGATCCTCATTAAACAAATAGGATATTGCTCTTTTTCAAAATTACAGGTGTGGTTTATAGGATACCTGTGCTGACAGAATGTACTTAGAATTCTGCAAGCTGTTTGACTTACTATTGAAAAACATTTTTTTTTAATTATGAAATAAAGATGGCACCTATTGGATTAAAAACTGGCTAATAAGGTTCTCAAACTTTTTTTGCTGGGACCCTCTTTGAAAATATTTCAGGCTGTGATGATCCCCACACAAAAGTGATGACCCCCATGCAATGCCATCATTATTGGCATGCATGAGGGCTGACAGCTTGTTACCCCCCCCCCATAATAGCCTTGTGACCCCTTGAGGGTCATGACCATCAGTTTGAGAACCCCTAACAGATCTCAGAACATAGTTATTAATGGGGAACCATAAGACAGTGGAGGTGCCTTGAGTAGGATCCACAGGATGCTTCTCAGTCAACTCTAATTCAATATTTTATCAACGATCTAGTAGAAAATATGTCATTGCTGATAAAGATTACATATGAGAAAAAAATGGTAGCTTTGTATAATGGAGATGACCAGATAAAGATGAAAAACTGGAGCCAGTCAAGCAACATGCATTTTGATATAGCTAAATGCAAGCTAGATATAGCTAAGAACATAGCACGTAAGTCATATTTACAGGATAGGGAGCTATACCTGGAACACTGAAAAGGATTTAGGGGTCAAGGCGGATAACAAACTGAAGATAAACCACCCAGTGCAATGCTGTGGCAAAATGGGGAACATAATACTTATGTATGAATAGGGGAATACTTGTGTATATGAATAGGGGAATACCAGGTAGGAGGCTGGAGTAATATTGGTGAGACCACTAGTGGCATATTGTGTCCAGTTCTGGTGTCCACACTTCAGAAAATATATTGAAAAATTGGAAATGAAGAGCAATAATTCAAAATCTGGAAAACTTACTTTGCTGTGAGTGAATTAAGAAGCTTAATCTGTTTAGATTAGTAAAGAGAAGTTTACGAGGCAGTTTGATCACAGCCTACAAATACCTACAGAGGTAAAAAGATGTGACACAACAGCACTGTTTAATCTAGTAGAGTAAGGCATAACAAGATCTCAGACTGGAAACTGAAGCTAGAGATGTTCAAGCCAGAAAATGAGTGCAAATATTTAACAGTGAGCCTAATTAACCACTGGAATAGATTACCAAAGGATTCAGTGGGCACTATTACTTGGACTGTGAAATTCTAGCCCCACTGAAGTCAAAGAAAGCTTTGCCATTGACTTCAGTGGAGTCAGAATTTTACCCAGACTTTAAATAAGACTGGATACCAGGACACTGGATAAGAAAGATACTTTAATTAAGCCACTAATTATTGAACTTGCTGCAGGAATTACTGGGTGCAATCTAACGGCGTGTACTATGGTGGTCAGGTAATCATAATGGTCCCTTCTGGTTTAAAGAAGTCTATGTTTTTCTCAAGTTGGTGTTTTTTTTCTTGTTGAAGAGATGTTGGCTTTAGAGAATTACACATATGCACTGAGAGATCTCATACTGGGTTTTTAAGGCCTGGTTCTGCCATCTATTCTCTTATGTGTGTATGTGAGGCCACTGGAAGGGGCAGCAAAATGATACAGGCAATGATGTCAGTTATGCCACAAATAAGTAGATGACACACTAATATATGTATCATTTTTACCAGATCCACATAGTGCAGGGCCTCTGTTTTTCAAGGGATAGACTTTCATCTATAAATCATATAAATCCTCAGAACCCCATCTACTTAACATGGCAGTTAAGATCAGCTGAGCTTTTTACTGTTACATTTAAACACCAGAAGGCTGGTGGCAGAGGGTTTGCAGTGGAAAGGCTCCCAGTTGTGGAGTAACTTCCCCTTGTAGAGTATGCTAACCTAACTTCCAGAGCTAGAGTCCACTGACTTTTACAACATAGTGCATGCATCCAGCCTTTTTCTCTGTCTGAGGGATGAAGAATGTCTTTTCTAGTTTTTAAAAAACACATAATAAAATGTTTGTATTCAGTAAAGTACATGCTTGGTGTGTCTTGGTAATCGTGAACAGTCTATAAATTAAATCCTGAAAATGTGGTAGATTAAGAACCTGATTTTCAAGTTAGCATTAACCTGGCCTTTTTGTGTCTATAGTTCAACAAATGATATTTTGCACATAACTGTCATTTTATGACATTTAAACTACCTCATTGTGTGCACACACACCAGGCGCTTTGACATTTGAATGACAAATTATACCTGCAGTTAGTTGCACCCATATTAAAGGGAGGCTGGGTTTAAAAAAAAACCTACCCCTAAAATGTGAAGCCTGCCAACTCCAAGAGATTTTAAGATACCAGTTACCAGTTACCAGTTACCAGTTAGAATTGTAACAAAAAAATCAATCATTTGATTTGATAACTTCCATGTTATGAACTATAGTTAAAAATTGAGTGAATAACAACTTCATCAAGGCAATAGATTGACCAATCTGAATAGTAAACAGCCATTAACAATACTTACAAAAAAACCCATTTTCCTCCAAAGAAATAGTGTACTACATTTGCTGAACATAAAATGCTATCATCTAGCCAATCAGTTAAGACACTGTAAGGTTTCAAGCTAAATGAATGAGCTATTTAGATTTTTGTGCACTGAACTGGGATTTTTAAAAATTAGTTGACCCACTTCTTTGAAGTATCTGGGATACATTAGTTACCAGACATTGCTGAAGGCTGAAAGATCAAATCCCATACTGCTTAGAGAGCAGGCACTCAGACTTCTATCATTTAAACAATCCAGTTATCTTCTGTTGCCCTTGTTAGTTTCTGCTAGTAATTACTGACTTAATTTTTAATTTATGAAAGAATGTTGGAATAATGTTCCTGGCAAATTGGACTGAAAATGAACAGCTATGTAAGTAGAGATAGTGGAGAGTTACAGAAAAATGTGAAGCTGGAATATTAAGTGTACTTACAGATCTGTTATACAGTGCATCTTTCACAATGCATATAGGTCCAGATTCTCAGCTGGTATAAATCAGAATAGCTTTATTGAAACCCATGGCTGTGTCACAACTTTAGCCAATCTTTTTAAAATCCACATTACAGAATTCTTTAATAAGACATTTAAAAGGGTCAAATTCTGTCTCATTGTGGAAGCACTGGGAGGACCTGCTTAAAGACATGCAGTCCCTTTAAATTTTCGTCCTGGGTTGACTGAGGCAGGTACTACAATGATGGGCATGTTATGGATAGATACTCAATTAACAATAGTTAATAGTTAAATAATTAATACTAGTTTCTGCTAGCAAAAAGTGAACTGGGCAGCAGAGGAAAAAGATTATTCAACTGATAAAATTTTAGGGATGTCCTTCTATAACCAAAATAAAGCAGATAGCATGAGAGCAGAACTTCAGTCAACCAGGGATGAGATTCATCTCCTGTAGTTTGCCTTGTTGAGGGAAACCCTCATAATGTCATTCCCACAAACCTTATTAATGATATTTCAGCTGAACAGAGTCTGTTATTCCACCTTTGGTAAGACACAAGGCTTGGACAGCTGCATAATACTACAGAAACTGGTATTGCTTAACTGCTGCTAAGAACAAAAGTTTGCTATGTCCATGACTCTGCAGACCAGGATGCCAGGAACCTGAGCAGTAGTAGGTTCAGGCAGGATAGAACTCTTAGAACCAATTTTGCAAAAACACATCTGTGCTTAACATTATGTATGTGAGCAGCCCCATTGGCTTTAATGCACTCATGTGCAGAAAGTTAAGTACATGCACAACCAGTTTGTAGGATCCATGTCTCTGTAAAGAAGACATGATGGGTTTTCTGCTCCAATGTCAGCATATACTTGTTAGGGAACTTGGAACAATCATAGGACATTTCAGGTCTCAATCACTATATGTATTAATGGGCCTGATCTAAACCCGATTAAGTCAATGGGTGTCTTCTATTTAATATCATTTGGCTTTGGACCCTAGCAATATTATTTACTGCTCACCTCCATTTTTCCCCCCACCCTTTGTTATTTGTATATCTATTTGTTTTAATATTTTTTTCTGTACAGATATTGTGACAAAGTTCTTCCTCTATCTTGGTGGGTCCAGCACTTCCTTCTAGCAGTAAGTCAGGGAACTGCTCCATTCCTTAGTGCTCTTCCACCCTCTAGTTGTGTGGGAGGGTAATACAGCCTCTCTAAGATGGCTACTCTGCTGGATCCCAGTCCTGTCTCTGGTTCTCACAGGCCCTTGCCTCTTCGCTGGGGCTCTTGCTCCTCCAGTGAATGGCCGGTAGGGGGGCTAGGCTAGTCCCACCCTCAACTCTGGGGAAATAAGCTAGCAGATTTCCTGAAGCCACAGCGTGAAGTTGCAGCTTGTAGGGTCCCTGGGTTGGGACTCTGATACTAACAGGGACAGCCTGACACTAACATTCTCTGGTGTTTTAGTTTCCCCATCTGGGGTATCAACACAAGCGACTTTTCAGAGCGTCCTTATGAGCTATACTAAACCAGATTTTCATTCATTTTATTTCCTTCATAATAGCTGGTTTAGGACAACCCACTGGACCCGATTTGCCAATCATATCATAGTAAATCAGGAGTTAGTCTATTGAAAACAATGGAGATAAGGCAATTTTACCCAGTTGCAAGTGGGAGGATTATTATCTTCAGAAACCGAGCACCATTGCCACTGTTTGTCTGTCCAGAATCAGCATCTTCACTTACTTTCATTCTTTAGAGAAAGTAACCTCTAGGCCTGAATTGACAGCAAATATCAGTTCATACTTGGTAAATAATTCCCTTTGTTTACATGGCAGACTCCCTTTCTTTTTAAATCATGTGGCAAAATTTGTAAAAAATATATTTGAACAGATTTTTAGCTAATTTATGCAATGCTGGTAACGTAGTGGTCAAAATTCCTCTCCAGAATAATCCAATAGGCTTTGTAATTTTTAAAATATTAAATTTCAAGCTAAAATGCCATTAGTCACCACATTTAATTTGGTATCTGGCCTCCCTAACTCCAGCCTATAAAATTAAAAGAGTTCAATATACCTGCAATGACCAAACAACTACAATGAGCAAATGTCAGATTAAGCCCTCTTCTTTGAGGAATATACCTGGCTCTCTCACCTTTGGTATAAACTTGCAAAACCTGAAGTAGCTCCATTAGTCTCTGCCTAACTCTGCAGAAGAATTGTTGGAGCAAGCAGAGTGAGACAAATTCCTCCCCGGGTGTAACTCCACTGCTTCAGGCTTTGGAAGATTATATCAAATAAAGGTGAGAGGCAGTCATACATTTTAAGTGGCCTTTGAAACATCAAAGAAGTGGACTTGATCTGAATTTTACCCATTTTACAGTGGGTTGGCTATTGCAAGAATATTGGATAATCTTTTTCTAAATTTTATAAACTGAACCTTGAGAGGTCATATACCAAATTAAAGATGGTGACTGAAGACACATTGGGTTGAAATTTAATATCTGGATGTGACCCTTCCTTAGTCAGGCCAAGCTGTAAAAGGAGAGTAGATTCTCCCAGCCCTGGTGGGTGACACTGACGCCAGACTTCCCAACCAGCCACAAACAGTGCTTCTGATTCCCTACACTGGTTATCAAGAAGCCAATATAAATATATGCACAGCCCCGCTTTACTACATTTCAGTCTCTGGCTCCCAATCAGCCACTAGGTCCAGTAAAGAGACCAGTTATTTAAAACTCTATGCTCTTTACCAAAAAGGTTTCTCCTGATCCCAAAGGATCAGCCACAGTACCAGATCAATATAAGTTTAGATCTTACCCAAAATACCACGCTGCCAGCCAATCCTTTAGTAACTAAAACTAAGGGTTTATTACAAAAAGAAAAGAAAAACTATAAGAGAAATACTAAAGGATTAAAGCAATCAGATACATACAAATGATTTGAAAGTGCACTGGAATCTGAGCTCTTTTGAAAACCTTAGTCTCCTCACAATGTGAAATGAAAAAGGGGAGTTGGATCACAAACTGAACTGCAGGAAGCCGACTGGAAATTCTGGACAAAGACTGTAAATGCTATGATAAATATGGTGTCATTTTTATTTATGTTTGGGCTTTTTGTCTGCCAGAGATAGTAGAAAGGACATAGAGCATTGACTGGTGCATTAAGCTTTTCCACCAGCCTACCTCTGACATTCCAATTTAACCACATATGTCCCACAGCAAAGGATTTAAAAAAATATTCACACTGATTGCAAATGAGTATGGCAACAGAACTGCAGAGAGATGTCAGAGTGCCTTTCAGCAGCAACCGAATCACAAATAAAGATGCTATTTAAGTTTGATATTTTGCTAAAGCGTGAAGAGAGATTGAGAAATGTAAGATCAAAAAAATACACCCAGTCTCAACCAACTGACAATTAAAATCACTTGTTTATCGCTCTACATTGGTGTTTCTTGCTCCCTACATCCTCTCACACATTTTATTCTAATAACTGCTTATTACAAAGTCAATATTTGAATTTATATGGGCCTGATTCTGTTGCCATTGAGTTTGATGGGAGCAGAATCCAGCCCTAATTTTGGACTTGCAATTTATACATTAAATCCTGTCATCTTTATTCAGTCAAGCTTTACCTCAGTTAGGACTGCAAGATTTGGCTTCATGTTTACACACTGCATTTGGCAATGCTCAGGGGTTAAACTGAAATGATCAAGGAAGTATTCCATTTATACTAAGAACACAAAGACACCAGGGAAGTATAAACTTCATTCCTCAGCCTGGTTTTGCTCATCTCTGGACTTCCCAGCTCACAATAACCAAAAACAGAGTTGAAATAAAGTAAAAATTTGTCTTCTCAAATAAGATAGTCATAACATACATGAATTAGTTCCATAAACAAGAAATAGAACTTCCTCCCAAACTCAATTTTTGGACTTTTAGAGGAGAATGATGGAAAGTAAATTGTGCATGTAGTTGATAAAGCTCTGTGAAGTAACTTTCCAGAAAGCTTGAGACAAGTGCACATTCTAGGACCAAAATTTACATTACTATTGTGAAAAGCTCAAAAGAGGTAGCCATGTTAGTCTGTATACAACAAAAACAATGAGAGTCCTGTAGCGTTTATGCCTGCAGAAATTTGTTAGTCTTTAAAGTGCTACATGACTCTCATTACTATTGTGTTGCTGTCAGTCACTTTCACTCAGGAGAGGTTATGCAAACAACTCTAGAAACTAAGAAACTAACAAAAATGCCTCCACATTAAAAAAAAAAAAAAGAGAAAGATTGTTTTAAAAAGCCTGTCCAGCACCCCCTCCAACTACTCAGCTTTTCAGAGTAGTTCACAGATAGCTGGATTTCATTTCAAGTATAAAGCTGGAAGCAGCCTTTTCTGGGAGCTGAAGAAAAGTTTTAGGCTCCTCTGGTGAGTTTACTGAAGGGCTCAGTACCTAACTTACAAGGACACAGTGTTCTGAGAGAAAGGTAAATCTAACTGTGTATTTATCAGATTGATCTACTGGGGCAGTATCATAAAAGATCTTGACCGAGGGAAGGATAAGAGCATCAAAAATGTTAGCTCTTTCTTTAGCTATGATCCTAACAGTTATGGCTCATTCAAAAGGGATTTTGCCCCGTTTATTTTATTTTCCACTATAGTTTCACCCAATGCTGTTTCTTTCTGGTATTGTTTATAGTTATTTATATACAATATATAAATAATACAATCTATAATATAGTTTATTGTTTCAAGTTATTTTCTATTCTATGTAAATACATTCTCTCTTAATTGCTCCACCTCTAACTGCTGGAAACAGTTCTCTGTGAGATGGCTGCAGTAACTGAAGGGAGAACTAATTTGACTGCCTTCTAAGCATGCTGCTAGGTATTAGGAGAGGGATCTCAAGAGATGCCTTTTATCCATGGAGATTTTAAAACTCCTAAAATAAGAGTCACTTGAGTGATAGCAAAACCGTCTAATCAAAAAGTCCAACAGCTACAGTTGTTAGGAGAAAGAAGGCTTCACTTAAGTTCACACCCAATTTTTGTATACTGGTGTCCTTCCTAATATTGTGTTCTGAAATGAAGAGGGAGGTTATAAATGGCTGAAGACAGTCTCATGAAGCCACAGTTGCTTGAAAGTCCAAAAGATGTTCACGTACTACACATATAACTAAATTCTGAGGACCATATAGTCTATTTCCTACTTAGTATTCATTCCTTCTTGTAATTCTAAGAAAGGAAACATTGTCCAGAGTGATTTGAAGGTGGCTTGATATGACTGAAAGGCAATTCAGTACACATAGATGACACTGTACTGCAGGATTTATATGAAAATAATTCATTTTCTGTAATCTCAAAAGGAAAATAAAATAGTAGAGATGATTAATCAAAAATGTTGATTGTCTGCTTTTTACTTATGGGCTTAAAATGATGCTTTCTACAATTCTGTGGGTAATTTATTTCTATTCCCTGATTCTGCATTGTGCTATAACAAATGAAGGAGAGGTTTGTCTTTTGACAATTAAGACCTGTTTACAAAGTCTATAGTTTTTTTCTTTTCATAACAAGTGATTTATCTTTTTTTCTAAAAACAAGCCAATAGCCTCCCAGCAATGAGCAACCCGGAAATAAGAAATACCTTTGTTGCAAGGAGGCTGTTAAAGAGTCAAAACAGGTATTGATTTCAGCCTCCACTTTCCAAGGAGTTATTATAAACAGTAAGAAAGTTTATACATTTACTTTTTTAATGTAATAACTTGATTATAGTGTCCTTTTAATATCCAGAGTTTTTCAGCCTTAATATTATCACCTGACTTTGATCCAAAGCCCATTGGGAGACTGACTTTCTGCTGTTGGTTGACTTTTGGGTCAGGACCTCAACTAGATAAACATTATCAACTTTTTAGGGGGCCAGGGGAGAGGGAAAGAAATGTTTCAGACGATGAACTAGCCAGTGGATAGTTCCATTGTCATAATTTGTGTGGGAGAGGGAAAGTTTATTTGTTTTGTTTTAATTATTGTTAAACATATGTGAAACAGCTGGGTACTTTAAAATATAATTTCATAAGTGCCCCACTAATACTGTGATATTCATTCCTGATTGAGTGTTTGTTCATGCATTGTTTTGTTTAACAGAATCCCATTGTGTGAAAAAGGGCACATGGTCTGGAATGGTTACAGTTATATATAACAACATAGGATATCTGAGGTTGCCCTTCCTACCTGTCCTGTCTTCTGTACCTGAGAACAACATAAAGATCCTCCGTTGCAACATAATATTTTTTCTGGCCAGGTATTGTAGACAATAGCTTGCTACAATGCTGAATTCAGGGAACACTCTCCAAAATGAAGGGAGGAGATGGCTATTGTCGTTTCATTATGTGACCTTTTTAATCTCACCTCCGCTTGCTCCCCGGCTCATGCTCTGTATCTCCCATCTCCCCTTGTTTCCATGGCACCGATCTGATGTTACAGCTGGATCCTGTTCCCATTGTTACTGCCAGACCCACAGGTGGTTTCACATTGCAATAAGAAAACAAAATAGGCACCTGGCTTCTCCCATGTGAACATGTCTGAGTTTTCCTCTTAACTTGGTCTTTGTTTTAGAATCTTATGGGAGTTTTTGATCTCCTAGCAACCACCTGAGGCTAAACAAGTCTGATAGAGATTCTAGCAGGGTCTAGTCTTATGCTATGTTGCCAATGCAGAGGTCATTCTGAACTGATCTTAAATGCTACAACATTTCTTCCACTTCTGATAGACTATTATTTTCTTTAGCGTTTAAGCTACCATTAAAAAATTAAGTTTCTAGCCCCTGTGGTTGCAACAGTAGCCTTAGATGCAGAGTTGTTTTAGAGCTATTCTTTCTCTCTGCAGACAGTAGATCGAAGAAATGTGTGAGTTGCCCCATTCAACTCAGAGCAATGTAATTATTAGGTTACAGGGTTAACAGTCTACATGTCAACATTGTGTATTCTGTTACTGCTGATCATTTTAGTGGAAACATCTAATTATCTGGAAATTTACATACAGACGTGTGTTGGGGGTGCAGCTTGAGATATTATCACCCAAATGAGCCTTCTGGTGGGAAGATTCCAGCTCAGTAGGTGACTGTCATCTTGCCAGAGGTCTCGGCCCCACTGAGGTATCCTGCCTCTTGAAATGTGTGTCTGACTAGAATGAGTTGAAACACAGACTTTCTGTTCTGTGGAAAGGTCCAATAATTCAAACATATATTTTCATCCCATAAGCACTACAGCAGCTCAGCCACAGGGACAGACTGTGCCGTATCACGGGCGGCAGAGTACAGCAGGGAAGCAAGGCATCTACAGAAGAACGGGGGCATGAGAGACCAGAACTGCAACTCCCATGAAGCACTGCAGCAGCTCAGGTGAACACAGATTGTCAGCCTGATTTAAAACAAAGGTATTTTGTTCTGATTTTGCCAATGGAAAATTCTGCTGAAATTAATCTTTTCCCATGGAAAATTTTGATTTGGACGAAGAGGAAATTCCATTCCCATTTTCTTGATGGGAAAACAATGTAATTAGAAGTGTTTTGACCAACTTTAACAATGACCCAGAATACAAAGCATCACAGCAATAAAGTAAGAAGCTAGAAAAGAGTGGTCAGATCCACTCCTGTATCATTGCTTTAGGGAGCACATGCAAGCTGTATGAAATTAACCATTTAATTGCCACATTTTTATTTGGACACAATCACAAGAGTTTCAATGTCTTGACATTTCTTGCTGTGGTCTGCAACCAACAATACAACATAATGTGGGCTTCTCCAACTAACTCATGTTCAAAAACAAAAGTGTAACACTCCTGGAACTAAAGCACATCTTTTGAACATTACCTCATACCCATTGTTGGTCATAATTTTCAACCCACAGAGCAAGAGTTTTCTATTCTAAGCCTCAAATCCATGTATCATATATCTTTCACCTAAGGACTAGATTGTGAGAGAGTGAACTGCCCTGAAGAAAAGCCATTGTTGCATTGTCCTCAAGGCAGCCCAGGAGGGAGATTGTAACTCTGTTCCCCTGCTGCTCCAGGAAGAGAGTAAATTGCACCAGATTTCTAACTGGCACAACATATTCTGTCTGACGCTCTAATGCAGCTATGCAGCTGGGCATACTGTATGGTAGAGGCAAGTCTCCATCCAGTCCTGCTTCCCTTCCTCTGCTGACGTTCATGATGTGGATAGAAAGCACATGGGGATGCAGTGACTGTGGCAGGGCAGCTGCCTCCCAAGCACCCCCTTGTATCCAGAAGTCACTTGGCAAACACCCTGCCTCTGTTTACCCTCTTCAGGTTTCCTTAAATAAATTCTATCAGTCCAGAGTCCTTAAGACATTCCACTTCTGGATTTAACTTATTTATATAGAAACAGTCCTGGGGGATTTTCCTTCCCCATCTCATCCAGCAGAGACTCTTCTCCCCTGGGCCACTCCCAGACCTTCCCATCTGTATTTCTTTTCCCTCAGTGTCTGACACTCAGTCATGCGGCTTCTTTTCTTTTTCCAGGAGCTGAGCCAAGCCTTCCAGCTTCATTCTGGTTCTTGCCTACTTTTGGCAGGCCACTCCTAACCAAATCTGGCTGGTGTCACTTGGTTCCTGAAGTCTCAGACTCTCCGGCAAATTTCTGCTCTCTGGAACTTAACAGGAGCCTTCTACCGCTTTGCTGTACCATAGCTTCTTCTAGTTTCTTTTTTATGGTGAAGCAGACTTGACTGAATAGTCTATAGCTGCTACCAACTATAATTCCTCAATACTTAGCAGTTTATATTCTCTCGCTCTGCCTCGTGTCATTCAGGTAATGTAACAAAGCCTTTTTATTAATACCCCATTATCCCAATGTTATTTAGTAAAAACAACATAACTTTTGTTACCTTAAGACATTTAAATTCCTCAAAAAGCTTTTCCTTATCGAAGCCCTTACACACCCATGAGAGGTGATCAATTGTTTCTTCTGTCTTACAGAGTGCACATAGTCCATTTTTGGCTATTTAGTCAAAAACTATTTTTTAAGCCACAATGGCCAGTTAGTATGTTAAACAAAAGCACTTGATTAATCCTGTCCTGATCCTGAAGTAAGTTGTTATCTACAACTCTAGGGCACAATTCAAAAAGTCTTCTTCCTCCTTTTACGTTAATCCAAATTTTCTGCCATTCCTCTTTTTAAATTATTTTTGAACTAGGCTTTTGAATTCCTGTTTACTCAAGGGCAATTCTGTGTCAATCCTTCTATTCCGTATAGTGTTTTTAGCTGCTTTGTCCACCATTTTGTTATCCCAATAGGCGCTAGGATCCAAGCTTATGCTACATGTATCCACATCTGTTCTCACTCTGTTATTAGAAATATAACTTCACTGATTAAATCACTTCGGCGTACTGGGATACCCTTGTTTATTGCCACAAGCCCTGAGATTGAATTTAAAAAAGATTGCTGCTGCTGGGCATACATCCCAGATCAGTTTCAAAGCTAGCGTTATTGCTCCTAGTTCAGCTGAACAATCAGATATTCTTTTAGATGTATTAATTCCAAGTTTTGGTATGCAATATGCCATCCCTACTCTTCCTTCTCTCCTTCCCCCCCCCTTTTCTTTTTTGTACTTGACAAAGTCAACTCCACTTTTCATCTATATACTAGTACACTTCATTTTTAATACCCACTGTGTTTTTTACCCTTAAGTTTATAAAATAACTCTAAATGCACATTTGGGCATAGACTTTCCATTCATAATGAATTTTTCCATGACTAAGAGTTTTGACTTCATTCAGCTTTTCCTTTGTCTTTCAACACTAACTCAAACAGCATGTGGAGTTTTAATATGGTATGCTATAAATTCGCCTAATGAATTCCCAACAATCTTCATATTTGTTTGGTACTTTCATCATTGCAGTTCTCATTAACTTTGGCCTAGAAAGTTAGGTCCAGCAGTTTAAGTCATAGCATAACTAGCATTTTGCTTGAAAATATCTGTAGTTCAAAGATAGGTATTGTAATAAATACACTGTACATGATTCATAATGCCTGGACTTGTATTAAATCTAACTTTAAATCCTGATTTTGATGCTGACTGAAAAGCTTGGCAGCCATAATCAATAACTGATCTGATAAGAGCTCTGTATATCATCAACAGCATTTTCCTATCCACCCCACAATTAGTCCCAGCAAAACTTTTAAGCAGGTGAATCCTTCCTGTATGTTTATCTATGACATAAGCTATATGATCTTTCTAAAGTAATTTAATATCAAATATTACCCTTAAGAATTTAAACCTGTTAACTATATCTATTTGTTCTGCATGTAGATACAGGTTACATTCTTTTGTAACTTTCCTTTGTGTCAAGATCAGTCCTTTGGTTTTATCCGATGTCATGGTATCTTTATCCACCTGCAGTACTTGTCAAATTCTGATTTTTTTTTTAAATAATTTTGTATGCTATTACCTTACTTTTATACTATTTATTGTATTTTTGTTTTTTTTTTTAATAGGCTTTGTTCCTCTAACTGCCATTTTGCACTTATTCCACCATGAAAGCAAGTTTTTAGTTTTGGGGTACTTTAGTATATTAGGTATGGCTACATTAGCTGCTCCTATTAATCACTTTATTACATTGCAATTCTCTGTCATCACTCACACAATGATTTCAGTACATTTACCTGTAAATAGCTCCCAGTTAACTTTCTTAAAATTCCAAGTGGGTAATTTTTCATTACCTTCAACCTTACCTTGCCCTTGAAAAGTAATAAGTATAGGGAAATGATTACTCCTTTGACACACTATACCTCAAAATAACACCCTACATCCCCATATTCACCAGTTGTATATGGTTATGATATATTTTGTATAAAATATGCTTTGTTAGGTATCATTTGAAAAGGCTTGATCTGTTACATATTACTGTCCTGTTAACATGGGTATAATTATTGTATATGGAGTTATGAGATTTTGCTATATGGTTGTTACTGAAACATGTTCCAAGTCTGGTGGATGCCCACAGACTAGCTTTTTAGAAATAACAAAGGACTGGCATGTCAGCCCCAGAGACACCTCAAGCTACACATATGCAGAAGGTGCAAGCAAGAATTTGCAATTCATATGAAGGACTGAGTGCAGAGCATGTAGGCAGTAGAATTGCCTGACCTCATGACACAGCAAGGACTTTTCCAGTAAAAAAGGTCAACATATAAAAAAGGGGGAACAAAGGCCCCTGGCCATCTCTTCTCATCCATCTATCCTGAAGGCAAAAAGATCAGATCATTTAGAAGACAAAGAAACATCACTGTAGGGAATGGTCCTAACTGCAAAAAAGCTTTCCAGGTAGCACAGACTGCTGTAAGCTTTTGGGTAAGACAAACTTATTGCTTCAAATTTGACTTAGCCTGGAAAAGTTTAGGAAATAGCGTGCGGTTTTTATCTTTTATTTCTTTTTGCAACCAATTCTGATCTTTTATGCCCATATCACTTATAATCACTTAAAAATATTTCTGTAGTTAATAAACTTATTTTAAATGTTTTATCTAAGCCAGTG
The DNA here is from genome assembly GCA_007922155.1 of Mesoclemmys tuberculata. Classification (NCBI taxonomy): domain Eukaryota; kingdom Metazoa; phylum Chordata; order Testudines; family Chelidae; genus Mesoclemmys; species Mesoclemmys tuberculata. Next base: position 10,100,584 of record ML675612.1, on the reverse strand, counting down.
TGTTTTTTATTAAAGTTTAGGGAATTTACTAAGGTTACAAAGGCTGGTGCATATTTATACTCTTTAATGGAAAGATGAACTAATTAATGAGCTTACTCTGATCAAAGGTCTTGAGCAGTGTAAAACGCACATTTCTAGGGTGCAAATCTGGAACTAGGGATGTGCAGGAGCTGCCCTATATGTAATTCAAGAGTGGCTGGGCATAGCATTTTGATACTTGTCTGGGGATGACATGCGTGTTAGAGGTTGGGGTGAATAGGCTGAGTGGCAGCTCACACAGGAAAGAAGGGTATAGTGCACACCAGACTGGAGAGTTAAGGGGGGACAACAATCCAACAGTCCAGATTAGATGCTGGGGCACATCACAACTCCCCATTCCTTATTCCTTCTATTTTTCACAGTTGCATTAACTGCAATATCTGCTGTTATAATTCTGAGGTCTAAGCAGGTAAAACTACCATCTGCTGTACTAGTTAGGGTGCCATCATTTAAAATTACTAGAGTGATGAATACAATGAACTTTTCTAAGCATGCATTATTTTTATCAGTTGTCTTTTACTCCCCTCTCTCTGCATTCAGAAAATCCTTCATCTCCCTCAAAAAAACAAAACCCATCCCCTTTTCCCCTCTACTGTCCAAGCTAGGCCAGCCCCCTCTAGTTTCCTGTTCCCCACTGGCTCTTCATAGAGACATGGGGACCATATCAGGACACACTAAAGCTGTTAAGAGGAACCAGGCCAGCCAGCCTATGCCTAGGTATGTCTACATACAATGAGACACCCGTGGCTGGCCTGTGCTAGCCAACTCAGGCTCACGGGACTAAATATTGCATGTCTGTTACATTGCTGTGTAGACTTCTGGACTCGAGAAGTCCATTTCATTCCACTCCATTGCTGGAGCCTGGGCTCTAGGACCCTGTGGGTCCATGAGGGATGCCATTGCAATAGAGCATAGTGTACCTGTAAATAAAATATGTAAGAAAGATTACCTAATATTGGACACTCTAAATTTTCAAAATCACATAAGCGACTTAGGAGCCCAAGTCTCATTTTCAAATGAAACACGCTGTTACAAGCCACAACATTCCCCTAAGGAGCAGGAAAGTTGTTGGCATCTAGGTCTACCACCATTCCCCTCTTGGGTGCCTCTGCTGCCAGGGTTCCTTTGCAAAAACAGACCCAGTTTTTGAATTTGACCTAATATTTAGAACAAATCTGGCTGCATGGATAGCGTTCATGTCTTATTCCCAAAATACTTGGGGGGAGAGAGGGAGAAGCAGCTATCTAATGGGAAATGTCAAGAGAATGCTATTTCATTGATCAGCAGAACAGTATCACTCCCTGTTCCCACTTTGTTTTTTCAGTGGTTGCTCCTGGAAATCAGAATCTGAAGCTGGTACCTTCATTAACCAACTGGCATAAGTTATATGACAAAGAAATGCTAATAAAAGGCCATTTTGTGCCAGCTTGTATTGCAAGTATGAGGTGCTGACTCAAACGGTCCTAGATGGAAAGGTTGTACAAGGCTTCATGCGCTGACTGTGCATTTGACAAGCCATAGTACGACCTGATATATTAAGGCAAACATATACTTAAAAAAACCTTGCTTTATTATGGGAAGCTGTACAAGCTCAAGTACATCCCTCTGGTCTGGGTACATATGATGGTTCTTGAGATAGCAAAGACTACTTAACCCCTGCCTCCAGTGAGGAGTCTCTCTTGCTGTTGCTGGTTGTCAGATCCCTTTCAGACACTCAAACACTCTTCTCTGGGCTACTTCAGTCTTAACTTTGCCTATCCCCAAATTCCTTTGAGTCACTCCCATGTGAGTCACTGAGTCACTCCCAGGCTCTATCACTGATCACTCACAGAAATCCCAGATACTCTGCTCCCAATGGTGCAGTGTACCCCAGTTTACCATATTTACTTTAAACTTTCACTCCTGTAAACCACACAGCACTTGTGAGCATTTATGATAAAACTAAAGTAGATTTTTTAAATAAAGAATAAAGATTTAACTAGAAACAAGAGAAAGCGATAGAAACAATTGGTTACAATACAAAATAAAATGCCAGTCTGGGTGTATACTTTATCAATAGCTACCTTTCCTCCCTATTAAATCAGATTTCCCCTCCAGCGACATTTGCAAAGCCTTCTGGTTTCAGATGATCCAGGATCCAAGCATTCGTGAATGCCCCCCTGCTCCTCAAGGGCTTTCCTCTGTGAATGGATGCAGAATGTCCTCCTTCCCTCCCACCAACTCTGTTATCCTGAAAATAGCCTTTGTTTCTATTCAAAGAGAGATATGAACCCTGCTCTTGTAAAGTTTCTTTTTCACCTTTAAGTGGTTTCAGCTGTTAGTCATTGCTTCTGATGGTTTCCCATTCAAAGTCTTAGTATTGCACAAGACTAAACAATTGAACCTGGTGTTGCATCACTAGCCTGACAGGGTGGGGTAAAAACTCCCCCTTGCCTGAATAGGCCTTACTGAGACATTCTGGTGACTAATCTTTATTTTTACTCTACCACAAAGCATACTTTCAGTATAAGTAAAGCATTCCTTAAATATTACCCATGAATACATCTCACAGTGATTATAAATCTAGACAAGTTAGAACTTTTTGTATATCCCTGCCAGACATGTTTGGTATGAGTTTGTCAGGTCTAAAATGAAAGTGGTATGCAAAGAACAGGAGATCCTTTACCAATGCATCTTCATGTCACAATATGTCATCACTGCAGTTTGTGGGCCTATAAAGGCTGCAAACACCTGCTGTAATTTGTCCATACACTGAACAATAAAGCCTTTTATTTTCCCCCAGCTATCCATTCTCTGCTGGTTCCTGTGCATGCCCCCATTAAGAATAGACCATTCTTTACAACTTCTGTTCATCTGACTTAGGGGGACTCATCTGTAGGGTACAGTACTTACGAAAAATATAAAGCAAGACAATAATCTGGTGAGCCACTTATTTTCACTTACTGAAATTACGTGCAGCTAAAACAGGAAAAGGAAACAGAAAAAACATCAGAGACAAAAAAATCCTATCATACATACTCAACAGCCTTCCATACTATCCAAACAGGTAGGCCTTGCTATAGTAGCAAAAAAGATTTTGCAGTTTTCTGTTGAGGATTTATGTTGCTCACAAGAAGGCTATTGACACATCATAGAATCATAGAACATTAGGGTTGGAAAGGAACCTAGGAGGTCATCTAGTCCAACCCCCTGCTCAAAGCAGGACCAACCCCAACTAAATCAGCCTAACCAGGGCTTTGTCAAGCCAGGCTTTAAAAATCTCTAAAGATGGAGATGCCACCACCTCCCTAGGTAACCCGATCCAGTGCTTCACCACCCTCCTAGTGAAAGGCACTAATCCAAACCAACACCTACATACAGTAAACACGCTTGGGACTGACCAGCTTTAAACTGTCAAAGTCACTTTTTATATACTTATCAAATAAATAAGAACTAAAACCAAGCAGGAAATATCTGTCCTGTCTCTACAGTGGCCTGGATTCAGACCAACGTTTCTAGCCAGAAAAATTAACATCCTAAAGCATAGTCTAATGCCAAAACAAAGAGGCCTTGGAATGGAGATGGGAAAGAGAGGGATGTTTATCTGGAAATAAGATGTGAAAGGGGCACAGGAAAGGCAAAAAACCAGAACTATTTATTCAGGGCAGCAAGTACAGGCCTGGATAGATTAGGGAAACATACTATGGTAGACTAATAAATCCACCTCAAAGTGGCATCTGTATATCTACATCTGTGGAAAAAATAACCTGCTGTGTGAAGATCAATGTAACCTGAACTATATAACAGATAAACAAGAAAGATGACACAAGATGTCTGATTCCATTATAGAATGACACCAACCTTGACACCAGAGGCTGGGTCTGGGGCATGCTTCCCTGCTACAGGATGAAAGAAGAGAAACAGAAGAAAGGAAACACCCCCTAGACATGTAAGATTTTCGTTATCACTGAAACTGCACAGATTATACCTAGGGAGATTATTTTTTGCATCCTTTAAGACTATAACTGTCATTCAAGCTCTCTCGTTATACCTTTGCTCTAGTCTTCATAAACCTTGTTTTACTTCAACTTGTAGACTTTTACTTGTTTCACATCTTGTCTCAGTGGGTTTTCAGTCACCAGCATAATTACACCAGTGCAAACCCTATGGACACAGTTTACTTATGTTGTACTGTATGATTTGCACCAGGACAGCTGGTTTCAGGGTGAAGACTGGAAATTTCACACCGGCCAGCCTGGAACTATTAAACAACCACTAGTCTCTAAGGGTTGGTTTATATGAAGAAATTGCACTGGTTTAATTTAAATTGATTTAATTAGAAACAGAATTAAGTTAAAATCAATACAAGCAAGGTTTCAATGGATTTACGAGTGTCCACACACAGGTCTGTGCTAGTTTAACTGAACTGTTTTAAATATAATTGGTGCAAATTTGTGTAGGAATGTCTGGAATCTTCTCTGTTTGGAATTATAAGTCCAAATGGACACAAACTAAGGAGTTCCCATGAAGTATATCAGGTTCAGGGCTGTTGGCCTCTGTAGGCTGGTGGCACAGTCCAGCCAGCGGCGTCACAACCCTTCCTTAGACCTAGGCTCCGAGGCAGGCCACAGCGCCCTTGTTGAGGGGAATAAACGTCTGGGTTAGCCGTCTTTGGCCCCAGCCCCTAGGCAGAGCGGGCTCCTCAGGCAGTCTATCGCCCCCTGGCCCTTCTGTAGGGCGGGGCTTGTAATGGGTCTGTAGCCCAGTAGTCTAGTGCCCTCGGCCCCCTTACAGGGCTGGACAAGGACAGAGTCTTTAGCTCTGGCTCACAAGTGTGGCCTGTAAGCAGTTTGGTGCCCCCAGACCTCAAACAGGGCGGGGCAGACAAGCAGTTTCTATAGCCCCTGGCCTTACAGTCTGGCGGGGCTCACAAGTGTGGTGTCCTCCAGTCAGGAATGCAGCGGGCTGCAAGCACTCCCTGGGTGGTTAGGGAAGGGGGGAGGAGGATGCAGGCCCACCTGACTCCACCGCATCCCAGCCCAGGGCCTTATCAGTGGCTAAAGTGGGTTGCTACTGCGTCAGCGGGGCTCCGACTGCAACATGCTGATGGGGGTTCTGCCCCTGACTCAGCCACTGGCAGTGGCTTTCCCCGGGCCACTTCCTCCCACCTAATCCCAGGGTACCTGCATCCACATCGGGCCCTCTGGGTCATGGGGGGAGGCGGTGAGCGGGCGTCCGGCTACTCCCTCTCCGTCGCCTGGCGGCAGGTCCAGGAACTCCTGAGGGTCGTCTGCCAGAGGTAGCTCCTCCAGGTCACAGGGCCCCAGGGGTTCCTCTGGTCTGCCAGGGTCTGCCCACGCCGGTGGGGTCTCCACACCGGGCAGCTCCTCCAGGTCAGGCCCAGCCTCTGGCGGTCTCACCCACTCACTCCGTGGGCTGGGGCACCTGTGCCCAGCTATTGGGATCCAGCGGGCCCAGCCCGCCACGCGGGCCCAGGGGCCCGCTCCAGTCACTAGGGCCTGGCGGCCCTACCCAATCACCCAGGTCGGGCAGCCCCCTCCAGTCACTTGGGCCTGGAAAGTCAGGTAGGTCCCGCAGGCTCCGGTTGGCAGGGCAGCCGTGCCAAACAGTCTCAGGGCCTGGGTCAGGCCTAGGCCGCTGCATCTGGGGAGACACGACTTCCTCCAGCAGCAGCTTCTCCCAGACTGAACTGCTGGGCCTGCCTCTTATTCTTCCCTCCCTGGCCCAGGCTCTGCCCCTCTGCTTCTGGGTGGCTCGGCCTGGTTCTGTCCAGCAGGGGTAGAGCGGCCCTTCCTCAGGCCCAGGCTCCGAGGAAGGCCACAGCGCCTTGTTACAGCTTCATCATGCTGTATGAAAAATATACTGCTCTCATCTGTGGTCACAATGCAAGAGGCACAAGGGGATAATACCCAATATTTGCATCCTTAGAACACAAAGAGAAAAGGAACTTCTCACCTCTATTCTCCAGGAGCTAAAAGCAAAGAAAGAAACCAAGGCCCTGATTCTGTTCTTAAACTAAGTTGACACTGTTATAACGCCACTGACTTCAGTTGAGTTACCCCCAACTTTTATTGGTGCAAGAGAGATCATAATCAGGCCTTTACTATTATAAACCACCTACAGCAAGGATCCGGAAGACCAAATTGGTGTATACCCAACTACTTCCTCCCAGCCATTGAAAACAGCAAAATCTACAACAAGCAGGAATAAAAGAGAAATAACATGTGACAGACATTAGTCACGTTGCTTAATGTACTACTGGATAGCACTCAGATATTACAATGATAAGCATGGTACGAAAATAAAATAGAAAAGGACAAAAGCCTCTTCTATGCATACAGCCTTTTCTAGGGGATGAGATTTCGCTTCTATTACACCCAGGCCTGCTGCTGCTGTTATTGTCATAGCTACAGGCACTCAGTGACCTAGTTCTTAGGGCATGGAGTTTGCCATTGTTTTTCAGTGAACAATTCACATTCCTCACATGATCCCATTCTTTGAGCACTTTGGACAACATCTACTTTTAAACGTCTTAAAATTTTTTAATTATGATAACAGTTAAAGTTAACAGATAACAGTTGAGCAATTGATTTTGGATTATCGGCAGATAAGTCTGCTCAATGGTCTGTGGGAATGCTGGATGGGATGGGAACTGAGTTACTGCAGAGAATTCCTTTTTGGGTGCTGGCTGGTGAGTCTTGCCCACATGCTCAGGGTTTACCTGATCGCCATATTTGGGGTCGGGAAGGAATTTTCCTCCGGGGCGGATTGGCAGGGGCCACGGAGGTTTTTCGCCTTCCCCTGCAGCATGGGGCATGAGTCGCTTGCTGGTGGATTCCCTGCAGCTTGAGGTCTTCAAATCTCATTTTTGAGGATTTCAATAACTCAGTCATGGGTTCGGGGTTGTTATAAATGTGTATGGGTAGGGTTTTGTGGCCTGCCTTGTGCGGGAGGTCAGACTAGATGATCATATTGGTCCCTTCTGACCTATGAGTCTATGAGTCTATAAATGAAATGGAGTGTGCAATCCTGCTTTCAAAGATGCAAACAAACCATTTAGTTTCTGTCGTATCACGTTTGAAGTTCTTCCTGGCACTTTCTAAATAGTGAGGTGTGCTATAAGAGTTGACGAACAACAAACAAATCATGGACTGACTATGAATACTACTTCCATTTTCTAACCTTTTTTTTACCTTTAAGAAGTTTGGTATTACAGGTATTGTTTTGAGCCCTTAGCCCAGCTGTGACGTACTGGGGGGTTGACACACAGTGGTGCTTTTAATGGTATGCAAAATGTTCACACCATTACGGTGTGTCTCCCGATAAGGAGACAATAACTTTCACTTCTCTGAATTCTTCACCATCTGAGAACACAAAATGGAAAACACACTAATGGTCCAACATCATTTAAACTGGTGAGATAGCTCATAAAAAAATAGTCAAAATCAGTATGGTTCTTCCCTCGAGAGTTAGTGTTTAAGTAAAGTTAGGTAATGGTTAGAAAACAAACAGAAGAGTTCCCCAGTTCAGGGATAAGCCCTATTCTAAGATTTCTGGATATAGAGCCCAACCCTCCCAAAGGGATTTGTCTCTGTCTCCTGAACAGCATATGACAATACAAGAGATGGATGCTGAGCTGAAATTACCCACTTGCTTACCAGGGACTAAGTATTGCCTCTTCACTGTATCTCACAATCCCTTTCATATTCCGTCTCTCCCACTTTGCTGTTCTGACCCCCCCAGGCAGAAAATGGCTGGAGCTGGAATGTGGATTTAGGGTGTCTTCACCAGGCTGAGCACTGCAAGGATAAGGAGGCAGCACTGACACAGGTTTGGCAGGAGTGGTCTGGGGATAGGGAAGTAACTAGCCACCGTGTGGGTGGGTGGGAGAACAGGGAGGAGGGGTAATTACGCATGGCAGCTCCATAGAGGCAGCAAAGTAAAGAAAATATAGAGCGTAGGCCAGGCCTTGCAGACGGATGAGAACTTAAGTACATGTGTCTGGTTTGGATCAGGTAGAGTATTAAAAACAACCTGACATGCTCAGGCTTTGGTTCAGATTGGTTGTGGCTCAGGCTTTAAAATTAGGCCCACGCAGATCGCGTGCTTATGAAGGTTATATTAATCCACTGGAGCATGAATTCCAATCCATTGTGGATTTAAATGGGCAGCATGCAGAACTCCATCAGTTTTTCATCCTGGCTAATGTCGTCCCATTTAAAAAAAAAACAAAACAAGCAAGTGCCAATGCTGAGCCCATGTATCATATATAAATCTTTGAAATGGGGGAAACACCTAGACCATGAGCATTTCTGGCTGCTGGCAAGGCAGACTGTATTTCAGCAAACCAATATAAATGCCATCTGTGAATATGAAAGGATGTGGAATAGGAAAATATGCAGTTTAAGACCCTTTGGAAAGGCAACCACATGGCAAATTACTACAGCAATGGGAAAATTGAATTACTATTAGAAATAGGACACAGCCAGGAATACACTTGAGTTGAAAAGCATAGCACCAGTAGAAGGGGCATAAATTCATCTGGTCAAGTAGAATGTCTGATAGGCTTGGAATACAAGCTTTTAGCCAAACTTCACCCTGCTCTGCATTACTGTATGTGTGCAGAAGAATGGAAAGCAAGAGCTTGTTTTCAGAAAAATCAGTCCAGGGAATATGGTCCCCTTTTGTTCAACTGTCAGGGTCTAGAGCATCTACAGATGTATTGGAATTCAGATACTCTGAAGTAAACTGGGATCTGATTGCACTATAAAGCCGTTTTTAATCATACTAATTACTGTGGGATTGAGACCCCCTCGTGAATTACATCTATGTTTGTAGACTACACAAAGAAAGGAATCCTTGGAGGTGTCAGTCTGCCTCATAGTTCTCCATCATGAACAGACATCAATGTTCTTTCTTAGAGGCTCCTCTGAATCAGGCTGATGTCATAAACATAAGCCAACACCAGTGTATAAGAAGAAAAGGAGACAAGCTGTTTCTTCTACAATATTCAGAGGTGTGCAGCCAAAACTTAGGCAATCTCTAAATAACACAGAGTGATTTTGGCTGTGAAACATTGATTAAATAGTGTGTTGGTTGAACAGCCAGCTGTTTTTGCTGTCTTCCATCTAAAATAAGATTTCTGGCTATTATATGTAATGGATATGGTGTTTTCATTGTCCCCGTGGCCTGGCCTAGAAGTAGTCTGGTCTTGCTAAAATGGTTCTAACACAGTTCCAAATCTCATGGTAGATTGTGCCTAATAGTTTTATTTTTGGGCCTACTGTGACAATAAAAAATTAATCATGGAAACTATTCAATAAGCATAAACATCTGGGTAGGTATTTGAAAGCTTCTCTCTCCCATTTATGACCTATGTTTTATTTTAATATTAAATATTCATATTTCATTTGTAAAGTTTTATCAATATTAGCTGTTTTTAGACTAGCCACTGCCAGCCTATATTTATATAATATATAAAACAACACCTTTCCTTCCAAACCCTTTCTTCCTTTTTTTAATGGATTCCCCCCCTTTGCATTTGTTTTCCCTGTGCTTGGGTTTTAAGGAGGTAGCCTTTTATAAAATTGTTTGCTTTAAAATTCTGTCATACAGAAGTTGAGTGCTTTGGCAATGGGTAGATGGTGGTGTTATGCTATAAATATATTAGATCTTCATTAATAAATCCAATATTAGATACTTGCTGACCTTGGCAAACCACTTGTAGCTCAGTCATTTCAGCAAGAAAAATCTGTTAAAATTTAGATGTGAATGGAAGGCAGGACACTTGAATTGAGCTATCCACATTATATCAACCAGTTACAGCTTTTATCAGAAGATCCACAAATACAGCTTTCCAATACATCATAACATTATGGGCTGTTCAAAGCCTTACTTGTTGCTGGTCTGTGAGCCATACTATTACACTGAAAGTCAAGATCTTCTAATAGGTTAGCTGATTCAATAAATGAATAGTCCTGTACAAAGTTTTATTGTCAAACTTTACTAATTTTAGAAAGTCTATAATCCATAAACCTTGTAAACAAGAAGGGAATTGGGAAATGAACTTTCAGGGTCCTTACTGATTAGCTTGTTCAAGCAAAGCACCACTCATAAGAGTTAGTTATTAAGATTTTTTTAGGAGCAGAAACAGGAATTAAACAGTTGGCTGGCAGGGTTCCTTGTAAGAAGACAAATACAAAATCTGAAGTGGGCATACAGAGCAGAGGTTTAAAAATGGCAAGTTGTACCAAGCGCCTGGAAATGATTATTCAGAATTTTAACAAGTAGTTTAGGATAATTTATTATTAGTTCATGGTTGGCAAAGTATTTGATTCTTTGCACTGGCATCACATTTTATGAGTCAAGGAAGGTACACATACATTTCTTGTGCTATGGCTGGGCATACTGACAAGGAATCAGAGTTCTTTTCCAGGGTGATGTATAGAGTTAGCCTCAACTAAATTAAACACCTAGGTTCATTTTTCATTTAGAACTTTGTCATTTTCAAGCTCCAAAAAGCTATTTGTCACTTAGTAATTACCAAGAAGTATTAAACTTACATGTATATGTGCCATAAAACGCACGATTTGGATGGCACCAGGGTTTAAAAAAAAAAAAAAAAAAGGGAGCATTTTTTCTCTTCTGTCCCTTTTCAACTCAGAGAGAAAGAGAGAGAGAACTTCTTCCTTGTACAATATACTACCTTTGAGGTGATTTTATACATCTTATGCGGTTGTTTCCTTCAAATATATAATGCTTTTTAAAGTGCTTATACTACTGTAGTTGCTCTTTGATAGTCTTTCATATACATTAAATATTTGTGAGGAAATTCCACTTTGGCTTCATTTAATGCCCATCTATCTCTTCCTTTCATGCAACTCCCCCTCCATTATTTTTATAGCTCTGTTATTTCTGTTCCTTGCAGAACAATATATACTGCCTTGTGTTTTCTTTTCAATATCTTCCTAACTTCTCTAAATTTTTTATCATTGTGTTACTAGAGGCCCTAATGTCCTCTTGCCCTGTTTATAAGCCATTGAAGATAGAAAGCTGAAGGTGGTCTTGGTGGAGAAGAGGACACAGTAGAGCAAGTCAAACAAGAAGGGGTAGAAAGCATTCTTAAAGATTTTAGAAACCAAGGAAGAAGGATATTGGACATTAGTTGGAGAAGCAAGTTAGATCTAGGGAAGGATTTTTTGAAAGCGGGGTAAAAGTGCATTCTTGAAGGCAGAGGGAATGGAGTTAAAGCAGAGAGTGTCGTTTAAGATGAAGGGTTTGCAATCACTTTGAAGCACAGGTTTAGAATTCAAAACAACTTTGACAAATTGGATAACTGTCCTGAAACAACAAGTGCAAAATACTATACTGAGGGGTGGAGGGAATAATCAAATGCATAAATACAAAATGGGGAATAACTGGGTAGGTGATAGTACTGCAGAAAAGGATCTAGTGGTTATAGTAGTTCACAAATTGAAAATGAGTCAACACTGTGATTCAGTTGTGAAAAAGGCTAATATTCTGAGGTGTATTGACAAGAGTGTTATATGTAAGACATGGGAGGTAATCATCTTGCTCTACTTAGCAGTGGTGTGGCCTCAGATGGAGTACTATTTCCAATTCTGGGGAACCACAATTTAGGAAAGATATGGAGAAATTTGAGGGAATTCAGGAGGAAATCAATAAAAATGATAAAAAGTTTAGAAAACCTGACCTATGAGGAAGGTTAAAAACTGGGCATATTTAGTCTTGAGAAAAGATGACCAAGGTGGGATTTGATAAAAGTCTCACCAAAAAAGGTAGAGCTGATAGTTGGTCTCAAACCACCAAGGCCAGGTCTACACTTACCTGAAAATTCAGCAGCAGTCGACGGGAGTTACGCAAGCGACACAGAGTAGCTTGTGTAACTCCCATTGACTTCTTAACTTCAGTTGTGCCTGGTGTCTTCACGCACTGCGCCAATGGGAAATGCATTCCCATCAATGCAGTACTAGGACACTCGAGGGGGTGGTTTTAATGCATTGACTTCCGGATCAATTGAGCGGGTCTTCACTGATCACTCAGTCGATCCAGAAAGATTGATCTGATGGTGGCAGAAAATGGTACATCCTCAAAAAAGTAAAACCTAGTTCCCTCCAGGCACAAATACTGGGTATTTTGCAAACTACGCACAGAAAGCAGTGCAGAGGAAAGGCATTATTAAGAATAAAGAACATCTGCAAAGAAATGTTAAATTCCCATTATCACTTGCACATATTGAACAATAGTCTTTGAGAGGATATGGGAAGTACTGATGATGGAGAAGCTGATTCATGGGCTTAAAAAAAAAAGGCTCAGGAAACTGTCCTCTTGTGTGGCTTCCATTGCATAGGCATGGCTTACTCATTTGAGGTAGGTGATCATCTTCCAAGATAGACACCATGTAAATTAGACATTTCTTGTTAGAACACATATGGATGAGCATCAAAAGTGCAGTCATAAGTCAAGGCTAATAAATATACACCTTTTAATACAAGAAGCAGTTTCAGATAAAGCACTCTTATGAAGGGTCTATCTGAATGATTCTCAGGTGTAGGCTATATGCAGCTACTATGTAACTTTGAGGTAACATTTATTCTCATATTCCTTTTACAATAAAACTCTAGGAGCTAAAAGCAGCCCTGGCATATGCAGTCACAACTCCACTGACTTCAGTGGAGTTGCACCAAATTACAGCAGGGCTCGAATCTGTCATGCCTTGCTTTGTTTGGAACTACACTGTAAAAGCTGTAACAATAATTGGATAACAGTGACTGCTCATCTGACAGGATACATTCAAAGAAATAGGAAGTAACCTTTGTACTGCTAAAATGATCAGTGACATAAAAAAAAATCACACACGCTAAAATCTACAGATTGGGCCCCATTTAGTTCTTGTCTGGCAATGTGTAACTAGTGCACACTTCTGTCTTTAATTGAGATACCTGGAAGGATATGTATTGTGAGTGGCATTGCTAGTGTTGATGTAAAATAAGCCAAACTGCAGTACTAGGTGGCTGGTAGATTATGACTTTCCATGGAAAGATGAGGTCTGATTCCCATAAAGTGCCCAAATGTCAGGGGCCATTCAGAAACTGTTCATCATTGTGAAGATTTCTTATGTATTCAGTCCTTTTATGGCTGTGCGAGAGCAAGGTCACTTTCAGGGGGCCAGTTACAGAGACTAAAGAAGGAATGCAAAACTATCCTGCTGGTCACCCTAGTGGATAACTGGTACACCCCAGTAAATTCAGTTGGCAGCACAGATATTATTCCTTCAAAAACTGTCACTCTCAAAGAGGTTTGGCTTGCAGTTCTATTATGAAGGGTCTGACTACAGTGATGGCAGCAAAGTCACCGCTGTCAGATCGACCTAGCTGGATCGATTGAGTGATCAGTGAAGACCCACTCAAATTGATCCAGAATTCAACGATGGTAAACCACCCCCTCAAGCAGCAGTTCCCATCAGCACAATGCCGTGAAGCCGGCACGCAGAAGGGAAGCACAGCAGTCAACGGGAGTTACGCAAGCTACACAGAGTAGCTTGTATAACTCATGTCGATTGCTGCTAAATTGCCAGGTAAGTGTAGACCAGGCCAAGTGACCAGTATTCTAAAATATTTTCATACAAATCCAGGTGTCTGAGCTGGGGCAGACACTCCCACTTGCTATCTTCAGGACAGTGTTAGGCAAGTGTTAAACTGCAGAGTGGAATTTCGTCAGGGAATACTTTAATGTACACAGTGAGTTTATTCACCCTTACAACTCCGTAAATGCTGCAGGAGGGCCACTGTCAGAAAGGGTGGGCCAATTAATTTGTATAATCCCAGGGCCTTTTACTGTGTATGCCCTCCCCACCCACCCACCCGATAAAAAGGATTTAGTTAAGCTAGCAATTAAATGCATCAGTTTACACTTGTATGACTCAGTGAATTATTTTGCCTTTGTCTAACTCGTTACACCAGCCTTTACCCAAGAGGTGAATAGGGCCAATGTGGTTTTTCAAGTCACAGTGGTGCTGCTGTCACCATTTGGGGTCTGAATATCGAATCTTCTTCTCAGCTCAACTCAGCATTTTAAAAGTCAGTCTATAAATTCCAGCAATTGGCAAACATGCTTTGCCTGAATCAGAACATTAAGCATCTAATAGTTTGAGTCCATTTCTAATATCACCAACTTTGTGTTTTACTAAGCAGAGACTGAAAAAAAACCCAAAAACTCAAGCAGTTGGGGGGGAAGGGGGAGGAGAGAAAAATGACTTAAAAAAACATAGTACATATACTGTAGACAAGGCGCCCACTTGTGGCAGTCCAGGGCTTGAGGAATGTTATTCTAGTCCCATAGTCAGACTTTCCTTTAAAACGTGCTGGTTTGTTTTCCAATCCCCTTGAATCACACTCGAGTGGGAATGAAAGCTACGAGCTCACAGAAAACAAAATATCCACATATTCTAATTAGTTCTGTTGGCTTAAAAGTAGTTTGTGAGATTCACCAACCCTAAAAAACATACAAAATTCAATGTTATATGGCTGAGAGGCATGTTTCTTTCTTAACTGATTCATACCAAAAGACTGTTTTGCATAGCGTATGCTCCCAGAAGAGCCTCTTTTTGTTCATATCTGTACCTCTAAGCAGTCTTCTCTCGAGCACCTGAGAGAAGCAAAGAGCTAGATCATGGTTTCTAGCTACTACCCTTGATGAAAAAGGGAGCGCTGAGGTTCACTACTTTAATGGCAGCTTCTTGTGCCTGAGTCAGTCTCGGTGGGCTTGGTTCATCACCTCACTGTGGCCTCATTAGGCTGGTAGCATACATCTTTTAAAATGTTCAGGTTAATACCTGCAGGGCATATGGTTTCCTGAGGACTGTAGCAGGTATGTGTAAATTACTTGTTTTAGCCTAAATTAATAGCTTTTGTCTAAAGAAAGCCAATACTTTTTTTTTTTTGCCATTAAAAGAAAAAAATCAAATCAATGTTCTTGCAGTTTTGAAAAATAGTTGATATGCCCTTGCTCATACTGTGAACAAGTCACTATGCTAAAAGTTCTCTTTTTGAAACTATTTCTACAGTATGGGAAAATTAATTGTAAAAAAGGTCCTACTTCCTGTTTCTCAAGCTGACTGGAATCAATACAACTATAATATTATGCATCTTTCATACAAACTATATCACAAAATACTTCACAGAATTATGATAAAAAAGCCCATTTTAAGGTACCAGGGCAACAATGTTACTGCACCACTATTCCTTCAGTCCAACCCCTCGTGCTCCAGAATATTTCTCCTACATATTAAAGTTAATATTTTACCTATAATACACCATAGCTACTCTTAGTTATGGCTAAAGCAGCAGAATGGAGATATTATCTTTGATCTGCCTGCATGATCTGGTCCCCTACAGCAGGAAGAATCAAAATTTCTGGATAATGTGAGTGTAGCAGAAGTTGCTTAACATGAGATCCCTGGTACTGAAAAACATGGTTACTTACCAGTAACTGTTGTTCTTCGAGATGTGGTGCTCATATCCATTCCACTTAGGTGTATGCGCGCCCTCGTGCACGGTTCCTGGACAATTTTTCCCCCTAGCAGTCCCTGTAGGGGCTGGCTCTGGCACTCCCTGGAGTGCCGCGCTCATGCCGCGGTATATAGGGCGCCGCCGGCCATGCGGACCCTCAGTCCCTTCTTTCTGCCGACTCAGACAGTGGGGATGGAGGGTGGGTGTGGAATGGATATGAGCAACACATCTCGAAGAACAACAGTTATTGGTAAGTAACCATGTTTTCTTCTTCGAGTGATTGCTGATATGCATTCCACTTAGGTGATTAACGAGCCACACCTGGAGGCGGGTAGGAGTTAACGGTGAGCTGCTCCCAGCATGGCTCTGCCGACTCGTGCATCCTCCCTCGACTGCTGTACGATAGCATAGTGCAAGGCGAAGGTGTGGACCGATGACCAGGTGGCAGCCCTGCAGATGTCGTCCAGGGGGACCCCTCCCAGGAAGGCCACTTATGCGGCCTGGGCCCTTGTGGAGTGCACCGTCACGACCTCAGGAAGCTGGACGCCTGCGCGCTCGTAGCAGAACTTGATGCAGGCGGTGATCCATTTGGAGATGCGTGGACATCAGGGATCCCTTCATCCTGTCTGCCACCGCGACGAAGAGTTGCGTGGTCCTCCAGAAAGTCCTCGTCCTCTCTATGTAGAAGGCGAGGGCTCTCCTCACATCCAGGGTGTGTAGTCTCCTCTCGTCTTCTGACCTGTGCGGTTTAGGGAAAAACACGGGGAGGAAAATGTCTTGGTTATAATGAAATTGGGAGACTACTTTAGGTAGAAAAGCTGGATGTGGTCTCAGCTAAACCTTATCCCGGAAGAATACGGTATGGGGGGGCTCTGAGGTCAAAGCTCTTAGCTCAGAGACCCTCCTAGCCAAGGTAATGGCCAGGAGGAAGGCCACCTTCCAGGACAGGATCAGCAGGGGGCAGATGGCCAAGGACTCGAAGGGGGGCCCCATCAGCCTAGCGAGGATCAGGTTGAAATCCCAGGGAGGCACCGGGTCACGGACCTGCAGGTAAAACCTCTCAACCCCGTTGAGGAACCTCACCAACATAGGGTGGGAGATCAAGGACCGCCCCTCCATCGGCTGATGGAAAGCCGAGATGGCTGCTAGGTGCGCCCTGAGGGAGTCTAGCGCTAACCCCTGGAGCCTAAGCTGCAGCAGGTACTCGAGGATGGCCTGCACAGGGGACGTACCGGGGGTTATGCACCACGACTCCGCCCAGCAGGTGAATCTCCTCCACTTGGCCTTGTACACGATCTGCGTGAAGGGCTTCCTACTACCCTGCAGGACGCGTTGGACCTGCGCCGAGCAGGTTTTCTCCACCTCTGTGAGCCAGAGAGTCTTCAGGCTGTCAGGTGCAGGGAGTCCAGGTTGGGGTGCAGCAGGTGACCGTGATCCTGGGAGAGCAGGTCCGGCCTCCTTGGGAGCTCGATCGGCATGGCGACAGAGAGGTCCTGCAGCATGTTGAACCAAAGCTGTCTCGGCCACGCCTGGGCAATCAGGATTATGTCCACTCTGTCTCTCTTGATTTTCAAGAGGACCCTGGGTAAGAGCGGGATGGGGGGGGAGGGAACGCGTACATGAGGGTCCCTGTCCATTCGATGAGGAACACGTCGGAGAGGGAGCCCAGCTCGCGACCCCGGAGCGAGCAGAACCTCGGGCACTTCCTGTTCCAGGACGACACGAACAGGTCCAGTCGGGGAACACCCCACTCGTGGAAAATCCTGGCTGCTACCTCCGGATGTAACGACCAGTCGTGTTGGGGTAGAAACGACCTGCTGAGGCGGTTCACCTTGTCGTTCCTGACCCCCAGGAGGTGAGAGGCAGTTAAACAAAAGTCGTGCCTCACCACGAAGTCCCAAAGTCGAAGCGCTTCCTGGCACAGAGGCGAGGAACGCACCACCCCTGCTTGTTTATATAATACATTGCTGCGGTATTGTCCGTCAGCACCTGTAGCATTTTGCCCAATAAACAATGGAGACTGCATGCCAGTCTGACTGCCCTCAGTTCTTTTACATTGATGTGGAGGGCAGTCTCCTCCTGCGACCAGTGGCCCTGAGTACTCAAGCCACCGCTGTGGGCCCCCCACCCGAGGTCTGATGCATCGGAGATCAGGGTGACTGAGGGGGTCAAGTCCCTGAATGGAACCCCTTCCAAGACTGTTTTGGGGTCCTTCCATCATTGCAATGACCCCAGAACTGCAGGAGGCACTGTCACCACTCTGTCCAGGATGTGCCTGCTGGGCACATAGACTGTGGCCAACCAACCTTGGAGAGGCCTGAGCATGAGGCGGGCCAGCCTCACCACATACGAACACGAGGCCATGTGGCCCAACAGCTGAAGGCACTGCCTGGCTGTCGTCGTGGGGCACCCGCGTAGTTGTGATATGATCGCTGCCATGGCCTTGAACCTCGAGCGTGGGAGGAAGGCTCTGGCTCGAACAGAGTCTAGGGATGCCCCTATGAACTCTATATGCTGTACTGGGGACAGCGTCGACTTCTGCTCGTTGATGAGCAGCCCCAGATTGTTGCAGGTGGCCTGGACGAGGGAGACCGCCTCGTATACCTGAGACCTGATCCTGCCCCTTAACAACCAGTCGTCCAGGTAGGGGAATATCTGGACCTCCCTGCGTCTCAGGTAGGCCGCCACCACTGCCACACACTTGGTGAACACCCTGGGGCAGGAGGACAGGCCAAAGGGCAAGGTCGTAAACTGGTAGTGGCCACCAGCTACCATGAACCTTAGATAGCGCCTGTGGGCGGGAAGGATGGAGACATAGAAGTACGCATCCTTCAGGTCAAGGGTGGCAAACCAATCTCCTAGATTCAGTACGGGGATAATAGCCGCTAGGGACACCATGTGAAACTTCAGTTTCTTTATGAACCTGTTTAACCTGCGCAGGTCCAGTGTAGGTCTGAGGCCTCCCTTGGCTTTGGGAACGAGGAAGTACCTCGAGTAGAACCCCTTCCCCACCTCAAGCAGCGGGACCGCCTCTATGGCCCCCTTGTGCAGGAGGGAGTGGACCTCCTGAAGGAGCAGTTGCTCATGAGATGGGTCCCTGAAGAGGGACAGGGAAGGGGGAGAATTGGGGGGAAAAGCCACCAACTGGAGGGTGTAACCCCGGCGCACGGTGTCCAGGACCCAGCAGTCTGACGTGATGCCCCTCCAGAGACTGAGGTACGACCTTAGCCTGTCTCTGAATAGGAGGGGTGAATCCGGGGGTGGGTGGGTGGGGGTGGAGTACTGGTGCCACCCTCAGGCGCACCATCAAAACTGCCGCTTCCCTTTGGGGCTCGGGGGGGGGGGGCCTTTTTGGAAAGCAGAGGAATACCCGGAGCGGTCGCGCCATCCGAAACCCCTACTTCTATCCCTACCCCTTGCGGGGAGGACAGGCCTAGGCAGTGGCTTAGGTTGCTGCTGCTCTTGCTGTGGCGGGCACTGCAACTGCTGGCGGGTCTGCTGCCTCGCTGCCTGAGGGATGTAAAGACCCAGGGAACCAGAAGAAAAGGACGGGCGGCGGGGTCCTGTGGAGGGGCCCACCCCAGGGTCCAACTCCTCTCCTGAGGAGCGGTCCCATCCCTGCACCGGTGGTGCCTGCGAGGGAGCTTGCTGGGTGACAGAGGCAGGAGCCGACACAATACCCTGCCCCAACTGCGCCTCCCATTGTTCCCAAAATGGCCACTGCCAAGGGGGCTGGGGCCAATCCGGTGCCGGCATCAGTGCTGGTGCCAGTGCCGGGGGCTGCACCTCGTCCTGGCGTCGAGCCTTCCGGGAGCCCAAGCCAGGGGAACGGTGCCGACGGTGCCGTCAGGAAGAGCTGCTTCGGGACCCGCTACTGGATGATCCCGAAGAGCGGTGGCGCCGTCTGTACTGGTGCCGATGCCTTGGCGAAGCCGACAATGATGACGAGGAGCAGTACTGGGAAGCCGAAGACTTGCGGTGCCTCTTCCCCGGTGCCAGCGAACGGTGCCGAGAGCGGTGCCTCGGTGCGGAGTCGGGGCTGGACTGGCGAGAGCATCTGGCCGGCGACGGCAATCTGGAACGGTACCGTCTTGGAGACCGGGACCGGTGCCGTGAGGCATCATCCTCGGAAGATGAGGGAGAGGAGCTATCGAGCTCGACTGTCCGACGCCATGTGGTGGGCGGCCATTGCGTTGCTGGGCACGCCCACCCTTCGGGGACACCCAATGCAGGTTTGCCCCGTGACACAGGCCCTGACTCCCCCGGCTGGGGGAGGGCTGGACATGTGGGCAGGGCCAGCAAGGCTCGAGCCGCTTCATATGCCTCCAGGGTGGCAGGGTCCTGGAGAGGGACTCCCCAACTCCTGCGGTGCGGGGGAGGGAGAGCACTCAATGCGCAGATGGCGCTTCTTTCTTTTCGGCACCGGAGACATCCGGTGCCAAGGTGCCTGCGGTGCCAGTGGAGCACTCTGCACCAATGAGACGCTCGGTGCCGATGGGCTCCGGGACAGCTCGGATGCCAGGCACAGCACGGACTCCATCAGGATAGCCTTCAGCCGGATGTCCTGTCCCTTCTGGATCCTCGGCTTGAAGGCCTTACAAATTCGGCACTGGTCCTTGCGGTGCTGCTCCGCAAGGCACTTAAGACAGCGCTCGTGGGGATCACTGACCAGGAAGCCCTTCCCGCAGCCAGTGCAGGGTTTAAACCCTGGTGAACCCGGCATGGTTGGGTCGCTAGAGCCCTAAGGCTCCCTATCTAACTAAACTATTCCTAACTCACTTAAACTAACTTAGTTCAGGGAGAACTGCTAACTAACTAACACAATAAAAGGGGAAGAATACTTGCAACGCAGCAAGAGTTGTTCCAGATGACCATCACGGGAGGAAAGAAGGAACTGAGGGTTCGCATGGCCGGCGGTGCCCTATATACCGCGGCATGAGTCTTCACTGACCGCTCAGTCAATCCAGATAAGTCAATCTGATGTCACCGACTTTGTCACCATCAGTGTAGACATAGCCCTAGTGCAGCTGAAAAGGAAGGGTGCTATAAGGTAACTTTTATTCTCCCACTCGTGGGCCAGCTGAGAGCCGAAAAAGCCTGTGGTGTGACTCAGCGTTTGTCTACATTAGAACTAGTAGACACAGCTGTGCTAGCTTTGATCAAGGTAGTGCACTAAAAATAGAAGAAGCTGGAGGTGCAAGCTGCCTTCAGCAAGATCCCATATGAGCACCTAAGTATGGCTAGGTCTATATTGACGGCAGCAAATCCGCCGCTGTCAGGTCGATCCAGAAATCAACCTACGAAAACCACCTCCGAAAGTGGTGTAGCACTACGCTGATGGGAACGCTGTTGCAGTATGGACGCTGCGCAGAATGGAAGCAGCGGCATCAACGTGAGTTATGTAAGTTTTTAAGTCACTTGCATATCTCCCGTTGACTGCCGCCGAATCTCGGAGGTGAGTATAGATCAGCCCTATGTCTTTTGGGTGGCTAGCCCCTCCTGCTACTCTTCTTTTATAGCAGACTAGCTCGGAATTGGAACAACTGAAAATTACATCTTCCTGCTCCAGGGCAGTTCTTGTTGCAGAGCTGCTCTAGGTTATGCCTTCTGTATTCAGCAGCCTCCGTGGCCAGTAATCTGTCAGATTGCTGTGCACTCCTCCCAGCCCCCTCTGATCTTCTCATGTCTCCTGCATTAAGTGGGGGAATGGGAAGCATAGAACCAACAACGTTGCCATTGTGCAACTGAGGATTCCACTGTGGCAAGGGAAATGCTCAAATGCCCCTTAGATCAGGAAGAAAGTTGCCCTGCACTGATTCTGCTGTGTGAGTGGAGATTTATAATTCAGTAGAACTTCACACCCATTTTGCACAGATGTAAGTAACTACACAAAGTGTAAAGCATTGGGGAATCTGATCCAAGATGTTTGTGACAATGGATTTATATTATATTGGTACCAAACCCTGGCAGTTTCTTGATTTAGGGGCATGATGTAATCTACATAATTTCTGTAGCTTTTAACATTTTAACAAATTCAATTTTAAGAAGAGTTGGCTCCCTTTGTTCCCCCACAGCTGTCAATGAGATGAAGCACAGAACAGAGCTTGGAAAAGTAGCTCCTTGACCTACTATTGGAAATCTACAAAGACATTTGCCATAACAATCATGTTTAATAGTTCCCAACATGCACGCCCTCCCTCCTGCCTCAAATGTTGATGATATAGTTGCCTAACTCATTGTGTTAGAGCAGCGTTTTATGTTTTCCCAGCTTTCATCAGCGGACACAGAGGAATATTGCACTGCAGTTTCCTCTTTATTGCTCACCATAGCAGCAAACAGAAATGTGCACAGATAAAAAAAGAGCACTGGCTCTGTAAAAATGATCTATTGCATCATATAAAAAATAATCTTTGAAATAAGAATTTTTCCAGAACAAAAAATGACCTTCACCTGACTTTTCAGAACAGGCGGTTCTATCAGAAAAAATATGAAATACCTACTTCTATTCCCTCTGAGGCCTTTTACACTAGCATCTGAACTCAGACCCATAATTCCCAACATGAGCCACTCCATTATTGATAGCACTGATGAATCTGTAATAAATAAAGTTCAGGTCCCTTCAAGCATTTATTTCCTGTTGTGTCATCTAGCTTATTTTGAGCCCTGTCTCCACTGCAGCCTGCACTGCTGCTAACCAGTAGGAATTACAAGTTGGAAAAATCCTCATGCAGCCACAGCTCTGAGGCCTGATGCAGATCTCACTCAGGGCTTGGCTTGTCTATGTAGGGAGGTTCCCCCCGACCACTCCAGAAACTTTGTTTTTTTTCAGATTAAAATAAAAATCACTGAGAATCAGGAATATCTAAATTAAGTGCATAGAAACAGATTCCACATCTGATGCTTTGCATCAATATTAACAGTTTAAAAAATGACCTTAATAGGAGTTGCTGTAGCAGCCCAGGCCACCTTCTTTAAATGGCTTTTGATTTTGGGCAACCTCAAAATTGTTTTTTTTTTGCTGACTCTATTGAGTAAACTTGATTCTTCAGAGATGACGTTTTCATGCCTGTGGAAGGATTTCAATTTCCAAAATTGCTTTTCCAGAGCTACAATGGCCAAGATTTTCAGAACTGACCAGTGATTTGGATGCCTAAATAGAGAAACTTTTCAGAGGGCAGATGTATAGCAAATCCTGAAAAGTTAGGCCCATTTATGATACCTCAAGTTAAAGAACCTCCCCTTGCAAAAAAAAAAATAAAAATGAGGCAGCCAAAAAATTTTTAAAAAAAAATCACTAGTCACTTGAAAATCTTGGCTAATAGTAGTAATTAGAGATCAAGGTAAGGTAAATAATTTAAATATATTTGAGTTTGTCTATTAGATATTTCTATTATGTAAATCATAAGAATTAAAAACAGACTTCAAGAGAAAGCAGTTGATATATTTTCATGTTATCCATCTCCTATACTCATTAACCTAGAATTTTAGATCCCATCTAGACTAAGAAAACCTAACTAACCTGTACACCAAAAATAATTCTGTTTCATAGTATCTCCACTAGAATGCATACTTTTATATATTAGCATCACTCTTTCCCCAAATAGTGGAATGGAATGTTGATAAAATCAACTCTAAGCAGTTATTCTTTGCAGGAAATGGATGAGATTATGTCTTTACGGAAAAAAGAATGTCTTTTACATCAAGATGCTGTGCATCTTGTACTGGAGACAAGGCACTACCATTTTACACTGATGTAGCTACATAAAGGTAAACCCCAGTCTGGCAGGGGAGGAGAGGGCAAAGGGAGGTCATAAGATTGTCTTAAACTACATACATGGAGGTAAAAACTACTTACACCTTTTTTTTTAAATAAGGAGATAAACTCCGGTCAAGTAAGTGTAAAAACACAGCTTTATTTATTTTTGTAATGAAGACGTAGCCTGAATTGCTTGAAGTAATGCTATTGTGTGTTTATTTGTATGTAACTAGCCACTCTCTTTACTGAATTGTGTCTGAATCTCTTGCACTCATCTAGATCATAAAAACAAGGTGTGTGTAGCGAGTGTTTCTGCTAACACATGTAATTTAACAAATATTAAATACAATTAGCAGCCAGTATAGACAAAGGCAGAATTACTTCAAAATATGTTAGCTGGATACAGTCCACCCCAAAAGCCAGCTAACATTTTTAAACACCACTGTCTTTACTTACCTTAGGTAAAGCGATGTTTTAAAGTGTGTTTATACTAACATGTATAAGCAAACATGTTTGCTAACCATACTTCATTTTTTCCTAGTCTACATGGGATCCAAAATTCTATATTAATGATACATTTTCATATTATCCATCTCCTATACTCAACTGCTGTCTCATGTAGTCTAGATTTTTAATCCTTATGATTTATATAATAAATCATATTTTAGTTTATTATTTCACATCTCACTATACTGCTATATTACTAGGTTTTGCAGTTTTTTTAAACAACTGATATAGTTATCAATTATTTTAAAGCATTTTCTTGATTTAAATACCCAACTGCACAAAGTTATGGATTTACACTTTTTTATTTTTCTTTATTTAAATTTTCCAAGTTGCAGGAATTTATGAAGGGCAATATTATTTAGTGACAATAGACACTGAGATTCAAAAAGTTAAAACTTTATAACCGTTAGAACTGAAGTTGTCAACATCATATCAAAATATAACAAGTCAATATGCTTCAGTCAAACTCATAAGTTCACAAGCTGCATTTTTCTTACTTTGCCTATCTATAATTTTCAGTTATTGATGATAATATTTTTTAATCATTTGTGTGTATGATTTACATTTACAACTAAAAATCTAATTCTTCCAAGCCTATGTATAACAAATGACTGTTATCCAATAAGTATTTAACATCTAAGTTTAAAAAAAACCAAAACAAAAATACCCCTAAACTTTAAACTAATAAGTCCTCTAAAAAATTTCATCTCTCCCGATGTGTAAGCCATCTGCTGTTGATATCAGCCATTTTCAGAGCGTCTAGAATATTTTGAAGCCCTGTAGATAGTGCATTATTTCATCCCTTTGTGTCTTTATTATTCTTATTATAGGATGTTTGTTGCTGACAAACAAAAAAGAAGCTGTTTAGCACAACCATCTCAGAGCAAGCTGAATTGCCACTGTAGTAAAAAATTGCTAGAAGTCTTAGGACTTGTCTTCACTACGCCCCACTGGTGCAACTGAACCAGTGATAGTACTAGTGAGAATTTTTTTCTTAAAATTCCTTAATGGAGACATGGCCTGAATCATGGTGCCCATGGTCAACATCATTAGGACATTGTATCTGTGCTTTCAACAATTCTAAAATTATAATTAAGCTCTAGTTTATGGTTTCTTCTCTACTGCTTGTTGAAGGTATGGTGAGTGAGGTAGTATCTTTTATTGGACCAGTTTCTGTTGATGAGAGAGAAGCTTTTTAAGTAACACTGCAGTCTCACCAACAGAAGTCGGTCTAATAAAAGATACTATCACACCCACCTTGTCTCTCTAATATCCTGGGACCGACATGGCTACAACTACACTATATATACATTGAAGCTATGTTCAGTTGCTTCTGCCACTAGGACAATTCATCCTGCATGATCACACATGGAAATGACCAGTGGTGAAGTGGTAAAAAGAGAAGTGGGTAAATTAACCGAAACCAAACTTCATGGTTCCTGACTAAGAAATGGGTAAACTCCATTTACCCTTCACTACTGTGCTGGAATTGACCCCTCTATGGGGAGAGAAGGCTTGGAATAAGAAGAGTGAGGGAGTAGAATTGAGAACAGCAAAAAGGAGAGGAAAGAACTGGGCAATTTTCTAATCTTCACTGCTGAGGTTTTTCTCCAGTGTTTAGAAAAATTACTGTGCTTACTCCTAACCAAGCTCTCTCCCACCAAAAAAACCAAACAAAAACCATTCTTGTACTATAAATAGCAGTAATGATGTTTATTATAGGATGCAAGTCCCTAATTCAAAGTTATTTTCAGTCATGTCAGGAAAATCAATGGAAGCATGTTATGGTATTTTAAGAACTTATTAAAGTTTAATATCAAAAGGTTTTTTTTTTTTTCTAAAAACGGGCTGATAAAAAAGTAGATCTCACATGTATCAATTGCAAACTTGCAGCTCCTTGATGCAACTGAATGTGATTTGAAACTTGGGGACTGATTCTCAGTTTCCCTGTTACAAATTTGGAGTAACACCCTTAAAGTAAATTATTTTGGGGAAGTTCTACTGCCTGTGTTACACAGGAGGTTAGACGAGATGATCACAATGGTCCCTTCTGACCTTGGAATGTATGAAATGTAGCGTAGAATGCTTTTATTATGGCACACAAAGAGCACTCTTCATCTTCAGACATTAGCCCTGAGAGGTCAGCATATCAGTGCTGCAGAAGTGCCACAGAATCTTTAAAAATCTGCTGCAGAAATCATTTCTGAAGTGCTGCAGAACTCCAGAATGGAAAGCAAAAACAGCTTTATTTTCAAATGTGAAAGTGGAATTCACTGTGCTAGCATGAGTAAAAGCTTGCTTTGAGTTACAAGCTGAACAAGTTTGTGGGGAAACAAGGCTCACCAAGAAAGGTCTCATTTTTAGACACACGTTGTCATGTAAGAATATAATAATCAGACATATCAAGGGATATTTATTTTTTTAGCAAGTTTTTCCTTCAAATGACCAGGATTTTCTTCAGTAGAATAATAAAAAAAAAAAAAAAGAGCATTGGGCCCAGCCCATGCTGTGGAGAGATACGGAGCTCCCTGTACTGTAATTACATAAACACACAGGCCTTCCCTTTTAAGTCTCCTTAATATTCCATGTAAGGAGTCAGCAACCCTATATGCTTATGAGATAGGAGACATATCCATGAGTAACAATGCAGCCCCTCCTTGAGCACACTCATGCTATATAGCACCCCTCTGGCCAGGGGCTCAGTGAAGTGCCCGTCACCATATGTAATAAGGCAACCTGGCTTGGGGTAACCCTGTTGCATCAGGCCACTGTATGACAGGGGCATCTGCCTCAGTTTCCCCTTCAGTTCAGCCATAAAAATGGTACAGTTCCTCTCCGTGTCCAATTCAAAGTTCCACTTCTGGCCATGGTTTATTCATGTGCACATAAGAGTCCACTGGTAAAGCCAGTGTCCCCATTTCCACTGTGAAACATGTAGAGATACAGCAATTCTCTATTCCCCTCTGTGGCGACCTTACTTCAAGCTCATCCACCTGCGAGACCACCAGCATTTAGCTCCCAATTCCTTTTGGCCTTGGCCCAGGGCCCCACTCTTCTAGCCACTCACCTTAAAGTGACCAGCCTCATGAGCTTTCTACCCAAAAGACAATCCAGTGACTGAGCAATTTCAGGTGTATCTATACTGTGGCTGGGAGTGAGCGGCTTAGCCTTGGTAGACGGACTCACGCTAGCTTGGCTGGAGCCAGCATGCTAAAAACAGCGATATGGATGTCATGGCTGCGGCAGCAACTCAGGCCAGCCATGTGAGCTCAGACCTAGTAGGGAACTGAACAGGCTGGAGACTCTGAGCTACAGCCCAAACTGCAACATCCACACTGCAATTTACCCTTGCAACCTCCCAGCTTTGGTTCAAGAAGAGCAGCAGTCTAGTCCCCTTGGCCTCTCAACCAATTCCTTGCTGTCTCCAGGAAGGGCCTGCAGAGCTTCCCACTCTCTACAACTGCCCTGACTCTCCTAGGTAGTTCTCACCCAAGCCTTTGCCTTCGCCTTCCCCTGCTGCTGCCTGCTTTGTCTCTGACTTCTCTCAGGCTCTTCCAGTTTCCCTGATATGGCCCAGGTGCCTTCTTTTAAGCCTAACGGGGAGGCAGCTAATTAGCCACAGGTGCACTGGGCCATGCTTCATCCTGAAGGGGCCAATCACCCTGTGTCATCAAGGTGGCCTACCTGGAATGGAATACTGCTCTTCTTTTCCAAAAGCCTGTTCTGATCACACCACTCCTAGGTGCCGACTCTGGGTGCTGAGGCTCAAGCACCCACCAAAAAAAACAGGGGGTGCTCAGCACCCACAACCCATGGCATGGCTTGGGGAGGCTAAGCCAGATGGAAGCTAAACTGCTGATGGAAGCTCCCAAGAAGCAGGGGATCCACAGGCACCCAGACCATGGCCCACTTCCACTCTGCCCTGAGGCCCTGCTCCCACTTGGCCTCTTCCCCCCCCGAAGCCCTGCACTCACTCCACCTCTTCCCTCCCATGCTCCACAATGTCCCCCAAAACCTCCCCCCACCTGCTGCTTGCTCCTCTCTTCTTCCTCTTCCCCGTCGCTCACCCTTAAGAAAGGAGGGGGCAGAGAAGAGCAAGCGGTGGGCCGGGACAGAGAGGAGAACTGACTATCAGAAACAAAAGTCAGCACCTGTGCACCACATAGAGGAAAGCTGGCCTGCTTGTGTGTTCACTCAGGGCCCAAGCTGTCTGAAAAAAATCCTCCTTATTCAGCCACTATCTCTGCTAACAGACCCTGGGCTTCTTCAGTGCTCCTCCCCAGACTTCCTACTTGGGAAGTTAAACCACTTGACAGTACAGTTTTCAATACTACATCTTCCTTTCCTAAACTAAACTTAATACTTTGGGCATGTCTACATTGCAGTTAAACACCGGTGGCTGGCCTGTGCCAGCTGACTCAGGTTTGCAGGGCTCAAGCTAAGGAGCTCTTTAATTGTGGCACAAATATTCAGGCACAGCCTGGCCTGGGCTCTGGGACCCTGTGAGGGGGCTATGGACTCATAGCTTGGGCTCCAGCCTAAGCCCAAATGTCTACACTGCATTTAAACAGCCCTTTAATATCCCATAATAGTTTGCAACATTTGCAACAGTGTAGCGCAGACAAATACAAAACCCATCAGAAGCAAGATGCGTGAATGGAATTTCCTAATACAATTAGGAAATGGTGTCATGACCTTGGCATGCCATGTCATGATCCTTGGCATGTGGTAGCCAAAGCAAAAGTAAGGAAGATACAGGACAGTATCAAAAAACAAGTATAGGCTGGTGAGTGACTTATACAGTCTCTAACTTGTAAACAGGTGTACTACATATATAGTTAGACTTGAGTACATATTTTCAAGCAGATCTTCTGTGTAAGGTGAACTGAACTCTGTATGACTGATTGTTCCTAGGAGGGGTTTGGCTTATTTCCATGTTGTAGTGCTTTGTATTTCATTAAAAAACTGACTAAACTTGGCTATTTGGTCTCTTAAATGTGTTTAATATCAAACTGTGGCTCTTTTTGTTTAAGGTGGCCAGCATTCATGGTGCTGCAACACATCTCTGGACTCATCCTCAGCATACCTTTTGCCTGAGGAAGATGCCAGGGAGGGAACTGCAGGTTGGGAAGAGTTGGGAGTGTTGATATGTTGTACTTATTAGTTAACCGTAACGCTTTCCTTCCTTCGAGCCTATTTTCCTGCTCCCAGTAAGTTCCCCTTTGTTATGTTATTTTGGGGTGTGT
The DNA here is from genome assembly GCA_007922155.1 of Mesoclemmys tuberculata. Lineage (NCBI taxonomy): Eukaryota > Metazoa > Chordata > Testudines > Chelidae > Mesoclemmys > Mesoclemmys tuberculata. The sequence continues at coordinate 10,071,506 of ML675612.1, read as the reverse complement.
CATTCCTTTACTGGGGTTGGGGTTGATGTACTTCATTGTTTCTTGTGTACAGGGTGCTATACTCTGCGCCAGCAGTGGTAGTATTATTCATTTCATAAGGGATAGTAGCCCAGGTGTCTCAGGCATAGCAAGGAGTCACCTTAGGTGGAGGCACCAGGCATCACAAAAAAGGACCCTAGTTAGAGCCAGTGCATATGAGAGGGGAGAAGCCACTCAGGAAGACAGCACCGGGGAGAGGCTTGAGCCACACTTTGAGAGAGAGGCTACACTGATGTCTTTAAATAAATTCTCATATGGGACTGAGACCTACAGCCTGAATTGGTAATAGGGGCTTGAAACATGCTGCCCCCTCCACCCTGTGCTAATAGACAATGCCTTTGTACAGGTTCTCCTACTAAGCTGCTGCTGTGGCAGCTACCGTCCGTCTGAGACTGGGTGTTTTTTGTTTGCTTGTATCATATTGACAAGTACAATGTCTGGCTCTGGTCTGGTTTCACTGCACTTTGCAAACACTCTTCAAAGTGGGTCTGCAAGCACATCTCTCTCCCAGGTTTATATTTGATTTACACCTCAGAATTTGTAACTGGAAAAAAAAATCTCTCTGTTCTCAGAGTGCTGCTTGCCAGGCTCCTTTTGGCAATGGTAATAAGATACTTATTGTTAGTTGACACTGACATTGACCTCCCATAAATAAAGACATGAAACTTGTTATATGCATGAACTAAGGCCAAAGCCTTCTTTACTACTAAATGGGAAAAACCTTCATTAACACAGAGTTAAGGTTGTTCAGTGATATCTCGTGCCCTTCCAGAACATTGAGTTCAGCAAAACTCAAACTTCAGAAAGCCAGGAAACACAGAGCTAAGGGAAATGCCCACCCAACCTTAACGCTGCCCTCTGGATCTGGCAATAGCAAATTGGAATTATCTGCATGCATTCCAGCTGCATTCTCTCTCTTAGGTATAGCTGTACTGAATGAGGGAGAACTGAACTAGAGTAGCTTAGAAGAGCTGTGATTATGAAATGAGGAGATCTGGTTTGAGTCCATCCCCCCACGTGTGTTATAAAAAGAAAGATGCACAGGGACCTTGAGATTCCAGTCTGCATCATTTCAATACATAATATTGTGGTTAGATAATAATCAAATGTATCATTATACCATTTTACAGATGGGAAACTGAGGTACAGAGAGGTGAAGTGACTTTTCCCCAGGTCACCCAGCAGGTGAGTGGCAGAGCTAGGAATAAGCTCAGTTCTACTAGACCACATGGTCACTATTTGAGTCCTTAGCACTCCCCCTACCCTCCTGTACATTTATTTTAAAAGCCTGTGGGGCTTAAAAAGTTTATTTAATTGCCATATACATCTCATAAAAAAAAGCTTTCAGCTGTAAATCTACAGATATTTGTAAAAGAGCTGCTGTCAAAAAATAAGGCTATCTCCAGCAACTACAAACCAAAGTATTATTCTGAGTCACAAGATACCATCTACATTATATATTGTTCTGGTGTTTTGAAGTACAGTTGTGTCAGTGAAAACTTTAGTTTTTTCCCCCCTCCACTGTTGCAGGCACTTGCTATGATCAGTGTGAAGTTACCAGTGAGACACGGTATGCCTGATTTGCAGCTCAATAAGATTTAATACACAAAGATTTTGTAGATAGTTAAATACAAAGCCAAAAATTAACTACAACATATCTCTAGACCCAAAGACTGTGTATTCACTCCAGAGGCTGTATACCAGAACAGCTCTCGTCAGAAACCCTGTCAGGTGGCCAGGCCAACAGCATTTCCTGTGAATCAGGTGGTGATGATGCACGCCTCCTTGCCTGGGTGGCCGCTTTTTATACTCTTGTACACAGCATACTTTTATTCACTGATCTTGGGTGACATTCCCATGTCCTTCACTTTCTCTATCCTTCATTGTTAATACTAACTACATATTTGTGTTCTCACCATGATAACTGGAGCAAAACAACATCTGATAGTAGAAGAGGCGGTAGGAAAGAATGCGTCAATGTAAAATGTACAAATCCTCGTCCTTGTTTATCTTTACTCATCTGCAACTGTAAACTAACAAAATATTTGCCGTGTTGTACAAAGCCCACACTATTTGCTATTTACTGTGAGGCGCAGAAACTGATACCACAAAGGTTACTCAGCGCACTATTGATCTGTGCCAGTTGTAAACAGCAGTCAGGCTGCTGAGGCTAGGCCTCAAACAGTGGTCAAGCAACTCACCAGTGGTCAGGCAATGCAGTCAAGCAACTCAGGTCAAGTTAGGCCTCCAACATCCATTGGAGAATCACCAGTCTACCTTCAAATGTTTAACTCGCTTCGACATTTATTTAAAAAAAATATTTGTTCATTCGTGCAAGGCAGTTTTTAGAATATGTGAGCAAACTGGGGGAAAATAAATCTACATTCCATTTTCATTTTAAACCAAACTCCTCTAAATAATATTTCTGAGTCCTCAGTCTAAGCCAGGGCATAATCAAACTGGCCTTTCTCTAGTCCATCAAGTCCATCAGCCCAGGTGGAGGTTGGCATACTCCTGTAGGGGTCTAAGAGAATTCGGAAGCATCGGACAATGAGAATTCCTAAGAAAATAAATAATAAGATCACAAAGACAAATGTGGTTTTCTGTTCCAGGGTCAAGATAGTGTCTGGTGAAACATTCCCAGATGGCAACGAAGTAGAGGTGAATGGTTCTCCTTCCATCGTCCAGGGAAACTGAAATGTGTAATCCCAGTTTCCTTATTTTCATCATCAACTTGCTGAGGCCAGGTTGAAGTCACTTGGATGTACCGTGTTATCTGCAGGGGAAGAGGGAAAAAATGTTAGCTGCGAATGCACCTTATTTTTGTGTGTGGCCTCATTTGAATGGAGAGGGGATATGGGATATGGTTATTTCCATTCCACCATTATTACTTACTGAACATATTTATTAGTTTCATAATATGAGACACCTAATATTACTGTTAAATAACCTGAACGGACATCTTGTCTATATGATGGCCAAGTACTGGGCTTAAATGTAATTGAATCCTAATCATGTACCATTTAGACTGGAGCAGAATTTTCACTTTCTTCAAGGGGGAGTGTCAAGTTTCCAGTCACTGCTCAGAGAGCACTGCTAAAAGGTAAGCTACAGAAAGGACAGGTATGAAGCAGACTGTATCTCATTCCACCTGAGAGAAGAGTGCCATTACTGTGTCAGCAGTTTGGAGAAGGACGATCAGAAAATAATATAACTTTTTATCACCTTTCATCCATAATGATCCCAGATGGCACAGATAGGGATCTCTTATGTACGACTGAAACAGACACCTCTGAGTTGGATGCTGACAGCCAATATGTGCCCATAGCACCACATGGCATTTAGAAAAGACAAGGGAAAATAGCTTCTCCATTTGAAGCAAGAGGAATTTTAGGGAGGCAGACTGAAATTATTCAAATTTAGCTCAACATATTAGAGTTAATGCCCTTACCTCATGCTGAAAGTCGGCCTGTGATCTCTGAATAAATACAGTGAGTCAGGAGCTATGTTTCACATTCCACACCATGCTGTAGAGCCATGTAGTGTCATCAGGCCAGTACTGACTCAGGATCAGATCATGTCATCCTTACATGTGGTTCCACTGGAATCAATGTGTAAAAGTGAAGTATATTCAAAGGAGTGCCCAAATGTGACCTTTAGAGAATGTCCCCTACCAAAATCACCAACAGTACTGCCTACAGTACTTACATTTTTCTTAGTCTCACCACGGGCATTGATCAGGCCTAAACCTATCTAATTTCTGAAATCCACATGAAGTACGGTGGCTATAGGTTATCCCTGCTTGTCTCCTGTTTAGCACAATAGCCTTCAACCTGAGCAGTTTGTGCAAATGGTAAAAAAAGGGACTGTTTTCAAACAAAATCGTACCTGGGTAGGAAGGAGGACACAAAACTCTATACCATGAAAATAAGCAAAACCTTTGTGTCACCAGTTTAAATCCACTGATAATTAGCTGTGATTTGCAATGGAGACCTAGTCAATAATGACTTACAAGCACATGTCAATAAAAACAATTACCACTGAATGTAGTGCTGAGAACGCAGAGTTACATAATTACACATAAAATGTCAATTAAAAACCACGCATGCTTCAGATAAAACAATGGAAGAGGTAATAAAAGAACAAATGTCAGAGCTGTACAGTTATTAATGCCTGACCCAACATATAACTGAAATGATAAAAAGATATAAAATTTGTTAATTTCAAATCCTTTGAAAGTATGTTCCAGCTACCAGGTGCTGAAAAATTCATAAGGCTGGCTAATAAAACGTGGTGTAACCTTAGGATCAAGCCATTTAATAAAAGTGTCATCTCTTAGATGATAAATGGTGGAGAAAATATAAGTATGGTCCAATGATAAATCTTATTATAAAAACACAGAAATTGAGACACAGGATTATAGCACTGTGGCAATATAATGAAGGTTGAAGACAAATTCCTACTATAGTAAAACCCCCTCATTTTAGTCACCAAAGCCCTGAGCCAGCAAAGCTTAAGTCTCACAGACTTCAATGGGACTTCAGCATGTGCTTTAAATTAACCACTATCTTAAATTCTTTGTTGAAGTGGGGCTTGAAAGGCTTTTCTAAAACTGCTTTTTGGAGATACATTTTTTCAGGCTCACTTTCAGCACAGATTTGAATATTTTGGAAAAGGCTTAGAAAAATACATTCAATAATGTAGGATCCTCTAAAAATGGACTAGGGATTTTGGGAATGGCGGGGAATGAACCTGTCAAGAAAGTTCAGATTTTTATTTTGCTTAAAAACCTCATTTTAAACTTTAAATTTAGCAGGTAAATATTGCTCAGTGAGGCACAAACGCTTTGCATTCTTTGAAGAAACCGGATTTCAAAATCATCTGATAAATTATTAAAGACTGTGTGCTAATTCCTTTCTTTAAGGATTGAACAGGTACCAAAATGGGATCTGTACTGAATAACTTCAGGTGCAGATTTGTTGGGTAATCATTCTCATAGCCATATTTGGTTTTAGTTGATTTTACATATCAGCAGCGTGCTTTGGACCTGGCAGCCTTGCAGCCCCAGACTGCTAGGCATCATACTACAACTACATGCACCAACACCAAAATGTGTCCTCACCAAAACCAGTTAAGGCTACTTCTTAGGCATAAGTCTTGCAAACACTTAACCATGTGAGTTTGTAAACTTTTTGGAGCACAAAGGGTCTCTCCTTGTGTTCATACAGTACCTAGCACAATGGGGCTCTATCCTAACTGTGGCAACTGCAATATAAATGTTAAATGCCAACAATAAAAGGTTGCTAAATGACAGCAACATGCTTATCGTTCACATCATTTAACAAAACACCTTTCTGAAAGCAAAGAAATGCCTAGCTAAAGACCTCAGAGATCCTAAATTGCCCATATAGCAAACAAACAAACATGTAAGGACAGATCCTTAGCTCCCAGTCCAGCTCCTTTGCACCTCTCCTGGGGACACGGGATTCTCTGGTTCTCAGAGAGTTGGCTAAGTGATTCCAGCAGCCTCATCTGGCACTCCGACAGTGCAGCTACACTGAGACTGTGTAGCAGACACTCAGCTGTCCCATGTATAGGGGCTACAGGAAATACTAATACAATCTGAGGCTGTATTATCTTCTCTGGGAAACACCTGTGCATCCATCCTACCCACTTCTCCTCCAGCCTGCATCCCCTCCCCCAAGCTAGATCCTAGATTCCTGGGGAGATCTTTGTGGGGTCTGGGAAATGGAAGGTATGGTGCCACAGAAGTAGCTGAGCAACTTTTCCACACAGTACTGGGGAGATCTGTGCACAAAGGATCCTTTTCATATGGGAGTTGATGGCACCTTATACTGCAAGCTTCTTGGAGCATAGGCTATCTTTCTGTTTGTACAGAATATAGCACAATAGGGCCTTGATCCTCACTGGGTCTATCACAGTACAAATGATATTATCATCTCTATTTAGAGATGGAAAAATGAAAGCAGAGAGAGATTAAGTGAATTGCCAAAGGGCACACATCAGAGTCGGTGATCGGAGCCAGATTTTCCACTTTGACATTAGCCACAAGACCATCCTTCCACCCCGCATTATTTGTCACTTGCTTGCCTGTGCAGTGCTTTATGAAACATTGACACTAACGGTGAAAAATGTAAATAATGATATTGCATATGTATAAATTGATCCAGAGAGGAATGCATTACAGGCATCACTGAAAGTGGCAGCAGTTAGATGATCAAAAAAAAAGCTGGACTGTGGTGATCTGAATACATTTCTTATCGTTGGTTTTAAAAGCCAGCCAGAGCTACGTCAGGTTTTTACATGGATTAGAAATCCCTAAGCAAAAAAAATATTTTGAACAGAGGTTTGTCTAAGCACCAGGCTGCAGTTTATAGGACAAATAGAAATAGGAATGATTGAGCAAACAGATTATCCTTTATTTCAAAGAGTAACTTTTGTAGGTAAAGATATTCAAGTGCTGAAATGGGTTCCTCACAGATATGAATAATCATTTAATTATTTGACACTTGGATAGCTTTCTGTTCACATCCAGTTCTGTTGTTACCATTCTTTTCTGCTAATAAGCACATATTCATTAGCTAGTTTTATTTAGTTCCAGATGAGATGGCACTTTCAATCTAAGACATTCAGTTGTAGGATTTATACATTTTTTAAAACAAAAGAATCCAAATGCTTATGATTAATGTCAGCCCAGGTGGTTTGTTTTTTGGGTTGTTTTTTTTTTTTTTTTTTTTTGATTAGGCAGGGTAGTTTGAAGAAATCTTTGGAGGTCTGTTTAATGGAATACATCATTTTCTCAATTTTTTTTTCTTGGAGCAATAATTGAAATATTCCAAGGACCGTGTTACTGCAACATAGAGACTGAACTTTTATTTCAAACAAATCAAGAAACAGAAATAAGGTTACCAAAGCCAGCTTAACTCTGTCCCCTTGTATATTTGCATGACATTCAGATCTCTCACTCTTTTGAACAGTCTCTCTCCATCAAGTTGTAACAAAGTTATCATTACCAATCAAATATTGACCTCTCCCTAGTTTCAACCAGATTCACCCAATCTACAACGACTGGACAGTCTACTCTGAACACTGTAAACCTTTATATCATTGCTGGTTCAGTTACCTATATTGTGCTACAGAAATTATCTACCTGCAAATCTGAAGGTGAACTGCCAAAGTATGAGGTGCCCTCTGCAGGAAGGATGCCTAGTCAAACCACCAAAGTATACAGAGTTGAGAATGTTACTAACTATGATATCACTTACTGAATACATGAATCGGCCTTAGAAAGTTGGTACACAGGTTACCAGGAATATTCAGGCAGAGTTTAGGTTGGTCAGTGCACCTTAACTAAGCATTTCCAGGCTTTCCAACATTTGGTTTTAAAATAGGTCAGCTTTCATCAAAAATGGTCATGCTTTTAAATGATTGCTTTTTAGGGTTCATGGCTATGCTTTCAAGCTTCTTACTGTATTTTGAAAACAATATAACAGACTAATGAAAAGGAACTGTTCTTTTTTTAAACACCACTCTTCCAAAATCACTCTGTTTGTAACTGAGGCCCAGTCTACACTTACCTTGGCGATTCGGCGGCAGTCGACAGGAGATACACAAGTGACATAAATCACTTGCGTATCTCCTGTCGACTTTGCATCGTCTCCTCCGCGCAGCGTCCATACTGCGCTGCGTCGAAGGGAACAGTGCTCCCTTTGACGCAGCGCTACTCCACTTACGGGGGATGGTTTTCCTGAGTCGCTTTCTGGATCGACTGAGCGCGTCTATACAGACCTCTCAGTCGATCCAGAGCAATCGATGTGACGGCAGCAAATTCGCCACCATCAGTGTAGACCCAGCCTATGTTTGCCTTTGCAGTGTTACCTTTAAACTGCACCTTTTTTTATTACTATCTATATAAAATAGTTTTTTATATCATTACATATAGGTTTTGTGTTTGGTTTATGAAAGACTGTTGTAAGGGTTATATGCACAAGAGGGCAAAGTTTAGGATGCCGTGGGAACCTGAAATCTCAATTTGCTGACTTTTGTGAAATTAAAATCTCATCCTTACCATTCAATATGTTATGTTTTTTGCAATTCTTATACTATATTTATGCATAGACACTGCACTGAACACAGTCAAACAATTGCAAAAACCTGATTTTTTACAAATATTTGATGTTCGGTAACCAATGAAATTCTAGGCTAACCCTACCTTTTGTAAATTGAAGTAGTTCCACTGGTATTAATGGTGTTACACAAATTAACACTATCTGAGGTTCTGGCCCTTTGTATTTTAGGTGTGCTGAAGAATGCATAATCTCCAGGCTTTTAAAGACACCAGCAAAGGAAATTCAGAGATAAAAGTTCTGGAATTATTTTTTATATAATTTACATACTATATTCTCTTTCCATACACTAAAAATAAAATGCTAGATTAAATGTACTCTGTTCATTTATCTCTACTGTTTAATAAATCGCCTGCTATACAGTTATTTTATGCAATTATATAAAATTAACAGGAAACTCTTTAAAATAATCTGGAACAATGGTGGAATCTGACCAGTTAAAACTAGTCCTGAGACATGTGGATATACAATTTAAAGAGTTTTGACCCCTTTTGATATATTGGGCTAAATTCTGTGTTGGTATAAATGACCACAATGCCATTGATTTAATTGCTGTCTCATCCACTTACTGAAGCAGAGAATTTGGCCTTTTAAAACTGTAAAATGTATAACTAACAAACATGTTACGACTGAGATTATGTGGGAATATCCTTGCTTTTGAGCTAACGCTTAGGTACCAAATTTTGCCTTTAGTTACACTCATGCAAACTCACTGACTTCATTCTTAAGACCAGAATTTGTCTCTGTGACTTCACCAGGTACCTCACAAATATGCATAATAGGTAAGCATAAGGATTGAGTGGCACAAATGGGTCTCCATTATGGCTTATCTAATATAATGTAAATCATGTGATTGCATGCAAAGCCTAAATTGTGTCACAGCCATGTGTATTATTTTCCTATATTATATCTGTTTCCTATACTATATATATTTTATATTATACACACACACACACACACACATCCTATTCTATACCTATTTTCTATACTATACCTCTAAACCTCTTTAGTTTAGCAGATTAGTCACAGCATTTCTTTAAATATAAATACCAAACAAACTTCTTTGCGCTCAAACATTCATATGCTAAACATCTGAACAACAATTTTTTCCATACACTCACAGCTCTACTGTAACGATAGCCGTATCAAAGCTACCTGGAATACATATGACTTCACAAAAATAGTCACTAAATTGACAAACTGTATTCAATATGCCCACAGTGATATCTAATTATGCCTCACAACTGTTATATACAGTATCCAATTTTGACCCTGTAATGCACTTACAACCCTGACAACAGTCACAGCATAGTCTGAGTGTGAATGAGTTACTCTGTTCTTACTTTACACTGCCCCACCCTCTCCTGTTCATGAACTCAGGATCAGCAGATTGCCATTGCCCCCAATCCCTCATCTTCACAATAGCTTTTAGGGACACAGCCTCACAGCCTGGCGGTATGGCTAGGAAAAAAGACCACATAGTGCAAGAATCAGTGACTGACTTTGTTAAAGCAATTTGATGGGGTTAATTGAATTTCAGGGGCAATGGTTATATTACTATAAAAGGAACTGTATTTTTTCCATGGCTGCCTCTCCAATAACACTGTTACTGTAATTATGTTGAATAGTACATTGCAATGTTTAAACTGCACCTGTAACTTTTACCTTAGATGTACACAAGCTGCACTTTGTATTACTATATATATGCTGCGTGTATTAATTTAATGAGACACCCTATTGTAATGCATATGCACCAGGGGCAAAGTTACTGGGGGAATCAATTAGTGCCAGAATCAGCAACTGACTTTGTTGAAGTAACTGTTCACTTTATTGGGTAATTGGATTTAAACAAAAGGAACAGCATGTGAGAGTCAGCTGGTATAAATCAGCATAGCGTCAATGAATTTATGCCATCTGAGGACCTGGCCCATAATACAAACACCTCCACACAAAATACACTATTTCTTTTCCCCTTTCTCTCCATGCGCTTCTCCTGCTAAAAAGTTTACAGCTAGCATTGTAGATAGCAAAATTTACAAATGCTAGCATTATGATTCTTTCCCCTTTGCATATAGTCAAGGCATGTCCATATATTAAATGTTAAAGCTCTGTAAGATATCATGTTATTAAAATGTTTGATTAGCTGGATCCTACAGAGAAAAAATAATCCTATTACAGTTACAAATCTTTTCAAATTAAGAAATCTACTGCTCAAAGAGACTAATACATTTTACATTCCTTTTTTGTTTGCATTAGTAAAAGGTTAACTTTGTTAACATTGATGCATTTTTCCAAAAAAAACCACCAAAAAACAGAAGCAGTACAGATCACATAGTGTATACTTTGTATTGATTTATTTTAGATACATTTAATTATAGTAGGTTTTAGATCTCCATGTAACAAATTAAAATCTTCCATCCAGGAAATATTGCATATAAACAGCATTAAGCAGGCATGCATAATATAAAGATTATTTATTAAATAAATAAGTAAAAATAGGCATTCAAGAATTTAGTTTTTGTTATACAAGTACCTTCATCTAGTCAAGAGAAAACCTACCCATTTCCTTCTGCAGCAGTTACAGGTAGTTACAAGTATCTTTAGTTTCCATTCTTCTTCACCTTGCTTGTAATATAAGTGCAAAGTAGCAGGGATTGCAAAGAAACTGGATGAACACTCAAGCACTAGAGCTGTCTTTAAAAGGTTTAGGATTTTACATAAAAATGTTATACAAGAATGCTGTTTGAGTGTTAGAAGTAATTAGCTGACAATACTGTCGTTTCTTTGAGGCGAACCATGATTTCAGTTCCGCCTCAGCGACTCTTCAGTAGATTCTGCTTCACTGAGTAAAGCAGTAGCTAGCAATCTGTCTGAGCTGTCTTCAGGAGAATATTAACATTCAAAAGGAGTACAAAAAATAAATAAAAAAGATCACAGGGCATTCCGGTACCTTTGCTAAAATTAAAACCATGAATATACCAGTGTTTCTCTTTCAACTGTATAGCAAGTCAGTAATCTGACTTTTTTGATGCCAAATACAATTCATCAGCCAATCTGATTCCAATTTGTGACCTTCAGGAAACTCCTTAATTAGAAGGCTTCAAAGGAACAATGTGTTACTGTAATTTATTGAATAAAATAAACTGAAGTCAATGGCATCTTGCATGCATATCTGTTGCTTGTTTTTTAAACTTATTTCTTTTTTCCTGGAAGCTGTATTTGTTTTCAAGCCATGTGCAAAACCTGCCCTTAATAAAGTAGCTGATTTATTTGAGAAACAACACCCTGTAAAGCAAAATCATTCTCCTTTTTCCTTCCTGAGAGAAAATAACACTAGTTTTCCAGGATTGTGCCAAGTAAGTGACATTGATTTAAATACCATTTCCCCCTGGTTTCCACTTTTGGGGGGGTGGAGGAGTGCAGTGGGAAGGCTGAACAATTCATGGTTAAATGATGGCATTTGTGTGCCACCGTCCTATTTAGGGAGCAATGTGGAACCTGTCCCCCCAGCAGCAGCAGCATAGAGATGATGCACACAGAATAGCCTTACGACAGACTGTTTCCTGCCTGAGGCACAATCGGTTTCCCAGAGTGCTGTGATAGTTATTGAGGGAGGCCCTTTGTGGTTGCCCTTCCACCCCTGCAGGCCAGTGTAAGGGCTATCCACAATCTGAGCCTTAATGCTTTGTCTGATTCCACCATAGTAAAGAGGAACAATATCTCCATTTACTCATCACATACATAGAGTCCTGCGCGCACACAAAATTTGTGTCCGCATCCAATCCACGATCCTCAAACATGGTCTGCAGATGTCCACAGATTTGCAGGACTCTATACATACACTTCTAAAAGAGCCCTGTGCCTCCAGGTGGGGAGGAGCAGAAACAGGGCGGGTGCAGAAATAGGGACTGTACTGAACTGTAGTCCTGGTCTACACACAGCTTTGTACAGGTGCACCTATTTCAGTTACAGGTATGATACTTTACGGAAAGAGTTATACCAGTACAAGCCCTAATGTGGATGCAGTTATGCTGAAATAACAATGCTATACGGGTATAGCTTACTGCTCTTCCTATACAGAAATAAGCTATACCACTATAAAGATATTTATACCACTATAACTGTGTCCACAAAAGGGGTGTTGTGCTGCTTTAATTATACTGGTATAGTTCAAGTGGTACAACTTTTACATGTGGCCAAGGCATGCCATGCAGTCTTGGCAGCGCAGAGGTAGTACACTACTGATTGCATCGCTGTAGAGACCAGTTCAGGAATGCTCTTTGATCCCAGCAAAGTTCATGTGGGTTATGGGGAGGCACTTTTGTGTTTTTAAAGAATACGCCATTTCTGCTGAGCACTTCTTATTGAATTGTTCCCTTTGTGATACAGGTTTCAGCCTTTGTACATTAATCCACTCAGTTTCTCTCCTAGCTGGAGGATCAGCATGAATACACACAACGACCAAAAGACAAAGGCAGGATGGAAGAGGCTTGTTAGATCCACAAGCAAAACTGCAAGTGAGAGGCTGTTTGACTATATTAAACCAAGTTGCAGATAGGTTAAAAGTAACAAAAATTTAATTCAAGGATGCTTTCTCTTTTGCTCTGCTCTTCTCTGTAGAGATTCAAGTTGAAGGCAATTTGGAACCCATGTATATTGCAATGACTGCATGATTTGCAGCTAATGAACATGGGGACAGAGAGAACTGATGAAACAATAGGTTCAAAGATTCATTTTAACTTTTTTGTTTTGTGCTTTATAAATATTACAAAGATGACAGTAATGACATTCTTTTAAGGTCCAACAGAGTCCATGGGAGTCTTTCCAGTGAGTTCGTTGGATTTTAATGCAGCGGCCTTGGATGCTATAGATATCAGCAATGACATCACCGTGCTCTAGTTGTCAAATTAGCAATATCTCCCACAATTGTCCCATGATAGGCTAATTAAGCTATAGGCTTAGTCCTCATGTCCTAACTCTAGTTGTTCTGACACTTTGCTGTACTGAGGTTTGCCACAGCGAGGACACTGGGATTTTTCTTTGTCACTACGGCATTGTAGAGCTGTCTTGTGAAGATTGCATACATCACATTTGGTGAAAACTCTTTGTAGTAACAGCAACGTAAAAATCTGTGAAAGCCATTTTAGACAATAGCTCTGCAGTGGTAATATTCAAACCATCCTACTAATTAATTCTAATCACAGTCCCACTAATACATTTTAATTACAATACTAAACTACAACAACATCTCTATATCTGACTCTATTTGGTATTCAAGGAATGTTCTTGATGTGATTTTATGAATAGCTTTGAAAGTATCCTTTTAAGGTAGCTGGTTATTATTGCACAATCTTTCTAAATGGCTATGAAATACTAAAATGTCATCCAGAGAGCCAATGAAACCTCTACAGCAACAGTTAGTATGAACCCTCCACATCACTCCACATCGTAATAATTTTGAATTCACTCTTCACCCTGCCATGTTATTCAAAATGGGCTGTGCAACACTAACAGCTCTGAAAGTCACAAAATATTGAAAACATGCTGTAGGAACACACCTAGAGAAGTCTCTGAGATACAAAAGCAGGTCTGAGATGGCCAATACGGCTGGCACCAACCAAATGAACCTTTGAAAGTAAAACAAGAGAATGAAAGAAAAAAAATCAATAGTCCATTTATTACTAACCCACTTTCTCATATATCTGGAATTACATAGACACTGCATCTATGTGAATTGACTGAAGGGAAGACAGAGGAACATGCTAATGGCTTGCTCTTGGTCTTCTCTATTGCTCTGCTATGCATCTTGTCAGACTGGCTGCTAGGCATGCATGTTCTAGCAGTGGCTGATTTTACAAGGTCTGCAGTGATGATCATTTAGGTATCCTAAAGCAGGACTGAGCCCTATCTTGTGTCAGACAAACATGTCAACTGTGACATTCTGGAAATAGTCTTTGTGCCAGATTCTCTGAAATGGATGCAGGGAGACATTACAGTTCCTTGAGCCAGCTTGGCAGTCTTTGCTCCCAGTCAGTTACTCTTAAACAAGATCTTAAAGATAATTATGATCAATATTTACATAGGTGTCAGTTCCGAAATCAGTGTGCATTTAAATATAGGCACAAACATATTTAAAAGTTAAACTATAAAAGCAATCTTTCATAACCACTGTGATATTGATAAAAAAGCACATGTGAGAATCTTAGCAAAGATGACACATTCACTAAGATTAAGGGATACCCCTGCCAACTCTACCACATATGTAAAACTAAGTTTTGCATTAATAAATGATTTTTTTGTTTTCCACTGGCAATTGGCCTTTAGGCCTCTGGCTGGCTCAGACACCTGAAAGAATCTATCCCCTCTTATGTGTTTGGCAGCACCATGAGAAAATCCTGGCAGATATATATTTTAAACACATTTTGGTTCCAAACACAAAGATGGAATTGGGATGTCTATAGGGACTTGGAAGATATGGAGTTTTCTCCTCTACTCCTTCCTCTCAGGCTACAAAGCTCTAGCACACACACTCTTTTAACACCTCCCTCCACCCCCAGTAGAAGGGATT